>WNWK01002431.1:0-209914 GCA_009830355.1 Cherax destructor | reverse complement strand
ACAAGTGTTGAAAACCCCAAGTATCATTGTCGATATCAGTGTAATGACCCTCACTCCAATCAGAAGTTGAGTTACCTACGCCAACAGAGTTTGATCCTGCAGGTTGATAACCATTCTGTATATGTATAAATCTTACCCTAGCAGAGTTGGGGTTAAATGTAAAATAGACTGTACAATTAGATGATTGAGTTAAGAAATTGTCGACTGTGTGTTTTGTTACTAAGTGTTCATTATCTAGAATTTTTTTTTGTGTGTTCATGTTCCCTGCGAGTTCTGAGCTTTAACAGTTGACCGTGCTAGCCGAGTCTCTCTTTTTCTGTTAAAACTTCTTCCTTGTAAATATATTTATTCTTCCTCAGAACCCGCTGAGTGCATGAATACAGATTGATCGATCAAATTTGCAATTGTTTTATATATAATCCATTATATCTAGATCCATTAAATTTCTCTTATGTACCATTAACTCAAGAAGTGCGAGAGTAAGATTAATCTTGATCAGTTCAAAGTTATAATGTGTTTGCTATTGTATAGATTCATCCAGTACCACCTGTCTGTTCAGTCTATAGAGTTGTATAGTATGCCGAGACGTCATACGATAACATGGCCGAGCTGTCGTGTCAGTATCATATATACACTTGTGTAGTGTATCTTCCCTTTTATACAGCTGGTCCCTTTGCGTGTGACGTCACGGTACCCGCTGACGTCAGAGGCTCAGCGCATGTGCACAGCCTCTCTTAGGCACTCTTCCTCACTAACGTTAGACCTACAGGCGAGACAGACGGGTGGCTGGACTCTCCTTCACTTACTGTAAATATACCGTAACCATCCAACAAGGAGTATCTTTGACCTCCTATATATCTCTTCCCAAGACCCACGCGACATAAAGATATATTTTTTTCATTTATGTTAATGTAAGAATTTATAATTTTGTACCAAGAGAAACTTTGAAAACCTACCTAACCTTATTACAACAAGCGCAATTTAATTTAGCCTAACCCAACTAAATATATTTTAGATACGTTAATATGAATTTAATAATAAACAAACACAATGAAATATATTTTTTTCGTTATGTTTAGAATGATTTTGGCGAAATTATTGCATACACAAATTTTCACTTGTCTTATATGGCAAGGTGAGCGTTGCTATTTAAGCCAAAATCGCAAGTTTTACCTAATCGGCACGACATATATATATATAATATATATATATATATATATATATATATATATATATATATATATATATATATATATATATATATATATATATATATATATACATACATATGGATAAAAAGGTTCAAGAAAGAATATTTGGATTTCTTCCTGAAGCCATTTGAATATTCCACTCCCCTACCACCCCATCCTTTCATTTTTTTTTTTTTTACCAATAGGTATATTTTATTACATAATATGGTACAAAAGATTTAAGAGATACATTGTTGATATAAAGATGGCATATACAGTACACGAGGTGTGAGAGATACATGTCTAGTACATATTGTTACGTGTTTGTCACTGATTATAATGCGAAAATCTCATCCAGCTCCTCAGAGCTGGGGCGTGTGCCCAGAATAAAGCATGCATTACCACTCTGAACAGCAGCACTGAGTCGCTGGAACAGAAAACTAGCTGCCCTGGGATTCCTAGTTACCCTGTTGAGTCTTTTGCCTAGCTCCTTGAGGAACTTAGATGCACTTTTTCCCCATGAGCCAAGGGTCTCCGAGCCTATGGGAACAAACATATAATGATGGGCAAGTTCTCCATATTTTCTCGACTTTTGGGACTCCCTGACACACTCTAAAGCATTGCTGAGGCTATATTCTCTACTATTGGGCCATCCCAGTGCGACTGTTTGTAGTTGTTGGGGGAGCAGGCCTGGTTTCAGAGCCCGTTAGATTATCCCAGATCCTGGTTCCGTCGACGAACTTTTGGTCATGGATTCCAATCTTGTCCCTAAGATGTTCAGGGAGAATTGCTGCTACAAGCCCTCTGGATGCAATGCATGAAGACAGGAAAGCAGGTAGAGCAATCTGAGATGACTTGCGGACACCAATGCTTCCTAGTCTGACTGGGAGTGTAGCTTGGTCCCACTGTCCATCTTCTAGAGTAAGGTTAAGTACTTTAGTAAAGATCTGCCTCAGGATACTGTCATATTCGTACAGTATAGTGTTATCATATGAAGGAGCACATCTTAGGAAATATTTCAACCTGGGCAGACTCAAGCATTATATGCAATATCACAGTAAACAGGTGATATGACAATATGCAAAATAACCACAGTGAAAAAATAGTGATATTCCAAGTGCATTCATGATTTCTCACATTATCAAGGAATAGTAAAAATAATAGGAAGACTGAAGACTTATAAGGCTGAAGTTTCACTTCATGTGTGACCTCACGCAGGACCCCTCCTACCGAGTGTGGGAGTGTAGCCAAGATTTGGTCAGTCACATGTCGAGTAAAATTTTTATAAGTGATTTGTTAGGCATAGCTTAAATTGCTCGGAAATTCTAATTATTATAAATAACTCTAAATTATAAAACCCAGAACTAATATTCATATTGAAATCAGTACTATCTGAAACTTGATTCAATTATATTTTTTTCAGTCATAGACCAGATTGATACAACTTTCTCAGCCTTTTGAAAACTCAGTTGAATGGGTAAGATCTCTCACATGAATATAGAGAGCATTGGTCTCTTGTCTAGTTCTAATGTTATATTTATGCAGCTGTAATCTTAGTTCAAGACTTTCCAGTTTGACAATAATAAACTTTATTACTTTTTTTACAGGGAATCTTGTAGACACAGCCTTCAGCATTTTGGGGGGAATTTTTAATCAGATATATTTTTTACTGTATAAAATTTTTAAATATAACTGATTGAAAAATTCTTAAGTACAGAAGGTATATCAAGAAGGTTTTCACGTTATGGGAGAACCAACATATTCTTAGTTGAATATGATTGTTTGTCCTTTTTTGAATTGTAAAATGTATTTCTAGCAATTTTAAAGTATTTATCATATAAGATTTCGGGTATTTTAGATCATTAGCTATTTCATAAATCTTCAAGATTTCTTCATCTATGTGTAGACAGCCTGTACTGTCTGCATAGACAGTATATGCTGTCTGCCAGCCCAGTTCATATTTTGTGCCATGCTTGTGCTGCCACCTATAGGCCCATACCCACTTCAGTCTGCCCCACCATGTTCCTTCCTCACTCGTGCAGTGGCCTTCACTCTGTCAAAAGGCTTACTCCTCTCTCCCTCGCGGGCATAGCCCTCCCGGGCCATGGGCACAAACACACTGCCTGTGTACCCTCACGTTATTGCGAATAAAGTTAAGAAGCCTCCGAAGCTTTTATCATTCATCTACTGCCTTGCAAATAAGACTCAATAATCTTTAGAAAACATATGAACTCTGTACTGCAAATATGCAATGCTCTCAAAAACATGGATGAAAATACAGAAAGTTTAACTATCATGATGTGAAGAATAATAGTATACATAAGAATTGCTATTTGTTGGTATTCTGTATATTTTGAATTCAAATTCACGGTACCCCTTAGTAACACCAATTGAGATTAATTGTTGGCAAAATTTCTAACTTTATTGTTAAAAATAATATTGATTTAGTTGATAAATTAAGAATTAGGACTGATTTAAATAATTACAATACGGTTAGTTTTGATGTAATGATGAACTCAAATGGGACACTGTATATAAACCTCAAGAGGATCGTTAAATAGAACGAAAGAAACACGAAAAGACAGGTATAATTATGCCAGTTGATGTTTCTTTCAAAAAAACACAATAAGACCAGGTCACTACAGCCAGGAAAATGGGGAGAATAATGAGAATTTTCAAAACAAGTTTCCTATCTGAAGAACTCGGTAATTACAATTTACCATTGCTAGTACCTGCAATCAATGAGCTCATTAAACTTTGTATTGTTGATGCAATGATTGTGTTTAATGGAGTTTTACACTCGAAGGTTTGGTATGACAATGGGAAATCCTCTTTCACTTGTTTTTAGCAATTTGTACATGGAATATTTTGAAACAAGACTGATTAACAAAATCCTTCCTAATACAGGTAAGTGGTACAGATATGTTGATGTTTTATGCTTAATGCCTAAGAATATAGATATAAACCATTTCCTTGTTGAAATAGTCTAGCTATTTCTGTAAATTTTACTGTTGAGTTTGAATAAAATAACTCATTACCTTTTTTAGATGTCTTAATTATTAAGGGTAACCATTATATTAAATTCAAAATATGCAGAAAACCAACAAATACCTGTTCTTATGTGCACTATTTTTCTTCACATCATGAGAGTTAAACTTTGTGTGTTCTCATCCATATTTTTTGAGATGTCTGTGTATTTGAAGTCCAGAATTCACAGAGTTCACTGAGCGATTCACCAAGGAAATGATAGAAATTTTCAAAAATAAGTGCAAAGAGGTGGCTACAAATTTGTACCCAGCCTAAATGTTCGTATCACTTTGTTCCTTCTCCCCGCCCCGCCCAGCCCCCTCCCCTCCTCTAATTACAGCCCTATTTCAACTCCTCTTCACCACCACACATTCTCTCTATATACTTGCTCTTTCTTGCTTACTAGCTCTCTCTCCTCCTCCTCCTCCTCACATCTCTGTCTCCCTCCAACCCCACCCAGAGCTTGCATGTCTCCCTGCTGCATGCTGTGTATGACTCATGCTGACAGCACCACCCAGGCTCTATTGTCCTGTTCTTTAGTCCGTTGTCAGGTGCTCTGCGGGCTGAGGAGGGAACTATCGTAAAAATCAACACCAAAATACATCTGTGAGAACAAGCGCCTCACACCACAAAAAGAGGTCACTTTTGTTAAGTCTCTGATCAATAAACGTTGAAAACATTTAGAATAAATGAAACAAAGAAAGAATATCGCATTAAAAAACTCCTCAACCACAAGACAAGAGAAAAGTCACACGTCTTTGTTCCTCTGTCCCCGTTGCTACCGTCTTCCATGACAGATAAATGCAGACACTACAGATGAAACTTCGATGTTATAAAACTTTAAATTCCACATGTAAGCTCTAGGACGAGGAGGAGGCGGTGCACGATCTAAAACATTATGTAATTGAATAGCCAGTTAATGACTTTGGCCCCTCAAGATTATTATTATAATCAAATAGAAGCGCTAAACCACAGGGGTGGCCCCTCAAGAGAGGTGCCTTCAGGCCTTCTTGGAACAAAAATAATTTTAAAGAGCTGCATGACCCTTACGGATTTAGCGCTCCCAACGGAGGGGGAGGGGAAGAAGGAAGCTTTGAGTTTGGTGAAATGAGGTACTTTGACTTATGTAAATAATTCATCCACTCTGGGGTGCATGAGGTTATCTTCAGCATTCATTCTACACTCACCGAACATAGGTGCATTTTCGGCAGGACGTCTGCTGATCAATTTTGGGCTGCCAGATGGAGTCACCGTGCTGCCCTGGAAAGACGTTTGGTAAGCAGTTTGCATGGGACTACACCTGTGCGTCTGCATTGGCTGACATCTACTTACAATACTCGGAAGCTGAAGGGGATGGGGGATGGTGGTGCCAGTTTCAGATAGACCCAGCTCAATAAATACAGAGAGTTGGCACCATATTATAACTTCGTCTCAATAAAGTCGGATACTTTCGGAGCATGGGGCAAGCGTGTTCTCCAATTCCTTTATGAGCTGGGTGACAAACTCATCACAGAAACCAAGGACCCCAGAGCGACCAGCTTCCTTTTTCAGGAACTCATTGTTACAATCCAGAAAATGCCACAGAATTCTGGTCACACGACCCACCACTGGAGAGCTGACTGAAGTATTTGAGATGTAGGCTCTGAGATATCGTGCCGGGTCACCATTTGGAGAAGACCCGGGCCGGATGTACCGGCGAATTTACAACAAGAAGAAGATATCGTGTATGTTGTTCTCCTTCTCATTGTACCTTGTTTTAATGTACTTTGTTTTCAAATTAAGTTTACAAAGTTTGCACATAGGAGGGAGGGGAGGGGGTAAAAGAATATATTCAAACAGCTCCGAGAAGAAACCTCTTTAGTTTTCCTCTAAGTTCGTTTATTCTCTTCTCTGAGACTGTTGGTCCTCAGGTGTGGTACCTCCATATATATATATATATATATATATATATATATATATATATATATATATATATATATATATATATATAATTACATGTATGTATGTTAGCCAGAAAAAATAGCCATCTATTGTAACTTTTCGAGGATTGCTGAAACTCAAATTCGGATCCGGGTCTTATTTGAGCCCCTAGTTCTAGCGACGTGGCCATGAACATGAGCTTGCAGTAAAATACCATTAAGCGTACAATACATTAACAACAGACTACACGAGTTATAGATCATTCGAACATAATTCTGGGAAAGCGAAAAACAAAAAATTAAAAAAATGGAGAGAAAGACATATTAACAATGGATAGAGACCAATAATCAAAGTCCTAAACACAAAAGTAGAATAGGAGGAACAAATAGGAGGAACAAAATCAAGAGAACGACCTTCTTCAACCCAAAAATGTCAAGAACAACAAGAGACAAAAGAAAATCCTATGAGCATTCCGAGAGATAAACTCAAAGGGTGAATGATACACAGAGGCCTGCAGCAACAAAATAAATCCCAAGTACAAAGGAAAGAACACCACCACCCAGCAGGGAAATAAACCCCGGCCTCCATTACTGGCTCGCTAGCTCCGCCTAGTGATACTCTTCATGTCGGGAATGGGAATTGATTCCTGCCTTTTCCTTGGGCATTATGAACCATTCCGGACAACTGATGCCTCTTCTGTCCGCCCTTCTTGGGCCTCGTAATATATACCCCCGCAATAGCAATGTTTTAGGATATCTAAAACATTTTCTTTTGGGAGTATATAAGAACCTTAGACAGCGTCTTCGGCAGGCATAAGATGGGCTCTAACTCACCCGCATAAGTCAACGGGATTTCCACAACATTATGCTCGGAAGAAATCCTACGACTTTCTTTTATCTTCAGGATATACTAAAGATGCTATAATTCACGCAAGGTATTTGGGATATCCATAAAATTTGTTGCTAAATAGATCCCTCCATTTTCTCAAAGCTCTCGCCAGCAATTTCCCTCTCCTAAATACCCACTTCTTTCCCGAGCAAGACTACACACTGTACTAAATGTTACATTCACGAATCCTGGGCCATTAACAATAACGGTTCGTTATTTTCCCACAAATCTTGGGCATAAAGAGCTCATTGTTCGTGCTAGTTGGATGAAGATAATTTACGATAAGCTGGCTACGGGTTCGAACCTGGTCTTCTTTTGTGCATGTAAAGCTGCTATGTATCAGTAAATGTTGCTATAGAAGCCCAAAGAACTGCTATGCATCAGTGAGTGTTACTCCAGCAATCCATAGCCCAGGATTGAGTGTTGTAGCGACCATAGCACTGTGAAGAATTAGTGAGTGTTGTAGCGGACCATAGCACTGTGATGAATTAGTGAGGCTGTATGACTAGTACTGTGATGAATTAGTGAGTGCTGTAGTGGACCATAGTACTGTGATGAAATTGAGTGTTGTAGCGGACCATAGCACTGTGATGAATTAGTGAGTGCTGTAGCGGACCATAGCACTGTGATGAATTAGTGAGTGCTGTAGCGGACCATAGTACTGTGATGTATTATTGAGTGTTGTAGCGGACCATAGCACTGTGATGAATTAGTGAGTGCTGTAGCGGACCATAGTACTGTGATGAATTATTGAGTGTTGTAGCGGACCATAGCACTGTGATGTATTATTAAGTGTTGTAGCGGACCATAGCACTGCGATGAATTAGTGAGTGCTGTAGCGGACCATAGTACTGTGATGAAATAGTGAGTGCTGTAGTGGACCATAGCACTGTGATGAATTATTGAGTGTTGTAGCGGACCATAGTACTGTGATGAATTAGTGAGTGTTGTAGTGGACCATAGCACTGTGATGTATTATTGAGTGTTGTAGCGGACCATAGCACTGTGATGAATTAGTGAGTGCTGTAGTGGACCATAGCACTGTGATGAATTATTGAGTGTTGTAGCGGACCATAGCACTGTGATGAATTAGTGAGTGCTGTAGTGGACCATAGCACTGTGATGTATTATTGAGTGTTGTAGCGGACCATAGCACTGTGATGAATTAGTGAGTGCTGTAGTGGACCATAGCACTGTGATGAAATAATGAGTGTTGTAGCGGACCATATCACTGTGATGAATTATTGAGTGTTGTAGCGGACCATAGCACTGTGATGAATTAGTGAGTGCTGTAGTGGACCATAGCACTGTGATGAATTATTGAGTGTTGTAGCGGACCATAGCACTGTGATGAATTAGTGAGTGCTGTAGTGGACCATAGCACTGTGATGTATTATTGAGTGTTGTAGCGGACCATAGCACTGTGATGAATTAGTGAGTGCTGTAGTGGACCATAGCACTGTGATGAATTAGTGAGTGCTGTAGCTGACCATAGTACTGTGATGAATTAGTGAGTGTTGTAGTGGATCATAGTACTATGATGAAATAATGAGTGTTGTAGCGGACCATAGCACTGTGATGAATTATTGAGTGCTGTAGTGGACCATAGCACTGTGATGAATTAGTGAGTGCTGTAGTGGACCATAGCACTGTGATGTATTATTGAGTGTTGTATCTGACCATAGCACTGTGATGAATTAGTGAGTGTTGTAGCAGACCATAGTACTGTGATGAAATAATGAGTGTTGTAGCGGACCATAGCACTGTGATGAATTATTGAGTGTTGTAGCTGACCATAGTACTGTGATGAATTAGTGAGTGTTGTAGTGGACCATAGCACTGTGATGAATTAGTGAGTGCTGTAGTGGACCATAGCACTGTGATGAATTAGTGAGTGCTGTAGCTGACCATAGTACTGTGATGATTTAGGGAGTGTTGTAGCAGACCATAGCACTGTGATGAAATAATGAGTGTTGTAGCGGACCATAGCACTGTGATGAATTATTGAGTGTTGTAGCGGACCATAGCACTGCGATGAATTAGTGAGTGTTGTAGCTGACCATAGCACTGTGATGAATTAGTGAGTGTTGTAGCGGACCATAGCACTGTGATGAATTAGTGAGTGTTGTAGCGGACCATAGCACTGCGATGAATTAGTGAGTGTTGTAGCTGACCATAGCACTGCGATGAATTAGTGAGTGTTGTAGCGGACCATAGCACTGTGATGAAATAGTGAGTGTTGTAGCGGACCATAGCACTGCTATATATCAGCGAGTGTTGCAGCGGGCCATAGCACTGTGATGTATTAGTGAGCGTTGTAGGGGACCATATCATTGCCAAGTATCAGTGAGTGTTGTAGAGGGTCATAGCTCTCCTGTGTATGCAATAACACTATGTATGCATAACTGCTACAAATCAGTAAGTGGAGGAGGCCATAGCACTGCTGTGTATCATTGAGTGTTTCTGCAGCGGGCCATAGAACTGCCATGTATCAGTGAGTGGTGGTGTCGAGGCCCAGAGCGCCGCCATGTATCAGTGAGTGGTGGTGTCGAGGCCCAGAGCGCCGCCATGTATCAGTGAGTGGTGGTGTCGAGGCCCAGAGCGCCGCCATGTATCAGTGAGTGGTGGTGTCGAGGCCCAGAGCGCCGCCATGTATCAATGAGTGGTAAAAATAAACACATAAGCAGTATAATGTGATCCTTTATTGACAACGTTTCGCCCACGCAGTGGGCTTTATCGAGTCACAGACAGATCTACCTGGAAAATGAGCAACATGGAGATATATATAGGGTACAGTCAGGTGGAGAATGCTGGGTCAGGTGGAGAAAGCTGCATGTGACAGTCTTAAAAGTAGTGTGATAGTTAATAACATTGTGTGACTTAAAGGACCTGCAGTGTACCATTCTTGAGTTCTAGGTGGGATAGCGTTGAAGAAGTTTCTTGGCAATAGGTTCAGCTATGTTGTAGAAGCCGTTGTTCTGGTTGAAGTTGTTGGATATACAGATGAGTGATGATTCTAGGATTCTTCGGTATTGCGTGTTGTCTTCTCTGGCGATGAGTCTTGCGTTTCTGTAGTTGATTAAATGGTTGTGTAAATTTCGGTGTTGAACACAGGCATTTCTTGAGTCGTCAGATCTGCCTGCGTACTAGTGTTCTGAAATGCGTGTTTGTAGGTCTCTGGATGTTTCGCCAACGTATAATTTGCTGCAGCCATTACAAGGGATTGTGTATACCCCTGCCGTGGATTGAAGCTTTTCCTGTCTGTTACTGGTAATGTCCTTGATGGTGGTGGATGTGGAGGTGGTATTTTATACCATTTATTTCCATCAATGAGTGGTGGTGTCGAGGCCCAGAGCGCCGCCATGTATCAGTGAGTGGTGGTGTCGAGGCCCAGAGCGCCGCCATGTATCAGTGAGAACGTAAGTCTTAGAGGTTATTGCGAGGGGTTCCGCCCAGAGTCTCTGGTTAATGTTTTCTCCAGAAGGGATGGAGGCAATCTGTCCTGTAGCAGTGTAGTAACTTTTAAAATAAATGTTTATGTGGGGCTTAAACTTACTCTGTGAAGGAATGGACGAAAACTTGGTGAAAAAAGCAGGAAAAAGACTTTGTATAATGACCGATGAAAAAGAAGAATGAAGGATACAAACACACATTGGTTATAAAAAAAATTCTTAGAGAGATTTAAATAAGAGTGAGGCCATAATGTCTTACTGCCAAGTTTGTCAAGGATAGAAACCAAAAACCTATGGTACTAGGAAAAGTGAGCACAATTTTGTAGTACCTACAGTAGGTGGTCAGGTCTCAAACACGTTTTATTCGTGAGCACTACTCATCCTTAGCTACGAGGACAACATGAAGATCAGACGTTTAATGTGTGTCTATGTTCATACCTGTCAACATTACTGATCTGTCGGTCATCCTGTGAGGAATATGCATCCATGACAGCCTCATGGCATATAATTGATACAACACTGACGATCCTTGCCTGTGTGAAACTTAATAAAGTTTCACAAGGGTAATAAGGAAAATAAAAAGACACTAAAAAATTATTGTCTTTAGGTAACGTATTCATACAATAAAATCATCAACATAACGGGACGGTCTGACAACAATAACAAAGAAATCTACCGCTGTAGACATCTTTAATGACACACAACAACCTCGCTTCAGGGGACATGATGAATTTATTAACGGAGTTTAAAGTTTATCGACTGCACGGGAGTCAACAAGGCTGCATATCACCTGTTCACCACCTGTTAAAAATACTAACTCCTAAAAGATTAAAGTAAACACTCAGCTTATATTCACCGAGACATACACCTCTTGTTGTATAGTGGGAAAATTTATGGAATCAATAATTGCCGAGGCAATTCGTAGGCATCTTGAAAGGCATAAATTGATTAATGAATCTCAGCATGGTTTTACAAAGGGACGTTCCTGTTTCACGAATTTACTAACTTTTTTCACTAAGGTGTTTGAGGAGGTAGATCATGGTATTGAATATGATATTGTGTATATGGACTTCAGTAAGGCTTTCGATAGAGTTCCACATAGAGGCTATTGAGGAAACTTAAGGCACACGGAATAGGAGTATTTTTTTCCTGGGTAGAGGCATGGTTGACAAATAGGCAGCAGAGAGTTTGCATAAATGGGAGAAATCAGAATGGGGGCACGTCACAAGCGGTGTTCCACAGGGTTAGTATATATATATATATATATATATATATATATATATATATATATATATATATATATATATATATATATATATATACATATATATGTATATATATATATATATATATATATATGTATATATATACATATATATGTATATATATATATATATATATATTGTATATATATAATATATATGTATATATATAATATATATGTATATATATACATATATATTATATATATATATATGTATATATATATATATATATATATATATATATATATATATATATATATATATATATATATATATATATATATACACATATATATGTATATATATATACATATATATGTATATATATATATATACATATATGCTAGGAATTCGCAAGAGCAGGCGAAATATTCACAAACACTGATCTCTGGCCGACGGAGACTCGAACCTACGAACCTCATGACAAGGTACGCAGTGCTTTACCGACCGTACACACTGGTCCAATACCTTGGCATCCAGCTTTCGCTAGACGTTATTCCAAGGCAGCCAGCTTTCAGGCAGGAAGGCTTACAGCTTTCATCTCATCCCCTGCATGCATCGACACAACTAGAGATTTTTACAATGCTAGGAATTCGCAAGAGCAGGCGAAATATTCATATTGCACTGCGTACCTTGTCATTAGGTTCGTAGGTTCGAGTCTCCGTCGGCCAGAGATCAGTGTTTGTGAATATTTCGCCTGCTCTTGCGAATTCCTAGCATTGTAAAAATCTCTAGTTTGTCGATACATGCAGGGGATGATGAAGCTGTAGCCTCCTGCCTGAGCTGGCTGCCTTGGAATAACGTCTAGCGAAGCTGATGCCAAGGTATTGGACCAGTGTGGTACGGTCGGTAAAGCACTGCGTACCTTGTCATGAGGTTCGTAGGTTCGAGTCTCCGTCGGCCAGAGATCAGTGTTTGTGAATATTTCGCCTGCTCTTGCGAATTCCTAGCATTGTAAAAATCTCTAGTTGTGTCGATGCATGCAGGGGATGAGATGAAAAGCTGTAAGCCTTCCTGCCTGAAAGCTGGCTGCCTTGGAATAACGTCTAGCGAAAGCTGGATGCCAGGTATTGGACCAGTGTGGTACGGTCGGTAAAGCACTGTACTGTATGATGAGAGTTCGTAGGTTCAAGTTGAATAATATACATATATATGTATATATATATATATAATTATATATTATATAATATATATATATAACATATTATATGATATATATATATAATATATATGTATATATATATACATATATTATTATATATATATATACATATATATATGATATATATATATATATATAATATATATATATGTATATATATATATATAATATATATATATATATATATATATACATATATGTATATATATATATATATACATATATGTATATATATATATTATATATATATATACATATATATGTATATATTATATATATATACATATATATATATATATATACATATATGTATATATATATATATATATATATACATATATATGTATATATATATATAAATATATATGTATAATAATACATATATATTATATATATACTATATATGTTATATATATACATATATATGTGTATATATATACTATATGTGTATATATATACATATATATGTATATATATCATATATTGTAAAATATATATATACATATGTATATATACATAGTTATATATACATAATATGTATAAACATAGTATATATACATATGTATATATATATATATCATATATAAAAAATATATATTTATATAATAAAATATATATATATACACTACTCTCCCACCCCCATCCCCCATGCATCCATGCTGTCCTTCACCCGGTACCCCACAGCTGGCGCCTCCCACCCACACCATGTCACAAGAAGTGCAGGGTTCCCAGGAATCTCCAGGACAGAGCCAACGCCTTGGAACCCGTCCCCGAGGCATCTGCCAGGTGTGCCATAGGGAATGTGCACTCAATCCCTCTACTGGCAACATCCGTGCACACAATGGATGTCTAGGCTCCAGGAGGGCTCCAAATGGGAACAGCCAACAGACCCTCCCAGCAGACAGAGCTGACAGCCACCCTGACTTCACCTCTACAGAGGACCTAAAAGCTGCAATCAAATTAACATCCACCAGGACGCTGACACATCCCCAAAGCAGCTCGCCATGAAGCTGCCAGCAAATTCGCTGACCTCTTGAAGAAAGTCAACGATGCTCCTGAAAACAATGGATCCTGGCACAACCTTCTGCTTTTTGGCAATGCCTGTTTGGCTGTCCCACCAAGGAGGGACAAGTCACTAGCTACATCTGTTATCAGGGCAATAAATGCATTCCCTAGAGATGACAACCTTGTCCATATCCCTCCAGGACGTCAAACACCCGCCAGGCAAATGTCAACAACAGGACACCAGACGCCTCAAAAATCAGGGCCCACATTAGCAGAAAAATATAAGAGGGTAATACTATCGGAGCACTGAGGCTTATAACCAGTGAGGATACCATCGCTCCTAAGGATATCATTACAGCACAAGCCCTGAAGGACAAACATCCGCCCAGGGCTCCCAGTACCAACATTGGCCCCTTGACATTGCAGCAGGTCAAGAACATTTAACCTTACGGGACGCCGATGTGTATAAAGCTGCTATGTCTTTCCCACAGGGCTCAGCAGGAGGTTTCACTGGTTTAAGGCCACAACACTTGAAACAAATGCTCAATCCAGGTCTTGGTGAGGTCTCTGAGAGATTGTTGTCTGAACTCACCAAATTTTCCAATGGGTGCCTGGCTGGTAGTGTCCCACAGACCATTAGACCCCTTTTCTTTGGTGCCTCACTGTGTGCCCTCCGGAAAAAGGATGGAGGAATCAGGCCCATTGCAGTGGGTAACACCCTTCGGCGCCTAGTTGCCAAGGCTGCAGTACGAAGGGTGAGTCAAGATGCTGCCTCAATGTTGAAACCAACTCAGCTCGGTTTTGGTGTTCAACAAGGCTGTGAAGCAGCTGCCCATGCAGCCCGAGTATACATCAACAACATGTCCAATGAAAAAGCTTTAATCAAATTGGACTTTGCCAATGCTTTCAACTCAGTCAGAAGGGATGCTGCTCTCCAAGCAGTTTCTAGGCACTTTCCTTCCCTCTATCCCTTCATAGAATCGTGTTATAGTGTGGCTTCTAAACTTTTGTTTGGGGACCATGAAATTGACTCGTGTGAGGGTGTGCAACAGGGGACCCTCTTTCTCCCTTTCTTTTCTGTCTAGCCATCAAGGATGTCACAGAAGCATTGTCCAGTGAGCTCAATATCTGGTTCTTGGATGACGGCACCTAGCTGGCACTACACAATCTCTCCTAGGAGACATCAGGAAAATTAAAGATATGGTAGGTAGCCTGGGCCTATCTTTAAACCCCACCAAATGTGAGATAGTTTCCACCAATCCACAGATGATCCAGGACATTAGGGCTGTTTTACCAGGGCACGAGCCATCGATCCAGCCAACAGCACTCTCCTTGGTGCTCCCTTGGGCCCAATGCCATCGATCTGGTCCTGGAAAAAAATCTCCGACCTCAGGACGATGGAAGGTAGGATGAAAGACATCGATACACATGATGCCTTCTACCTACTCACCAGGTGCCTGTCAATCCCAAAACTTACATACTTCCTGAGATGTTCCCCAGCCTTCAACAGCCCGAAACTCGAGGAATACGACTCTCTCCTCAAGACCATGCTAGAGAGTGTATTGAATCTTTCCCTCGAAGATGGACAGTGGTTGCAAGCCTCACTTCCAGTCAGACTTGGGGGGCTGGGAGTACGCAAATCCTCCCAGATTGCCCTACCAGCCTTCTTATCCTCTTCCATAGCATCAAATGAGCTAATAAAACAAATTCTTCCATACAACCTCAGTGATTCAGCAGGAATACAGGACCCTAGCTACACCAGTGCCATCACTGAATGGGAGACTCTTGCTGCTCCAACACCAAAACCTAGTGAAGAGCTGGCCTACAAACAGTCAAGCTGGGACAGCCCCATTGTTGAAAAGATACTTGCCAATATGCTCAGGGCCGTAACATCAGACAGGGAGACTGCCCGTCTCCTAGCCGTGAGTGCACATCACTCTGGGGACTTCCTCCAAACAGTTCCCATTTCGGCCATGGGAACACGCCTGGACCCTAAGACCCTTCGTATTGCAGTGGCTCTGCGCCTTGCTGCCCCCATTCACACGGAATATACGTGTATTTGCGGCAATGCGCAAGCCGACCAATATGGTCTACATGGTCTTAACTGTTCTAAAACCAAGGGTTGGCATGCAAGACACAATGAGGTCAACGACATCATAAAGAGAACCCTCGCTACAGCTGGATGCCCAGCTGAGAGAGAGCCTCGATCACTAGCAGCCAACAACGCCCACAACCCAGCAAACCGCCCCGACGGGATCACCATCTATCCTTGGAAGAATGGCAAGCTCTTAGCATGGGATTATACCTGCGTGTCGACACTGGCTGACACCTACATCCATCACAGTGTTGGGCGACAGGGAGGAGCTGCTGACCACAGAGAGGAGTACAAGATCGGCAAGTACAGGGACATAAGCCAACAGTATAAATTTGTCCCAGTGGGATCAGAGACCTTGGGAGCGTGGGGAAAAAATGCAACACGTTTCCTTAAAGAGCTGGGTTCCAGACTCATCGACACCACCAGGGACCCAAGGGCAGCCACGTTCATGTTCCAGCGTCTCAGCGTGGCCATCCAGAGGGGTAACGCATGCTGCATACTCGGCTCGCGTCCGGCTTCGGAGGAGCTGGAGGAGATTCATAATCTTTGACATATTGTACCATTGTATTCATGTTCATGTTTGTGTGTTTTATAAATGTATTCTGTCTATTAATAAAGCATTTATATATATATAAAAAAAAAAAAAAAAATATATATATATATATATATATATATATATACGAAAAAAAAAATATATATTAAAATATATATTTTATATATATATATATATATATATATATATATATATATATATATATATATATATATATATATATATATATATATATATATATATATATATATATATACATTCTGGGCCGCGTGCCCAGAATGCTGCAGGCGTTGTTCCGCAGGGGTCAGTGTTGGGCCCCTTGTTGTTAACAATTTACATAAACGAAATAGATGAGGGAATAAATAGTGACATAAGCAAATTTGCTGATGACACCAAAATAGGCCGTCCAATTCATTCTATTGAGGACATTAGCGCACTCCAGAATGATTTGAATAGACTGATGCAGTGGTCGGAGAAGTAGCAGATGCCGTTTAATATAGACGAATGCAAAGTTCTAAATGTTGGACAGGAAAATAACCATGCCACATTTAAACTAAATAATGTATCCCCTATAGTACTGGTACGGCTGATACTTGGCGGAGAAATAAGCCACAGGCTGCAACCCATCGTCCCCAGATTACTGATTGAGAAAAGGATTTAGGAGTTCTGGTTAGCAGTAATCTGAAACCAAGACAACAGTGCATAAGTGTTCGCAATAATGCTAACAGAATCCTTGGCTTCATATCAAGAAGCATAAATAATAGAAGTCCTCTTACCTAACATATTGTCGGTAATTCTACCAACATTATTATAACCTATTTTTAAAGTTACCCAAGGTTCTCACCTCAGTGATGCCAATCGGTAGTTTGTTCCTCACATCCACAACTCTGTTACCAAACCATTCCTTTCCTACATCCATTTCAAGTCTAATTTTTTTTTCAACTTGAACACATGCCTGCGAGTCCTGTTTTGGTTAGATATTTCTAGCACGGTATTTATATCTCCTTTATTTATTCCTGTCTTCTATTTATACACTTCTGTCGCATCTCCCCTAATTCTACACCTTTTCAGAGAACGCATATTCAGTGCCCTTGGACTATCCTCTTAGGAAAGATTTCAGATACATGGGATCAGCTTTATCCTTCTCTGGGTTTTGCAGAGCACTTATGGCCATTCTGTAATATGGAAACCTGAGGTCAAACCAAGAATATATCAAGTTAAAGTGTAACCAGAAGTTATCTATTATTTATACTCCTTGATATGAAGCCAAGAATTCTATTAGATTTACCGAGAACATTTTTTCACAGTTGCTTTTGCTTTAGATAACTGCTGACCAGAACTCCTAAATCTTTTTCGCATCCAGAGAGACTGAGATCTACATTATTAAGATTATAAATGCCATGGTTATTATCTTTTCCCAGACCTTTACATTTGTCTACGTAAAACTGCATCTACTACTACTCCGACTACTGTATCAATCTACCGAGATCTTCTACTTCTCCTACCACTGTATCTATTTATACAGATCTACTTCTTTTACCACTGTATCTATCCAGATCTTCTACTTCTACCACTGTATCAATCTATCCAGATATTCTACTTCCCCTACCACTGTATCAATGTACCGAGATCTTCTACTTCTCCTACCATTGTATCAATCTACCGATATATTCTACTTCTCCTACCACTGTATCAATCAACCGAGATCTTTTACTTCTACCACTGTATCATTTTACCGAGATCTTCTACTTCTCCTACCACTGTATTAATCTACCAAGATATTCTACTTCTCCTACCACTGTATTAATCTACCGAGATATTCTACTTCTACCACTATCAATCTACTTCTTCGACCACTGTATCAATCTATCCAGGTCTTCCTGTAGAGCTCTAATGTCCTGCTCAGAATTTATTTGACGATCTATTTCAGTGCTTATGTCGCTATTTATTCTCTCATCTATGTTGTTTATGTATATTGTGAACAATAAGGGGCCCTAATACTGAGCCTGTGGAACACTGCTGGTGACTCGTCCCTAATCCGATTTCTACCTGTTTATGCAAACTTTCTGTTGCCGATTCAGGAAAAAAATTCCCATCCTATCCCGTGTTCCTCTACGTTCCTCGACATTCTCCTGTGTGAAATTCTATCAAAGGTCTTAGTAAAGTCCATGTATATAATATCGTGTTTATTATCATGATTCTACCACCTGAAATACTTTAGTGAAAAAAGAAGTTAGTAAATTCTTAAGGCAGGAACGCCTCTTTGTAAAACCATGCTGAGAGTCAACTGATATCTTTCAAAGAGGCTTCTAACTGCTTTGGGAATTCCATCAATTTTTCCACAATTGAAGGTTAGGCTAATTCATCTATAAGTGGAAGCTAACGACCTATCTCCAGCTTTGTAGAGACGTATAACATTTGCCATTTCACATTTATCGGACACGTTAGAGTGACTAAGTTCTTCCTTACGTTTCTTTATAATCTTTGAGAACAGTTCACAAGTGTCCGGTGATCTGTTCAGCTTTAATTCATTTTTTTCTCTGAGAACCATGTAGCTAGTGACTCTGATTGTGCATACCTTGTTTTCGTTCTAACCTAAATAATATTTGACTTTCTGAAATTTCGCTAGTATCCTCCTGCGTAAAAACTGAGAGGAAATAAGTGTTGAAAATTGTCGTATTTTTTTTTTGGTCACTGACGATAAGCTGACTTGAATAACTTTGTTTCTACAGGTTCCTCAAGGACTCATCTATAGGTCCCTCAAAGACACAATTACAAGCCCCGCAAGTACCTCATTCTGCAAGTAAACATTCCTTATTGACTCAATGCATCCACAAACATCTTATACGTTCTTCCTGTATGAAGACATCTCCAGCCACTCGGGACAGTGAGCCAGTCAGACACATCGTCAATAACACCGAACAGTGATCTTGACATTCAGAAAACCGTCAGTGACTGAACGATGATCCTGCTGTTCAGACACTTGGTCAGTTTCGGCAAAGTTTAGAATAAAAGAGAGGACATAACTCCGGCACACTACGTAACTAAAGTGGCAATTACTGTACAAACTGGCGTCCAGAAATGGCTTTGTAAATGCTGTTACAGTCACTTGACACTCGGAAACTACGTCTTTTACTGACATAATTACCCTAAGGCATATAAACTGGAAACAGTGTCAGAGGCTGACTTAGCTTCCTGACACCAACAACAAGGCACCTGACACCAACAACAAGGCACCTGACACCAACAGGACACCTGACACCAACAGGGCACCTGACACCAACAGGGCACCTAACAACAACAGGACACCTAACACCAACAACAGGACACCTAACACCAACAACAGGACACCTAACACCAACAACAGGACACCTAACACTAACAACAGGACACCTGACACCAACAACAGGACACCTGACACGAACAACAGGGCACCTGACAACAGGACACCTGATACAAACAACAGAAGACCTGAAACCAACAGGAAACTTGACAACAACAGGAGGCCTGACACCAACAACAGGAAGCCTGACACCAACAACAGGAGCCCTGACACCAACACCAGGAGGCCTGACACCAACACCAGGAGGCCTGACACCAACAACAGGAGGCCTGACACCAACAACAGGAGGCCTGACACCAACAACAGGAGCCCTGACACCAACAACAGGAGGCCTGACACCAACAACAGGAGGCCTGACACCAACAACAGGAGGCCTGACACCAACAACAGGAGGCCTGACACCAACAACAGGAGGCCTGACACCAACAACAGGAGGCCTGACACCAACAACAGGAGGCCTGACACCAACAACAGGAGGCCTGACACCAACAACAGGAAGCCTGGCACCAACAACAGGAGACCTGACACCAACAACAGGAAGCCTGGCACCAACAACAGGAGACCTGACACCAACAACAGGAAGCCTGGCACCAACAACAGGAGGCCTGACACCAACAACAGGAGGCCTGACACCAACAACAGGATTCCTGACACCAACAACAGGAGGCCTGACACCAACAACAGGAGGCCTGACACCAACAACAGGAGGCCTGACACCAACAACAGGAGGCCTGACACCAACAACAGGAGGCCTGACACCAACAACAGGAGGCCTGACACCAACAACAGGAGGCCTGACACCAACAACAGGAGGCCTGACACCAACAACAGGAGGCCTGACACCAACAACAGGAGGCCTGACACCAACAACAGGAGGCCTGACACCAACAACAGGAGGCCTGACACCAACAACAGGAGGCCTGACACCAACAACAGGAGGCATGACACCAACAACAGGAGGCCTGACACCAACAACAGGAGGCCTGACACCAACAACAAAAGGCCTGACACCAACAACAAAAGGCCTGACACCAACAACAAAAGGCCTGACACCAACAACAAAAGGCCTGACACCAACAACAAAAGGCCTGACACCAACAACAAAAGGCCTGACACCAACAACAGGAGACCTGACACCAACAACAGGAGACCTGACACCAACAACAGGAGACCTGACACCAACAACAGGACACCTGACACCAACAACAGGACACCTGACACCAACAACAGGAGACCTGACACCAACAACAGGAGACCTGACACCAACAACAGGACACCTGACACCAACAACAGGACACCTAAGACAAGCAAAAGCGGGGAGATTTTTTTTTCCTAACACCAGCAACATGACACCTAACACTCGCAGCAACGTGTGTTAGGTGTTAGCACCTGAAAACACCACACATCACATATCATCATACCACACCATGATACACATCACACATCAGCACATCACACCACATCACATATGAACACACCACACCACGTCACACACTACACATCAACACACTACACCACACGGCACACTACACATCAGCATACGACAATACGCCACACACCCCATGATGCGTATCACCATATACACCATACGGTACACCACACAGTAAACACCATACAGTACACCACACACCATACAGTACACCACACACACCATAGGGTACACCACAGCAGCAGTGAAAACTGGCACTGAGACGGACACTAGAGAGGGTCTGGTCTGCCACAACTTGACTGACGTAATTGCTTGAAAATAAATTAGCCAGTGATTACAAGGCACAGTTTGAGTTCTAAATTACCTTGCTGTTTCTAGAAGCAAAGGGAAGGAAGGGGGTACCTTGGTGCTGGTATAGGGTTTTTGATCTAAGGAACTAGTTACCCTTTTTCTTGATTAAACCAAAATACTTCTCATTCCCTTAGGTGCTATATAACTACTGCGTGTTTAGCGCTTGCTAATAAATATAACGATTAGTGAACTCAAATTAAGCTGTAATAAACAAATATCAATAAATAAACACAAGGGTGGACGAGGGGCTCGAACCGTGGACCGTAAATGGACAGTCCTCGTCCACCCTTCTGTTTATTCATATGTATTTCGGTCGGTGCGCAAGCCAAGAAAGATATTCAATAACCTCAGTCCCCCGTGCCGTAATAAAGGCGACTGGAATAGCGCATAATGTGGCATAAGTTGATAATGTAGTTGAACACTAGCGTTGAAGATTTAAAAGTAATTAAGATGTTACACAGCCCAAATCTAATTCAAAGCTTTCAAAGTGATCAAAAATATCCTAAAATACACTAACTCGTTACGTTTGAAGCCGCTCCGTAGATACATTATTAAGTTATCAGCTTGGAAGCTTAAAGTTAATCAGATGAGACAGTAAGAAATTATCGCATAAAAAGCACGTTTTCAGTTTTTCCTGATTACAAAAAAAAATGCAAATAGGGACGTACACAGGCCAAAATAAAACCAAACTTTTCTTCAAGAAAGTTTGACCACCGTTTAAGACAGTACGTATATAAGTAAGGCTTATGTAAGCTTAGTGTACTTGGCATACAAATTTTTTTAACACAAAGAAGAACATTCAGTTGGTTTAACTTACGATAACCAAATGAAGTCGAACAATGTGATTTAATTCTGAACATAAGAAAGATTCAACAATTATCTTACAGACACCAATTTGATTAACATAATATGTACACGATAACTTACACAACCTGATATCAATAGATTGTTTCCTCTGAGGAAGAAACATCAACACTGAACGTTTTTAAAGCTGACCAGAAAATGCATTTACCCAGTTATTACACAGAATCCGACAAAATTTGGGCCTCCACAGTCTAGACCCACGAAACATTCCATCTGTTTCAAACTATGTGTCAGCCATTAAAGACTGATGCCCTTCACAAATGTTATATTTTAGTCAGGGGGAAAACTGTAAACCCGTAGGGATTATATAGTTCCTGTTGAATGGGAGGTATTCAAATTCGATTCAAACCAGGAAAATATTAGTCCAGTTCCTTGGATCAAAAGCCCCTCACCAGCATAAAGGCAAAATAATGCAATGAGGTAAAATAATTTTATACCATATAGAGATTAAACTTGGCAGACGAGTATCAACACAAATGAGTCATTTTCCAGTTATGGCAAAGGATTCCATCGACCACAATTTGTTTCTATTTTTTTTTACTACAATAACAAGTTTGCTTGCACTTAAACGAACCGTAATGCCTACTATCGTGGCCTTAAGATGCATCACCATTAAATAAATATTTCACGGGTAATAGGTTGGCAGACAGCAGCCGCCCGGGAGGGTAGTATCCTCCTGCCAAGCGAGTGTGAAACGGAAACCTGTAATTGTTCTACACAATGGTAGGATTGCTGGTGCCTTTTCTGTCTTATAAACACTCATGATGACTGGTACAGCTTGGTGCATTTACTTAGTGTGTATACACACCCACCTGAGTTTTCTTTGATTTTCTTAATAGTTCTCGTTCTTCAATTATTTCCCTTCGTCGCCATAGGGAAGTGGAAAAGAATCCTTCCTCCGTAAGTCATGTCAAAAAGGTAAATAAAATGCTGGTAGCAAGGGAATAGTTACCCCTTCTCCTATATTAATTACTAAATTTAACAAGAATAACATTTACAATTTGGGATGTTCGTATGTGCATGGATATAACAGTACAGATGATAGGAAAAAAAAAAGAGTTGATTGTGAATGTTCCTAATGAAAAGAAGCTGGAAGTCCTAGCTCTAAGCGAAACAAACTGAAGGGGGGTAGGGAATTTTCAGGGAGAGGAATAAAGGGGATTAGATCAAGTGTATATGAGAGAATTAGAGCTAAGGAAGGAGTAACTGTGTTAATGATCAGTTATGGAATTAAAAGAGGGAATATACATATATAATGGGTAATGTGTAGTAGGTAAGTTTGGAGTGCCTGGGGTAAATGACAATGGGGGACTTTTGATTGAACTTTGTATAGAAAGAAGTTTGTTAATAGGTAATACGCATTTTAAGAAACAAAGGATAAGTATACATATGATATAGGATGTAATGACAGATATTTGTTGGACTATGGATTAGTAGAGAAAAGGTTGATGGGTAGACTTCTGGATGTGAATGTTTTTTTGAGGAGCCACAGATATATCAGATCATTATTTAGTTGTAGCTATAGTGAGAGTAAGAGGTAGATGGGGTACAGGGAAAATGTCATCAGTAAGAGAAGCTTACAAATTAAAGGAAGTATTTAAAGTAAGACACAGACAACTATTGGGAGTATAATGGGCTAGATAGAATATATGTAATGAAGAGGAAATGGAAGAGGTATAGGGTAGATTTAAGAATGCAGTGTTAGAGTACACAACAGAAGTTTGTGGATATATAAAGATGGGTGCGGGAGGGTGGAATGACGAGGTACAGTGAATGGTGAGGGGGTGTAAAGGGTGAGCAAATGAAAAACTGAGTGAGGCTTTGTCAACATATTTTGCTGAGAATAGGAAAAAGTTTGAGAGTGACATCAATAAGTTGAGAAATTCTAGGAAAGGAATGAATTTAGCAGTTAAAAGAAAGGAAGCGAGTTATTAGTTGGAAAGGTGAAGATATTGGGAAGATGGAGGGAATATTTTGAGCTAATATATGTTGATGAAGAAAAGGAAGCAGTAGTTTGATGCACTGGGCAGGGCGGTATAACATCCTTTAGGAGTGAGGAAGATCAAGATGTGAGTGTAAGGAAGACGCGGGTAAAGCAGCCGGGATTGATGGTATCAAGACAGAAATGTTAAAAAGCATATGTGATATAGTTTGGGAGTGGTTGGTACATTTATTCATTAAATGTATGAAAGAGGGGAAGGTATCTGACTGGCAGAGAGCGTCCATTGTTCCCTTATGTAAAGGAAAGGGGGATGAAAGAGTAAGAATTATTGGGAAATAAGCCTGTTGAATATACAAGGTGGTAAAGTGTATGGTAGAGATATTATTGAAAGAAATAAGAATAAGACAGAGAGATAAAGATCGAAGATAAACAAGGGATTTTAGGAAGGAAAGGAAATGTGTACAGTAAGCGTTTACATTAAAGCATATAAGTGAACAGTATTTACACCAAGATATAGCCCAGAAACAATAGCCAGTGGCTAAGTATATTACTGTTCTACACTCAAGAAGCTACACACATTGTCAGCGACCCCGGACGACTCCTAAAGGGTAAATATATTATGTGACCCCAAAATGGTAGCAGTCTTGCACTTCTCGTGACTGACAAGCATTTTTAATATAGATTATTTGTGCGTCTCCAGACGTGGCCAGTCTTATCTTAGTAATCTACAATTTTTGTCTGTCTTTAAATAAGTTTTTCATTGCAATTATTTGTCATCGCTTCATTATAGTGAGACCTTGTTAACCGCTGAACACAACAGGAAGGGAACTGCAGGGTATTTCCCATGTTTACTGTTGTCGGCTCTCTGCTCCTGATCCTGTCTCTTAATCTACTAACAACCTGTATAACTGGTTCTATAAAGCTTTTAATCCAAGAGATCCAGTTACTCCCAACTCACTGCGCCCTTCCACAAAGATGATCTTAACCTACGATATTCAACAAAGTGACTAATACAGTAACTACTCATCCCAACAAGATAGGAAATTTCTTTTGTAAGAAAAACAACCTGACACATTGGATACACCAGCAGTCTATAAGACATCATGAAAAGATTGTGATCTGGCCCATGGCCGGGCTCCGAGAGTGGTAAGATTCTCGAAACTCATCAAACGTACGGTGTATATTGAACATAGGCCATAATAGATGAGAAACAGTAAAAGCGCCAGCCAGGACAGTGCCTTTGGAATCTGAGCATTTTACTTTGCTAATTTTACTTTGCTTTGATTACCACTCCTTTTCGTGTTCTAATTTTTCAGAAAGTTGAATAACAATTTGCATACTTTTCCTTTTATACCTACTGTTTTAATTTTATTTGCAGTCACATCATTGTTGCCTCTGTCAAAAGCCTGTGTGAAATCCTTGTAAACCACATTTTCGTTTCGCTTTTCTTCCATCACCTCGGCAATCCTGCCGTGATGGGTTAGTAATTGTGACAAATATAATCTCCCCGCTCTAAATCCATGCTCGTTTTGATTGTAATATGGCGTCTCATCAATCTTTCAACAATTTTTATGATGTACGATGTCAAAGCTACTGGTCTAATTTTTTGCCAGCTCTCTATGTTCTTATGTTATGGAAAGGAACTATGCACTTTTTAAGGCCAGTAGATCTAGGCTCTTTCTCTAAAGGATACGTGAGTGTTACTGGTATTTTGTACTTTTTACAAACAAGAAACTCATAAATCTGCTCCAGGTGCTGCATTGGTGGGTATGTTTTCCATTATTTTCGAATTCCACGGATTAGTGTTTATGTCAGTTATATGATCTATGTGACCTTTATATGTAATTACAAAAATTATACATTTTGCCCCTGCTGTCATTTAATGGATTTTTTTAACATTAACTCGTATTATTCTTTTAGAATTTCATTCATTTGTTTTTCATCGTCAGTGTATGAGCTTCCTGTGATTAACATTCTTGTTGTACATGTAGTTCTTACTTGTAGTCGCTTCTGGATGTCAGCACCCCGGCGACCCGTTCTCATACGAAGCCTCTTGGCCGTTGCTGGCCTGATTGATGAGGCAGTTGGTGCCCGCTGCCCCCAGCCCAATGTATGCAAAACAGTCTGGCTGACCAAGAACTGCTTATAGAAACCTGTCGAGTTCCCTCTTGAAGACAGCCAGGAATTTGTTGATAATCCTCTTTATGAATGAAGGAGTTGATTTTGCACATGAGAAATTATTTAGGCCTCCTTGCAACATCGTGTATCGCTTTTCATTTTTCTGGTACTTCTGTCTGATATAAAAGCCTAAGATTTTGTTCTATATCAGTAATCTCTTAGCTAAGATTATTTTCCTTATTTTTTTTTATTAACACACCGGCCTATTCCCACCAAGGCAGGGTGGCCCGAAAAAGAAAAACTTTCATCATCATCATTCACTCCATCACTGTCTTGCCAGAGGGGTGCTTTACACTACAGTTATAAAACTGCAACATTAACACCCCTCCTTCAGAGTGCAGACACTGCACTTCCCATCTCCAGATCTCAAGTCCGGCCTGCCGGTTTCCCTGAATCCCTTCATAAATGTTAGCTTGCTCACACTCCAACAGCACGTCAAGTATTAAAAACCATTTGTCTCCATTCACTCCTATCGAATACGCTCATGCATGCTTGCTGGAAGTCCAAGCCCCTCGACACAAAACCTCCTTTACCCCCTCCCTCCAACCTTTCCTAGGCCAACCCCTACCCCGCCTTCCCTCCACTACAGATTTATACACTCTGGAAGTCATTCTGTTTCGTTCCATTCTCTCTACATGTCCAAACCACCTCAACAACCCCTCCTCAGCCCTCTGGATAATAGTTTTGGTAATCCCGCACCTCCTCCTAATTTCCAAACTACGAATTATCTGCATTATATTCACACCACACATTGACATCAGACATGACATTTCCACTGCCTCCAGCCTTCTCCTCGTTGCAACATTCATCACCCATGCTTCACACCCATATAAGAATGTTGGTATAACTATACTCTCATACATTTCCCTTTTTACTTCCATTGACAAAGTTCTTTGTCTCCACAGACTCTGAAGTGCACCACTCACCCTTTTCCCCTCATCAATTCTATGATTCACCTCATCCTTCATAGACCCATCTGCTAACACGTCCACTCCTAAATATCTGAATACATTCACCTCCTCCATACTCTCTCCCTCCAATCTGATATCCAATCTTTCGTCACCTAATCTTTTTGTTATCCTCATTACCTTACTCTTTCCTATATTCACTTTCAATTTTCTTCTTTTACATACCCTACCAAATTCATCCACCAACCTCTGCAACTTCTCTTCAGAATCTCCCAAAAGCACAGTGTCATCAGCAAAAAGCAACTGTGACAACTCCCACTTTGTGTTTGATTCTCTATCTTTTAACCCCACACCTCTTGCCAAGACCCTCGCATTCACGTCTCTTACAACTCCATCTATAAATATATTGAACAACCACGGTGACATCACACATCCTTGTCTAAGGCCCACTTTTCATCTTCCTTATGTTGTAATAAATTCACGTTTTTAAACAATTTGGTAACATTTTTTCTTCTTCTATACGATCTTGTATGCTCTCTTTCTATAATGTTATTTTAGGTTTTGTCATCGGTATATATTTTAATATAGAACACTGCTCAAAATTCCGTTTCAAGGCAGCTAGTCGAAGGTGACCGAAGAGTTATTCATGTGTCTGCCGCCGCTTTCCAGCTCATTTACAAGACAACGCCAAAGATTTCACTCTCGCGTGTCTGCAGGTTTTGGCACAGAAAGCAAATTCGAATGATTTCAAGTCTAGTGAATTAAACAATGCCTGACACGCAGTGACTCACGTGACAACATTCAAAGATTTCAGTGACGTGTCTTTTAAGTTACGTAGGTAGAGAAAGGAAGAACAATAAAATATCTGTCGCATTGGTATCGTATTTGTAAAGGTGTTTTGACTCGTGTAAAACAGAAGCCATAGTGTTTATAGTATATATATATATATATATATATATATATATATATATATATATATATATATATATATATATATATATATATGTCGTGCCGAATAGGTAAAATTGGTCAATTAGTTTAAAATTAAGTCCTTTCTAAAATATTCTCTTTTACGTTTAAAGATATATATATATATATTTTATATATATATATATATATATATATATATATATATATATATATATATATATATATATACATTTCATTTATGTTCATGTAAAGATTAATAACTTTGTACCAATAGAACCTTAGAAAACTTACCTAACATTATTATAACAAGCGCAATTTAATTTAGTCTAATAAAAGTAAATATATTTTAGATAAGTTTACAATAATTTAATAATTAACAAACACAATAAAAAAAAAATTCGTTAGGTTCAGAATGATTTTTGCGAAATTATTGCATAAACAAATTTTCGCTTGCCTTATTTGGCAAGACGAGCGTTGCTATTTAAGCCAAAATGTTAAGTATTAAGCAATATCGCAAATCAAAAAATGCTATAATATTCATCCTTCTTGTTGTGGGTGCTGGTGTGCCTGGGGGCACTTCCGGTATCCTTCTCTCTCTCCCTCACTCACTCCATGTGAAGACGTCCTATGGGAACGTACTTGCTTGGACATCCTAATCTTTTCTGCAATTTTGCAAGCTCCTGATGATGTGTTGATTGCAACACGAAAGGCTTAGAGCTATCATTCCACTTCCTTCGTGGTTGTTTTGCATATATATAATGCAATCTAGGAAAATGCAATCTACCCACCCCTCTCTCTCTTGTCTTACTTCTGTCACCTTGTCGTAAAACTCCAGTAGGTTTGTGACACAGGATTTGCCTTCTCTGAAACCGTGCTGGTTATGTATAAACTCGTTCCTTTCTAGGTACTCCACCACTCTTCTCCTGATAATCTTCTCCATAACTTTGCATACTATACATGTCAGTAACACTGGTCTGTAGTTTAATGCTGCGTGTCTGTCTCCTGTCTTAAAAATTGCGACTACATTTGCTGTCTCCCACACCTCAGGCAGTCGCCCTGTTTCGATATATATGTTGAAGATTGTCGTTAATGGCACACACAGCGCCTCTGCTCCCTCTCTCAGGACCCAAGGAGAGATAACCCGTCCCACCTTTCTTGACGCATCTAGTTCACTTAGCAACCTCTTCACCTCCTCCTCGGTTGTGTATATTGTGTCCAGCACTCTATCTGTTTGTGTGTGTGGGGGGGGGGGTGCCTGCGATAGTACTGATAGTCTCCTAGTGTTTGCCAGTTTTACAATATAGTTTATCAATATTCAATTTCATTACTTAGTGGATTTATATAACGCATTACCTTGTACTGTTTTTCTTTTGTTTTGAATATAATAGCCAAACATTATCACTTTACAAGCAATGTGAGTGAGCATCTAGCTTAGGAGAGGGAGAGAGAGAGAGAGAGAGAGAGAGAGAGAGAGAGAGAGAGAGAGAGACAGAGATAGACAGACAGACAGACAGAGACAGAGACAGACAGACAGAAACTTGTAAAAATTTAATAATACGAATATCACATTATCACACAATTAACCCTTATTATTGCGGTTATACCCATCGTCAGAGGAAATGAGCAGTAACAACACAGTTTCCCTTGCATACTTAATATCAGGGTCTTAGCTAAAATATAGTGAATTAACTGTATGTACAGAAAATGGACTACTCATCCACCAATCATCACTGTTACAACTCATGCACCGGTCGCCTCTGTTACAACTCATGCACCGGTCGCCTCTGTTACAACTCATGCACCGGTCGCCTCTGTTACAACTCATGCACCGGTCGCCTCTGTTACAACCCGTCCACCGGTCGCCTCTGTTACAACCCGTCCACCGGTCGCCTCTGTTACAACCCGTCCACCGGTCGCCTCTGTTACAACTCATGCACCGGTCGCCTCTGTTACAACCCGTCCACCGGTCGCCTCTGTTACAACCCGTCCACCGGTCGCCTCTGTTACAACCCGTCCACCGGTCGCCTCTGTTACAACCCGTCCACCGGTCGCCTCTGTTACAACTCATGCACCGGTCGCCTCTGCTACAACCCATCCACCAGTCACCTCTGCTACAACTCATCCACCGGTCACCTCTGCTACAACTCATCCACCGGTCACCTCTGCTACAACTCATCCACCGGTCACCTCTGCTACAACTCATCCACCGGTCGCCTCTGCTACAACTCATCCACCGGTCGCCTCTGCTACAACTCATCCACTGGTCGCCTTGTTAAACTCATCCACCGGTCGCCTCTGTTACAACCTCCACCGGTCGCCTCTGTTACAACCCGTCCACCGGTCGCCTTGTAGCAACCCGTCCACCGGTCGCCTCTGTACAACTCATCACCGGTCGCTCCAACCACCGGTCGCCTTGTACAACCTGCATTCACGGTCCTTCTGTATCAACCTCCACCGGTCGCTCTGTAAACTCTCACCGGTCGCTTGTACAACTCCGTCCGGTGCCTCTGCTACAACTACCAGTGCCACCTGAGGTCGCTTGAGCAACTCGCCACGGTCGCTTGTAAACTCCGTCCACCGGTCGCCTTGTTACAACTCGTCCACCGGTGCCTCTGTTACAACTCCGTCACGGTCGCTCTGTTAGCAACTCTCACCGGTCGCCTCTGTTACAACCCATCACCGGTGCTCTGTTACACCCGTCCACCGGTCGCCTTGTTACAACCGTCTCACCGGTCGCCTTCTGTTACAACCTCGTCACCGGTCGCCTCTGTTACAACTCAGTCCACCGGTCGCCTCTGTTACAACCGTCCACCGGTCGCCTCTGCTTACAACTCTCATCCACCGGTCGCCTCGTTCAACTCTCACGGTCGCTTGTTACAACCCGTCCACCGGTCGCCTCTGTTACAACTCCGTCACCGGTCGCCTCTGTTACAACCCGTCCACCGGTCGCCTCTGTTACAACCCCGTCCACCGGTCGCCTCTGTTACAACTAGTTCTGTCCTCCACCGGTCGCCTCTGTTACAACTCGTCCACCGGTCGCCTCTGTTACAACCGTCCACCGGTCGCCTCTGTTACAACCCGTCCACCGGTCGCCTCTGTTACAACTCATGCACCGGTCGCCTCTGTTACAACTCCTCCACCGGTCGCCTCTGTTACAACCGTCCACCGGTCGCCTCTGTTACAACTCCTCCACCGGTCGCCTCTGTACAACCCGTCCACCGGTCGCCTCTGTTACAACTCGTCCACCGGTCGCCTCTGTTACAACCTCCACCGGTCGCCTCTGTACAACTCATCCACCGGTCGCCTCTGTCACAACTCATGCCACCGGTCGCCTCTGTTACAACTCATGCCACCGGTCGCCTCTGTTACAACTCATGCCACCGGTCGCCTCTGTTACAACCCGTCCACCGGTCGCCTCTGTTACAACCCTCCACCGGTCGCCTCTGTTACAACCCGTCCACCGGTCGCCTCTGTTACAACCCGTCCACCGGTCGCCTCTGTTACAACCGTCCACCGGTCGCCTCTGTTACAACCGTCCACCGGTCGCCTCTGTTACAACCCGTCCACCGGTCGCCTCTGTTACAACCTCCACCGGTCGCCTCTGTTACAACTCCTCCACCGGTCGCCTCTGTTACAACCCGTCCACCGGTCGCCTCTGTTACAACCCGTCCACCGGTCGCCTCTGTTACAACCCGTCCACCGGCGCCTCTGTTACAACCGTCCACCGGTCGCCTCTGTTACAACCCGTCCACCGGTCGCCTCTGTTACAACCCGTCCACCGGCGCCTCTGTTACAACCCGTCCACCGGCGCCTCTGTTACACCTCTGTCCACCGGCGCCTCTGTTACAACCCGTCCACCGGCGCCTCTGTTACAACCCGTCCACCGGCGCCTCTGTTACAACCCGTCCACCGGTCGCCTCTGTTACAACCGTCCACCGGTCGCCTCTGTTACAACCCGTCCACCGGCGCCTCTGTTACAACCCGTCCACCGGGCGCCTCTGTTACAACCCGTCCACCGGTCGCCTCTGTTACAACCCGTCCACCGGCGCCTCTGTTACAACCCGTCCACCGGCGCCTCTGTTACAACCGTCCACCGGCGCCTCTGTTACAACCGTCCACCGGCGCCTCTGTTACAACCGTCCACCGGCGCCTCTGTTACAACCGTCCACCGGTCGCCTCTGTTACAACCCGTCCACCGGTCGCCTCTGTTCCAACCGTCCACCGGGCGCCTCTGTTACAACCCGTCCACCGGCGCCTCTGTTACAACGGACCCGTCCACCGGCGCCTCTGTTACAACCCGTCCACCGGCGCCTCTGTTACAACCCGTCCACCGGGCGCCTCTGTTACAACCGTCCACCGGCGCCTCTGTTACAACCCGTCCACCGGGCGCCTCTGTTACAACCCGTCCACCGGCGCCTCTGTTCAACCTCCACCGGCGCCTCTGTTACAACCCGTCCACCGGGCGCCTCTGTTACAACCCGTCCACCGGGCGCCTCTGTTACAACCCGTCCACCGGGCGCCTCTGTTACAACCCGTCCACCGGGCGCCTCTGTTACAACCGTCCACCGGGCGCCTCACCGGTTGTTACAACCCGTCCACCGGGCGCCTCTGTTACAACCCGTCCACCGGGCGCCTCTGTTACAACCCGTCCACCGGGCGCCTCTGTTACAACCCGTCCACCGGGCGCCTCTGTTACAACCGTCCACCGGGCGCCTCTGTTACAACCTCACCGGGCGCCTCTGTTACAACCCGTCCACCGGGCGCCTCTGTTACAACCCGTCCACCGGGCGCCTCTGTTACAACCCGTCCACCGGGCGCCTCTGTTACAACCCGTCCACCGGGCGCCTCTGTTACAACCCGTCCACCGGGCGCCTCTGTTCACCCACGGCGCCTCTTTACAACCGTCCACCGGGCGCCTCTGTTACAACCCGTCCACCGGGCGCCTCTGTTACAACCCGTCCACCGGGCGCCTCTGTTACAACCCGTCCACCGGGCGCCTCTGTTACAACCCGTCCACCGGGCGCCTCTGTTACAACCCGTCACACCGGGCGCCTCTGTTACAACCGTCCACCGGGCGCCTCTGTTACAACCCGTCCACCGGCGCCTCTGTTACAACCCGTCCACCGGTCGCCTCTGTTACAACCCGTCCACCGGTCGCCTCTGTTACAACCCGTCCACCGGTCACCTCAGCTACAACCCGTCCACCGGTCACCTCTGCTACAACCCGTCCACCAGTCACCTCTGCTACAACCCGTCCACCAGTCACCTCTGCTACAACCCGTCCACCAGTCACCTCTGCTACAACCCGTCCACCAGTCACCTCTGCTACAACCCGTCCACCGATCACCTCTGCTACAACCCGTCCACCGATCACCTCTGCTACAACCCGTCCACCGATCACCTCTGCTACAACCCGTCCACCGATCACCTCTGCTACAACCCGTCCACCGATCACCTCTGCTACAACCCGTCCACCGATCACCTCTGCTACAACCCGTCCACCAGTCACCTCTGCTACAACCCGTCCACCAGTCACCTCTGCTACAACCCGTCCACCAGTCACCTCTGCTACAACCCGTCCACCAGTCACCTCTGCTACAACCCGTCCACCAGTCACCTCTGCTACAACCCGTCCACCAGTCACCTCTGCTACAACCCGTCCACCAGTCACCTCTGCTACAACCCGTCCACCAGTCACCTCTGCTACAACCCGTCCACCAGTCACCTCTGCTACAACCCGTCCACCAGTCACCTCTGCTACAACCCGTCCACCAGTCACCTCTGCTACAACCCGTCCACCAGTCACCTCTGCTACAACTCATCCACCAGTCACCTCTGCTACAACTCATCCACCAGTCACCTCTGCTACAACTCATCCACCAGTCACCTCTGCTACAACTCATCCACCAGTCACCTCTGCTACAACTCATCCACCAGTCACCTCTGCTACAACTCATCCACCAGTCACCTCTGCTACAACTCATCCACCAGTCACCTCTGCTACAACTCTGCGTGGACGCTCGATGTCGTTTGTAAGAAAATATTGTTATCTACGTCCAGAAGTTACTTCAAGTCTCACTCGGCCTTAATTCGTCTCATCTTCCATGTGGCCAACTGTGTCCACACACCGTGCATACATACGCATAAACACAGACACATACATTCATTTATACGCTCCCGAATACTTATTCTAACGCAATAATACACACGCATACATATGCAAAAGTAGATACACACATATGCACAGTTATATATCCACACAAACACAAACGTGTCCATACGTACATACATGACATGCATGCACACGCAAACATGCAGACTTCTTGGCTATTTCCAGTGATCTCTTCCTCACCATTACTCATGGGTAATAAGCCTGGTATTTCACACTCTTCTTTTCTCTGATGTCACTGTACTGTAGCTTCGGGTCGCATTTTGCTTCCGATGTAATGTCATCCTCAAATTGCTCCTTTGTCTCTCTCTTCACCCCTCCATATTAGTATCTGGCTATTCTGCTCGTTTATCTATTTTCTTCTGTTCTTTGCCTTCTATAATTATCTACATTCTTGCTTTGTAACAGAGGTGACTGGTGGATGAGTTGTAACATGTTTTTGCATCTCCGGGTGAACCATGGGACTTTCTTTGTTTCTTAACATTGCTGCATTTACTTCAGGCTATTTCTTCTCTGCCTCTTGGCACTTTCAAGCAAAATACTCTAGTATCTCATTTACTTTTTTTCTTTCCAAGTTTCCAGTACTGTATAGCCGCTTGCACCCAGGGCTGTTTCGTACTGTTGTTCGCCTCCAGGATGTCTTATAAATTATCTACAATACCAAGAAGTTGACGAGTGCAAACTTAGTTATCTTTATTAACAAGCCATTTCGCGTGTTCGGTAAGCTTCATCAGTCGAATACAAAGGTGGTTACAATCCTGGAAACATGATTGAACTGTCTCAGGACTGTAGTGTCTCCAAGACTGTAATCACCTCCAGGTTCCAGTCTGACTGTCTCTGGCCTCGTGCCTCTGCTCTAGACTACAACATTAACCATTTTCCTTCAAGGCTGAGGAATTCATCACCTCAACTACCTCTACTTTTACTGTCTCGAGTATTGTAATCACGTCTGTGTGCAACTGAGGAAGCCTGCTCAGCAGGCGAAATGTTTCGTCAACGATGCCTAGGTACTTGTGTCATATTCTCCTATGCAGGATGCATTTAGGGTAACAAGACTGGTTCAGTCCTTCATCTCTCTGTGTTCTTGACATGTTGGTGTCAAGTACGACACTTGGGCATCTTCATTGCAATAAAGATGCCCAACTGTTGCACACGTGTCTCATTCCTCAACTAGTCGCTACTGTATACTGTTATTCATGTGATACATATTTTTTCCATGTGTATCCCAGTTTTCTTAGTTTCTTTGTGGTCAAAATCTCTCATAATCAGTAGCTTTGCGTCGGACACAAGGACTCTCCTTGCGGCTTCTATTAGTGACCATCCCATCTTCGTTGCTGTCATATTACTGCCTTGGTATATTGTTATTTAGAGTATGTTGTACATCACTAACAGAGAGTGTGAGTGTATGTGAGTGAGTGTATGTATGTATGTGTGTATGTATGTGTGTGTGTGTGTGTGTGTGTGTGTGTGTGTGTGTGTGTGTGTACTCACCTAGTTGTGGTTGCAGGGGTCGAGTCAAAGCTCCTGGCCCCGCCTCTTCACTGGCCGCTACTGGGCCACTCTTCCCGCTCCATGAGCTTTATCATACCCCTTCTTAAAGCTATGTATGGATCCTGCCTCCACTACATCGCTTCCCAAACTATTCCACTTCCTGACCACTCTGTGACTGAAGAAATACTTCCTAACATCCCTGTGATTCATCTGATTCTTCAACTTCCAACTGTGTCCCCTTGTTGCTGTGTCCCATCTCTGGAACATTCTGTCTCTGTCCACCTTGTCGATTCCTCTCAGTATTTTATGTCGTTATCATGTCCCCCTATCTCTCCTGTGTGCATGTGTGTGTGTGTGTGTGTGTACTCACCTAGTTGTGGTTGCAGGGGTCGATTCATAGCTCCTGGCCACGTGTGTGTGTGTGTGTGTGTGTGTTAGGGGGGATGGATGTGGGTGTTGGGGGATGGAATGCGTGTTTAGGTTTGATTATTATTAATCTCTGGTAAACAAGTGACTGAGTCATCAAGGTTAAACAAGCAGCATTATGAGAAGTTCACTTAACTGGTAAAAATAAACACATACTCATAAAAGCACTAAGTCCGCACGGGTCATTCAGCGCTGTGTGACAAGCGTGAGGAATGAGCAAAATTTGCGTATCTTAATGAAGACACCTTTCGCCAGCCAGTGGCTTCTTCAGTCCAATACAAAGAACAACAGAGGAAGATGAGGAGTATGAGGTAATCAGTCCCATAAACTTTCTCTATTATTCTCCGTACTGGACTTAAGAAGCTACTGGCTGGCGAAACGTTTCCTCAATAAGGTTCCGAAATGTTGCCTAAGTGTCTCATTCATCATCTTGCCGGTTTTCAAAATTTTCTCACAACAAGACTTGCAGCACAGGCGAGTTTGGAGGTCATTACTGGTCCAGGAACTCTGATCCCCAGGTCTGTGCTGACCTCTGACCCCCAGGTCTGTGCTGACCTCTGACCCCTAGGTCTGTGCTGACCTCTGACCCCTAGGTCTGTGCTGACCTTTGACTCCCAGGTCTGTACTGACCTTTGACCCCCCAGGTCTGTGCTGACCTCTGACCCCACCAGGTCTGTGCTGACCTCTGACCCCACCAGGCCTGTGCTGACCTCTGACCCCACCAGGTCTGTGCTGACCTCTGACTCCACCAGGTCTGTGCTGACCTCTGACCCCACCAGGTCTGTGCTGACCTCTGACCCCACTAGGTCTGTGCTGACCTCTGACTCCCCTAGGTCTGTGCTGACCTCTGACTCCCCCAGGTCTGTGCTGACCTCTGACTCCCCCAGGTCTGTGCTGACTTCAGTATACCTGGAGAGGGTTCCGGGGATCAGCGTCCCCGCGGCCCGGTGTGTGACCAGGCCTTATAGAAATACTTAGGGAACATTATCACTGCTGTATCTTATTTCACGAAGCGTTGAACCTGCATGGGTCTGTCAGCACAGAGTGGCGGAGGCTCGATCCTCCGTCCCCTAAGCGTGGCTCGATCTTTGACCTGTCAGGCTGTTGCTGGTAACATCGTCACCACCGGTACACCATTATCATATGCAGTCTCACAAATATTTATCATTTCATCTTTAATACACGTGTTTATTTTGGCATCTTAATATTTGACTGATTTCAGCATTCTGCCTCTCAGTAAACATCCCTGACCTGACTAGGTCAAGGCATTGGCTTAAGTCGGTGGGAGAATTGGACCTGCCTCGCATGGGCCAGTAGGCCTGATGCAGTGTTCATACTTTCTTATGTTCTTCTTATATTGTTGTACACATTCTTAGCCTGTATATATTCACAGAATTTAGCTCCTCATTACTTTCAGTCTTAATATTTTTCTCGTCCTTACATTTGCTCTCCCGAAACATTTTTCCATCCTTCCACACTACCACAAACCCATTTCGTAAAAAAAAAAAACTTTGCACATTTCTCATCCCAACATGGTGTCTACTCTTCACACACATTAAAACACTCATGTTGAATATCCTCTTCCCTTTTCTTTTTGCATTTGCACTTTCACATGATTCACTTTCTTATCGCCCTCCATCTCTCCCTCTACATACATCGGAGTGGTCAACGATCCCAACAGGTGGCGATAATGCCAGGTTGTGGCGCAGATAATAACAGGGTGGTGATGGGGCTGGGCAGACGGGTCATCCCGCAGGAGCCACTACACCATATTTGATCAGTCAGGAGCTGGTTTGCACGATAAGGCCCTCTTGAGATGTATGTTCTGGGGTGGCACTCCTACCATTCCTTTCTCCTTTCTCTCTCTCTCTCTCTCTCTCTCTCTCTGCTGAAATAATATTCATGAATTCTTCTGCTGCTGCGTTTGGACGAAGCGACTCCTTGTCCGATGCAACCAACTTTTTTTTTTCAGTGGTGACGTTGCTGGTGTTGCAGCTATCACTCGTGTTGTGCAGTTACTGACGTCAGCTGTTTCCGCCCATCAGCGTTGTTACTATCACTAGCGCTGTACTGTTTCCCAGGTTGGCTTTCTGCTGGTATTGCTGTCACATCTGGCTCTGTTTCTGTTGCTACCCAAACTAATGCTGATGCTAGTATTTTACTCCCTAGTCGCCGACAGCTGCTGCTGCTGCTGCTCTTACTGCTGTAACTGCTTCTACTGTTATTTCTGCTGCTGCTGCTGCTGCTGCTACTTCGGTTCTTCCTGCTGTTGTCACTGCTGCTGCTGCGTCTGTTGATGTTACATCTATTGTTCCTGCCTCAATAGCTGTTGCTACTATTGTTGATGCTTTTGCTCCTGCTGCTGCCTCTGTTTATTTCTGCTTCTGTTGCCTCTGATGGTGCTGCTGTCTAGCACCAGCTGGGTATTGCTCTGTCCTAGAATAACGTGATGGGGTCTTTTACCCACCGTGATGGAATGTTTACCTGATGAGGGGGTGATGGTAGGTGGAAGTAGGTGACGTGTTGTTTACACCGCAGATATTAAACAGATAACAAATATCTATCTTCTTTCTATTTCACACACACACACACACACAATGGCATGGTAGCTAGCGCTCTTGCTTCACGCACGGAGGGCCCGGGTTCAATTCCCGGCGGGGACGAAACATTTCGAAGTGTTTCGTACACACACACACACACACACATATATACAACAGGCCTAGTGTCTAATCGACATGTGCCTAGGACAAAATGGTAACTAACACACACGAGAAAGTGCAAAGGTTTGCAACAAGACTAGTCCCGGAGCTAAGGGGTATGTCCTACGAGGAGAGGTTAAGGGAAATTGACCTGACGACACTGGAGGACAGGAGAGATAGGGGAGACATGATAACGACATAATAAGATACTGAGAGGAATTGACAAGGTGGACAGAGACAGAATGTTCCAGAGATGGGACACAGCAACAAGGGGACACAGTTGGAAGTTGAAGACTCAGATGAATCACAGGGATGTTAGGAAGTATTTCTTCAGTCACAGAGTGGTCGGGAAGTGGAATAGCTTGGGAAGCGATGTAGTGGAGGCAGGTTCCATACATAGCTTTAAGAAGAAGTATGATAAAGCTTATGGCGCAGGGAGAGTGACCCAGTAGCGGCCAGTGAAGAGGCGGGGCCAGGAGATATGACTCGACCCCTGCAACCACAACTAGGTGAGTACACGTGAATACACAAAGAATTTCATAACTAGGAGCAGAAAAAACAATTGTAAAAAAAATAGCCCATGGTTGACCCAGTGTGGTACAGCGAGGCAAAAACAAAAAAATGAAGAGCATGAAAAAATCTAATAAAAGAAAGAACAGAAAACATGGAAGCGAACAAAAGAGCCAGAGACGAATATACACGTGTAAGAAGAGAGGCTAAGTGGCATTCAGGGAATGAAACAGCATCGAAAGCCAAATCTGAACCGAAGTTGCACAGTAAAGGCTCAGTGAAGGAAAGCATCTCACAAGTAATGACCAGGAAGTCTGCGATGAGCTGAATGTAGGAGTAAGGGAGGTATTCTCGGAGGAAAAGGGACATTACCAAAGAGTTGAGTAGAATGAGTGCACCAGCGAGTGTCGGACACAATGAACTCAAAGAGAAAAAAGGATGAAGAAGCAGCTGAATAAGTTAGATACATGGAAAACATTGCTATAAGACAGTATCTTCCGTGGAACCAACGCACGCACGCACGCACGCACGCACGCACGCACACTCACTACCTCACAAGGAAAATCAAATTTTTTTGTGTGTCTTCTTGGAGACGGGAAACTATCGAGAAGAAAAAGCAAGGAAGAGAACAAGAATGGACTCCAGGGAAATTTATGGCATGTTACAGAGGTGGCCAAGCAATTGGCTGGAATTCAAACCAAACAAGTGAAAGGGCATGAAATTTGGGGAAGGATACACTTGGCTCGGAAATCTAACACTTGAAAATGGACAGAAAAATAAAACTGAGTGTTGTGATCCCTTTCTGGAGTCCTTTTCAGTAGAGATTATTACACATACTCATCTTAAAAGTTTGAAGCTGAGCAGAAGAATCATTCACTAGTTATTTATGGGAAACAATTTGTTTAATAGAACTGGAAAATTAAAATTTACTCAGCTCAAAGCAAGTGACAATCTGTGTTTTAATAAAGCTCACCAATGGTAGAAGTTTGAAGCCAATCAAAAGAAGCATTCTCTAGTAATTGATGAGATTTCAACAATTCCATTTTTTTTTAATAATTTCAGTAAATTTCTAATATACATTTACTCGGGCTAAACTTATGGGTTATCATCCTTATTAAAGAATACATCGTCAATAACAGTTTAAAGCCGTCATCGGCGGAGCTCCGTTATTGAGGATTTTGTTAATTATCCGAACTATTCCAGTATGCTTGGAATGTGTTCAATAAATCTGGTCATAGGGCATATGAACATGCCAATTGATCTTTGAATTTAGTCCTTGATACCGTACAAAAATGTTGAAAGTTTGAAGCCGATTGAATGAAGCGTTCACGAGTTATGAGCAAAATAAAATCGAAAGTAGGAGGAAGAAAAATAAAATAATTCAAGAAACGTCTTATATGTACTCCTTCTGGGATACCTAATTATTCTAAGCTAAGTAAGGCACGTTTATTTGAAACCTTCAATTACTTAATTTTCATGAATAGTGAAACGCTAACTATACTAAATTATATAAAGGGGTGGGTAATGTCAGCAGGGAAAAGGGTTAAGGGGCTCACCGTCGTCCATCACTTTAATAGCTGGGAACGACACCCTCGCGGGTTGATTATCTTAATTTGGTGACATGATTTTATGAAGGGTTCACTGCTCTTGTTGGAAATTCACTTTATTTACAGTGTGATCGTCTCGCATGTCGCCCAATTTTTTTATATATGGGGCATCCACGAAGGGTTGTCATCAGACTAAATATTGATTGTTCCGTTGATCATCGTCCTCACGACCTCCTGGTTGCTGACCTCATCATTCAGGTTACTGATACTTGGTGCACGAAGTCCAGCGTAAGTACTTCAGGCATTGTCTGAAGGATCCCATCTTGTTATGCATGCATTTTTTCCTTTTAGTCAAATTATCCCTTTATTAATTACAGGGCGCATCTGTGATGCGCCCTGTTTGGTAGGGTTTGTTAGGATTTATCTCTAAAAGCTAGAATTTTTCGACGGTCAAACATATAATGTTCTAGTGTAGGGTCCCATATAGGTGTATTTTACTATTCCATGTGATTGCGATATAGATAAGAATTTGTGAATCACTATGTTAACAAGTAGTCAACATTATAATGATTTGGAATAATGTGTGTGGGACAGTATGAGAGGAGATAAGTGGGGAGATGTTTGGGAGCGTGTTTGTAAGAGGGTGAGTGTGGGTGGATAAGTGTGAGAACGTGTGTATTCACCTGTATGTAGTTGCAAGGGTCGAGGCTTATCTCCTGGCATCGCCTCCAAACTTGCCGCCACATTCACTCTCTCCTAGCCTGGTGGGCCCTGTCCTACAAATTCTTAAATTATATATTGAATCTGCCTCCTCTTCGTCTGACCACCCTGAGACTGAAGAAATATTTTTTGGCATAACTGTACCTTTACCTTTGATATACCTTTGAAGAGCTTCGATAGTTTGACTACTCTCGGAGCCCGGCCATGGGCCAGGCTCGTCTGGTGCTTGCCTGGTCAACCAGGCTGTTGTTGCTGCTGGAGGCCCGCTGCCCCACATATCCATCACAGTCTGGTTGATCTGGAACCTAGCTCATCTGTACCCCCGAGTACCTGTTTCCCGCCTGTCCCTTGCCCATTCCCCAGTCTTCATAACAGTGCATTTGCTGAGGTTAAAATCAAGTATCCGCTTAGCAAAGCTGCAGTTTGTCCAGATCCATTTGTAACCTTTTCTTGTCGTCATTGGTTTTTATACTGTCCATTTGTTTTACTTCATCATCCAACAGACACATCTGCCTCAATCCCATTTGGTATGTCATTCACATATATCAGAAACAGCACGGGACCTAATACCGATCCTCGCAGAACCCCGCTTGTCGCTCATTCTTAACAATTACTTTGCTTCCTTCCCTTAAAGTTCTGTTTGATCCACCGGAGTACGTTACTTGCCACTTCTGCAATCATCTCAAAATATTGTTCGGTCTTTTGTGGGATAAATTATTAAATGTCTTCTTGGAATTTAAGAAAGTGAAATCCACCCATTCCCACGTGTGTACTCACCTATTTGTGGTTGCAGGGGTCGAATCATAGCTCCTGGCCGTGCCTCTTCACTGATTGCTACTAGGTCCTCTCTCTCCCTGCACCATGAGCTTTATCAAACCTCGTCTTAAAACTATGTATGGTTCCTGCCTCCACTAAGTCACTTTCTACGCTGTTCCACTTCCTGACAACTTTATGACTGAAGAAATACTTCCTAACATCTCTGACTCATAAGAGTCTTCAACTTCCAATTGTGACCCCTTGTTTCTGTTTCCCATCTCTGGAACATCCTATCTCTGTCCACCTTATCTATAACTCGCAGTATTTTATATGTCGTTATCATGTCTTCCCTAACCCTCCTGTCCTCCAGTGTCGTCAGGCCGATTTCCCTTAATTCTTCGTAGGACAATCCCCTTAGCTCTGGGACTAGTCTTGTTGCAAACATTTACACTTTCTCTAATTTCTTGACGTGCTTGACCAGGCTTGGGTTCCAAACTGGTTCTGCATACTCCAGTAAGGGCCTGACGTACATGGTGTACAGAGTCTTGAACGATTTCTTAGTGAGGTATCGGAACGCTATTCTTAGGTTTGCCAGACGCCCGTATGATGCAGCAGTTATCTGATTGATGTGTGCCTCGGGAGATGTGCTCGGTATTATACTCACCCCAAGACCTTTTTCCTTGAGTGAGGTTTGCAGTCTTTGGCCGCCTAGACTATACTCTGTCTGCGGTCTTCTTTGCCCTTCCCTGATCTTCATGACTTTGCATTTTGCAGGGTTAAATTCAAGGAGCCAGTTACTGAACCAGGCTACAAGCCTGTCCAGATCTTTGTAGTCCTGCCTGATCCTCGACTGATTTAATTCTTCTCATTAACTTCACATCATCTGTGTGCGTGTGTGTGTGTGTACTCACCTAGCTGTACTCACCTAGTTGTGGTTGCAGGGGTCGAATAATAGCTCCTGACCCCGCCTCTTCACTGGCCGCTACTGGGTCACTCTCCCTGCACCATGAGCTTTATCATACCTCTTCTTGAAGCTATGAATGGATCCTGCCTCCACTACATCACATGTGTGTGTGTGTGTGTGTGTGTCTCTCTCTCTCTCTCTCTCTCTCTCTCTGTGTCTGTCTCTGTCTCTCTGTGTCTGTCTCTGTCTCTCTGTGTCTGTGTCCGTCTCTTGTGTCTGTGTCCGTCTCTTTGTGTCTGTGTCCGTCTCTTTGTGTCTGTGTCCGTCTCTTTGTGTCTGTGTCCGTCTCTTTGTGTATCTGTCTCTTTGTGTCTTCCGTCTCTTTGTGTATCTGTCTCTTTGTGTATCTGTCTCTTTGTGTCTATCTGTCTCTTTGTGTCTATCTGTCTCTTTGTGTCTATCTGTCTCTTTGTGTCTATCTGTCTCTTTGTGTCTATCTGTCTCTTTGTGTCTATCTGTCTCTTTGTGTCTATCTGTCTCTTTGTGTCTATCTGTCTCTTTGTGTCTATCTGTCTCTTTGTGTCTATCTGTCTCTTTGTGTCTATCTGTCTCTTTGTGTCTATCTGTCTCTTTGTGTCTATCTGTCTCTTTGTGTCTATCTGTCTCTTTGTGTCTATCTGTCTCTGTGTCTATCTGTCTCTTGTGTCTATCTGTCTCTTTGTGTCTATCTGTCTCTTTGTGTCTATCTGTCTCATTGTGTCTATCTGTCTCTCTTTGGCGCTATCTGTCTCTTTAATGTGTCTATCTGTCTCTTTGTGTCTATCCTGTCTCTTTGTGTCTATCTGTCTCTTTGTTCTATCTGTCTGTGCTTTTGTTCTTTGTCTGTCTTTTGTGTCTATCTGTCTCTTTGTGTCTATCTGTCTCTTTGTGTCTATCTGTCTCTTTGTGTCTATCTGTCTCTTTGTGTCTATCTGTCTCTTTGTGTCTATCTGTCTCTTTGTGTCTATCTGTCTCTTTGTGTCTATCTGTCTCTTTGTGTCTATCTGTCTCTTTGTGTCTATCTGTCTCTTTGTGTCTATCTGTCTCTTTGTGTCTATCTGTCTCTTTGTGTCTATCTGTCTCTTTGTGTCTATCTGTCTCTTTGTGTCTATCTGTCTCTTTGTGTCTATCTGTCTCTTTGTGTCTATCTGTCTCTTTGTGTCTATCTGTCTCTTTGTGTCTATCTGTCTCTGTCTCTTTGTGTCTATCTGTCTCTGTCTCTCTGTGTCTATCTGTCTCTGTGTCTATCTGTCTCTGTCTCTCTGTGTCTATCTGTCTCTGTCTCTCTGTGTCTATCTGTCTCTGTCTCTCTGTGTCTATCTGTCTCTGTCTCTCTGTGTCTATCTGTCTCTGTCTCTTTGTGTCTATCTGTCTCTCTGTCTCACGTCTGTTATTTTGTTACAGAACCCCAAGAGGTAAATTAAACAAGTTCAACCATCTCTGAACAAGTGGTTTATTAAAGTACTTCTCTCCAAGTGGTTTAATACTCTTTCATTATATTCTCCACTATCTTGCATGGTTTGCATGCCACTGAAATCGGCTTGTAAAGCAATGCTTCCAATCTGTCTTTTTTTTTAATATAGGCACTACATTCACTGTGTTCTAGTTCTCTGGCTACTTTTCCGTGTTCAGAGACTTCATGTACATCTTAACCAGCAATTCGGAAAGTGCTTTTGCTTCCTCTAGCAGAGTCCATGATGACACTGTCAGGTTACAGCGCCTAGGATGTATCCTGTTCCATCGAAAATTTCTTTATCACTCTCCCTGGCGTGTCTGTGGTGTCCAGTGACTGTCGGTGTACACTTTTCCTTAGATTCTCTGGTATCACCACTCTTTCCACTGAGACCTCTTCAGACCGTTTGTTCAACACTTTGTATACTTCCTTGTCATTTTTCGTGAGCTCTCCTCCTTTCTTCAATTGAATTACCTGTCCTACTTTTCTTTTTTTATATTTATTTTTTTTATGTGGCAGCAAACAGGTCTTGGTTCAGACTTGGTCTTTACTACAGCGTCTATCTCGTTTTTGGAGTTCAGCTTCTCTACTTATTCTCGCACATTTCTTTTATGACAAATCTACTCGCTTCTCTCCTATCGTTTGTCCTTCGCTTTCTGCAGTTTTTCAATGCTCTTACGTATTTCCCTTTTGCTTCTCTGCGTCAGTGAGCCAAGGGCTCTCTAGTTTTGCTGTTTCCACTTTATCTGCGTATGAAGTTCTCCTCAGCCGTTCGGTTATATCCAGATAGATACTCCGTCTCATCCACTGACTTTCCTTCCAGGTATCTTTCCCATTACACTGCATTCAGGGATTTTCTCATCCCTTCGAAGTTCCATCTTAAATCTGGCTTTTCGCTCTGTTCACATGCAAATAATGCGATTGTGAGACTGGAAGGGTGTATGTACTCACTTGTTTGTGATTGCAGAGGTCGAGTCGTAGCAACTAGTCCCGCCTCTTAGTTATTTGTGTGTGTGTGTGTGTGTGTGTGTGTGTGTGTGTGTGTGTGTGTGTGTGTGTGTGTGTGTGTGTGGGGAGAGAGAGAGAGAGAGAGAGAGAGAGAGAGAGAGAGAGAGAGAGAGAGGAGAGGGAGGGAGAGAGAGAGAGGGAGGGAGGGAGAGAGAGAGAGAGAGAGGGAGGGAGAGAGAGAGGAGAGGGTGTTAGGGAGGGGAGAGAGGAAAGAGAGGAGAGGGTGTTAGGGAGAGGAGAGAGGAGAGGGTGTGAGGGAGGGGAGAGAACCGGGTGGCTGTGTGCAGAGAAATATTTTTTATTATCAAGATGTGATAAACTACTTTGTGAAGCTCCGCTGATGTGTACACCATCCTGGAAGGTTAGAGCGAGGGCTATCTCTACCTAACACATCAATCATTCAGGACGATTTCCCTATCACATTCCATCACACAAGATGGCTTTCATACACAAGTTAATGAAATCTGTCAGTCTGAGCTGAGAGACTATGTTAAGGCATTCACGATCCCCTCCAACATTTCACAAGAGGCTTAGTAACTAACAGAGCTTCAGTTAACCTTTCAGCATATATCGAGAATATCATTTTGTGTTCTAGATATCACATACTTTTTTGGGGGGAGGGGGAAGGGGGAGGGGGGAATAACGATCATAACTGACATTAGCAAACTGCAAATGACACACACAGAAGAAAAAGAGTAAACAAAAAAATTGCAAAATAATAAGACTTAGGTTGGACACTGAAGGAGAAATAGGTAGACACCAAATAGGAAATAAATGGACACATAATAAGACATGGGTAGACAGTAAGATATAGCTGGACAATAAATAAGTTATGGGAAGACAATGAACAAAGTCTGTAATCTCTTCCCTCTCTACTGATACAAGCTTGAAAATTTTGTGTTCCTTTGGAGAATAACTCCTCTTTATCTCTCAATGTCGAGCCGAATAGGTAAAACTGGTCAGTTAGAAAAAACTCATATAAAATTAAGTCCTTGCTAAAATTTTCTCTTATACGTTTAAAGATATATTTTTTTCATTTATGTTAATGTAAATAATTAATAATGTTGAACTAAAAGAACCTTAGAAAACTTACCTAACCTTATTATAACAAGCGCAATTGTATTTAGCCTAATCCAACTAAATATATTTTAGATAAGTTTACACTAATTTAATAATAAACAAACACAATGAAATATATATTTTTCGTTAGGTTCAGAATGATTTTTGCGAAATTATTGCATACACAAATTTTTGCTTGCCTTATTCGACAAGAAGAGCGTTGCTATTTAAGCCAAAATCCCAAGTTTTGCCTATTCGGCTCGACATATATATATACTTGAAAATGGTCCAAATCGGACTGATACGTATTTGTAATAGAGAGAGACAGATACATCATTTATCTGTCTCTTCATTGAAAATAAGTGAAGTGCATCTCCTCTCTGTCTCTCCTTTAAAAATGAGTTATGTTTTTTCTGTCTTTCCCTAAGAATGAGCGAGGTGAATGCTTTTTTGTTTCTCCATAAGAATAAGCGATATACAATGTACATATATTCTCTCACTTTTTCCTCTCGCTATTCAAAATGTCACCATCACCCTTAGTTAATTACTTTGTCCATTTTAGATAGTCAAAAACAAAATAATCAAGAAAAAAATTGCTACCCGGGAGTTTCTTCCTTACAATCATTGCGTCCACTTGCCTTTCAAGGGCCTAAAAATGCAATCATTGACCATCTGGACTCCTCTAAACACACACACTGCCCTCTTTCTCGACATGATTGGTCAGCCCTCCAGAGCCCAACACAACATGCTTCCCCGCAAGACCAACACTTCACCTCCCTTATGAAGTCGGGCTCTCTGGCCCCTCCTTCACCATCACATACACACACTTCTGTGATCCACACCTCTTCCTTCAGGATTCCAGCCTCCCTCTCGGGGTCTTCTGGTCAATGCATATTCCGCGGCACGGCTGCGCCTCATGCTTTTATTTTCCTCACATGAAAGAGTTCATTATAAAATGTAAATAAAAGCTATACGAAAATAGTCTCGTAAAGTAGATCAACATGCAGTAATTCTAAATTCATAAATAAAATATACATTGCTTTAAATGGTTTATACTTATGCGACTTTAAATGAGTTTGTCGAGTTGTAAGAAATTTCCCACTCAAATGTTATTAGTAATTCACCTTTTGTACATAAGCATAAACCCACTTACATGAAAAAAATAAATAAAATCTTGCCAAAATATATAATACGTATCTGACGTTTTGTCTCCATTTCAATTTTATATAATTAACCTTTTTACACAGTTGTGATTATATATATATATATATATATATATATATATATATATATATATATATATATATATATATATATATATATATATATATATATATATTCACCTCATATATGACCTTAGGCCTGACCCAGCACGCTGAGCGTGAGAGTGTAGTGAAGGTTCAGGTTACATGCCAAGTAAAATTTATGAGTGACATATCAGACATAACTTAAATTCCTCACTAATTCTATTAATTATATACGAATCTAATTTATATAACCCTGAACTAATATTCATATTCTTATCATACTTCTTTTATAAAAATTGGTTCGATTATATTTCTCTCAACCATAGACCTGCTTGATACAACTTTCTCAGCCTTTTGAAAATAAATTGAGGGTCTAAAATCTCTCGCATGAATAAACAGAGCATTAGACTTGTCCAGTTCTAATGCTATATTTATGTTATTGCAATCTTAGTTCAAGGCTTTTTCCAATTTGAACGTAATAAACTTCATTGCATTTTTTAAAGAGAATGTTAAAGACACAGCCATCAGCATTTTTAGGGGAATTCTTCACCAAATATTTTTTTCTGTACCATGATTTTTAAATACAACTTGATTTAAAAATTCTTAAGTAGATAAATATATCAACATATTCTTGGTTGAATACGATCTCAAATTAAGATGTAATAAACAACTGTCAATTAATAAACAGAAGGGTGGACGAGGGACTCGAATCGCGGTCCGTAAATTGACAGTCAACTGAATATGCTTGTTTGTTCTTTTTCGAATTGTAAAATGTATTTCTGGCCATTGCGTGGTGACACCAGCTGTGGCTGGTGCCACCACGCAACTCTACTCTGAGAAAACGTCCCCTCATTTCTCCTGTTGCTACTCTTGCAACATTGCATAGCTCCTGATGATGCACGAAGACGTGTGAAAGTACTTGAACTGAAGATTTCCATCCCACTGTGACTTGTCTTGCATTGTTAAGATAGCTTGTCTGCGATTGTCTGGCGACATATATATGTCGTTCCGAATAGGTAAAACTTGTGATTTTGGCTTAAATAGCAACGCTCTTCTTGCTGTATGAGGCAAGCGAAAATTTGTGTATGCAATAATTTCGCAAAAATCATTCTGAACCTAACAAAAAAATATATTTCATTGTGTTTGTTTATTAAATTATTGTAAACTTATCTAAAATATATTTAGTTGGATTAGGCTAAATTAAATTGCGCTTGTTATAATAAGGTTAGGTAAGTTTTATAAGGTTCTTGTGGAACAAAATTATTAATTTTTACATTAGCATAAATTAAAAAAATATATCTTAACGTATAAGAGAAAATATTAGAAAAGACTTAATTTTAAATGAGTTCTTGCTTATTGACCAATATTAAATATTCGGCACGACGTTATATATTATAAATAAATATATAAGGTAGGGAAGTTTTTGTTGCTTTTATATATTTAGAAAAGGCTTATTATAGGGTGGATAGTGGAGCAATGTGGCAGATGTTGCAATAGATGTATGGAATAGGTGGTAAGTTACTAAATCCTGTAAAACGTTTCTATGAGGATAGTGAGGCTCAGGTTAGGGTGTGTAGGAGAGAGGGAGATTACTTTTCGGTAAAAGCAGGTCTTAGGAATGTGTAATTTCACCATGGTGGTTTAACATATTTATAGATGGGTCTGTAAAATAAGTAAATTCTAAGGTGTTGAGGAAAGGGGTGAGATTAAATTATGCGGATTCAAATTCAAATTAGGAGCTGACAGTTACTTTTTTCCTGATGATACTGTGTTTTTGGGAGATTCTGAAGAGAAGTTGCAAAGGTTAGTGGACGAGTTTTGGAGAGTGTGTAAATGAAGAAAGTTAATGGTGAAAATAGATAAGAGTAAGGTGATGAAGGTATCAAACGGTTTAGATAAGGAGAAACTGGTTATCAGATTGGAGGGAGTATGGAAGAAGTGAATGTGTTCAGATATTTGGGGACAGACTTGTTGGCGGATGGGTTTATGAAGGATGAGGTTAACCATAGAATTGATGAAGGAAAAAAGGTGAGTGGTGCATTGAGGTATCTGTGGAGACAATAAACCTTATCCATGGAGGCAAAGAAGGGAATGTACGAAAGTATAGTGGTACCAACACTCTTATATGGGTGTGAAGCATGAGTTGCAAATGCTGCAGCTAGGAGGCGGCTGGAGGCAGTGGAGATGTCGTGTCTAAGGGCAATGTGTGGCGTAAGTATTATGTAGAGAATTCGTAGTGTGCAAATTAGGAGATGATGTGGAGTTACTAAAAGTTTTATTCATAGGGTTGAGGAGGGGTTGTTGAGGTGGTTTGGTCATTTAAAAAGGATAGAGCAAAATAGGATGACTTGGAGGATTTATAAATTTGTAGTGGAGGGAAGGAGGGGTAGGGGCCGTCCAAGGAAAGGATGGAGTAAAAGAGGTTTTGTGTGCAAGGGGCTTGGATATACAGCACGCATGGGTAAGCGCGTTAGATAGTGAGTGGAGACGAATGGCTTTTGTTATTTGACTAGCTGTTGGAGTGTGAGAAGGGTAATATTTCATGAAGGGATTCGTGGAAAATGGTTAGCCGGACTTGAGTCCTGGAGGGAGTAAGTACAATGCCTGCATTTTAAAGGAGAAGTCTGGGACATTTGTCGTTTGGAGTGACATCTGAACTGTCGTATCTGCGCGTCTCTGCAAAGACAGTGATTATGTGTGAATGATGGTGAAAGTATTTCTTTCTTTTTTGGATCTCTCTCTCTCTCTTTCACACACACATATATATATATATATATATATATATATATATATATATATATATATATAATATATATATATATATATACAAGAAACACTTTAAAATGAGAATTCCAAGGCTGTGACTACTCACATTATCAAGGTTCTTGATAATGTGAGTAGTCACGAAAGCGCTTGAATTCTTCTATTTTTCATAGTGGTTTTCTTGTATATATATATATATATATATATATATATATATATATATATATATATATATATATATATATATATATATATACATTTATATATATATATATATATATATATATATATATATATATATATATACATTTATATAATATATATATATATATATATATATATATATATATATATTTTCATAGTGGTTTTCTTGCATATTTTGATATCACCTGTTTACTGTGATCTTTTTTATATATATATATATATATATATATATATATATATATATATATTCATAGTGGTTTTCTTGCATATTTTGATATCACCTGTTTACTGTGATCTTTTTGCATATATATATATATATATATATTTTTTAAAAAAAATATATATATATATATATATATATATATATATATATATATATATATTCAAGTTTAAATATCTAATAATTAATTCAACACGTATAATTTGGTATAATTTGAGTGTTGTCCCACCCTCCCACAAGAGCGTGAGCGCTGGTGTTCAGTCAGCCAATAAGAGGCAGTACAAAGGACCCAAATGAGGTATTTTGTTAATTTATTCTCAAAGGAAATCACGTGAAGGTAGTTTAATTAACACTTTAGATGACAAGCTCAGGGGATTCGTTGATTTCCCTCAAATGAGGCTTCTAAAAGCCTCCACTGGATTATCGGTGCTGTATTCGATGGGTTATATGAAATTATTTCAATGGAGTGGTCGGGATTTGAACCTCCGATCGGGGATTACCAGGCATTACCAGTGGCTGGTGGTCGAGTCGGATCGCAGTTAGCGGTCATTACCAACTTGCCCAGCATTCTGGTTAAGGAAAACCTTATAACTATTTATGGTGCAGTAGCTAAGGCGACGGGCTGGTAATCCAAGACCACGGGATCGAATTCTTATCACTCTAGTGAAGTGAATATTATTTACGAATGTTCAAAAAATGTTATAATATCTTTTAATGGTTCCAGGAATTATCGTCCCTGCTGCCTCGTCTCAGATCAAGGATAAATGAATTCGTGGTTGATGAGTGGAAGAGGCAAGTTTGTTTACACACCTACTGCTTCTGCTGTTCTGACAGTAAACATGAGCACCTGTGTTTAAGCTGGCGGCAGTACATGGCTTCCAAGGAGAAATTGCTTTGCAAATATGCAAAGAAACCTCAGACCTGCTGCAAGTCGTATCCTAGACAACTTGCAAAAGTTTAAGACACATTCAGACCTGTGGAAGTATTTAGCTGTTGGGTACAATGCAACAACCCTACTGGGTATCTGGTGATGTTAAACTAAGAAAATATGACGAATTTTGAATGCTGTTGCTAGATTTTGAAAATGCTACTTGCAATATTCCCTTGAAGGCCGCCCTATTTGCCTTTTTGTATCATTATTATTATTATTATAAATATTTTTGTTACTGTGTTAACTACAACAACAAAACACAGGAGTCGAGTCATTAAACAGTTGATCAGTCGAGGCGAGCAATGAATGACACACTAATAATCCATATAATTTTCCACTGAGGTAAACAGGATAGACGTATCTACAATCTTCTTCACTAAAACAAAAACACTTCTCCACAACTTGCAACATAACACGAAAAGATGGTCTTTACTCCAGTAATTTAACATGTTTTACTTCTGCGAGAGCTCAAGATTGTGTCAGCGCTGGAGCATGACAGAAACAACTGGACAATGTTCCCTGAACTACCTAGGAGAGGCGGTATTCTTGTACCCTTTATATCTCCTGCAGGAGGGAGGTGCCCTGATGCTGAAGCGTCCTTCAACATCATTTAACTAGACCTGACAACATTCAATTGGACTTGATCAAGCCAAGCAGAACCAAACACCAGCCGCTTACTGCAGCGATAAATTTAGCTCAATAACAAGCGAGAGAGCAGAATCAAATATCACCTTAAATATGAACCCGGCGAACCATCAGTAATTTACCAGAGACCTGCCACACGAGCCGCCTTGATGTTGGCCTCTGTGGCTCGCACACTATTCAGGCAACACCCTAGCATTGCTGTGGCTTGCACACTACTCAGGCAACACCCTAGCATTGCTGTGGCTTGCACACTACTCAGGTAACACCCTAGCATTGCTGTGGCTCGCACACTATTCAGGCAACACCCTAGCATTGCTGTGGCTTGCACACTACTCAGGTAACACCCTAGCATTGCTGTGGCTCGCACACTATTCAGGCAACACCCTAGCATTGCTGTGGCTTGCACACTACTCAGGTAACACCCTAGCATTGCTTTGACTCGCACACTATTCAGGCAACACCCTAGCATTGCTGTGGCTTGCACACTACTCAGGTAACACCCTAGCATTGCTGTGGCTCGCACACTATTCAGGCAACACCCTAGCATTGCTGTGGCTTGCACACTACTCAGGTAACACCCTAGCATTGCTGTGGCTCGCACACTATTCAGGCAACACCCTAGCATTGCTGTGGCTTGCACACTACTCAGGTAACACCCTAGCATTGCTGTGGCTCGCACACTATTCAGGCAACACCCTAGCATTGCTGTGGCTTGCACACTACTCAGGTAACACCCTAGCATTGCTGTGGCTCGCACACTATTCAGGCAACACCCTAGCATTGCTGTGGCTTGCACACTACTCAGGTAACACCCTAGCATTGCTGTGGCTCGCACACTATTCAGGCAACACCCTAGCATTGCTGTGGCTTGCACACTACTCAGGTAACACCCTAGCATTGCTGTGGCTCGCACACTATTCAGGCAACACCCTAGCATTGCTGTGGCTTGCACACTACTCAGGTAACACCCTAGCATTGCTGTGGCTCGCACACTATTCAGGCAACACCCTAGCATTGCTGTGGCTTGCACACTACTCAGGTAACACCCTAGCATTGCTGTGGCTCGCACACTATTCAGGCAACACCCTAGCATTGCTGTGGCTTGCACACTACTCAGGTAACACCCTAGTTTCGCTGTGACTTACCAATCAGGCCACACCTTACCACTGCTGTGGCTTGCACATCCTTCAGGCAATAAGTTAGCCTCGCCGTGATTTGCACAACACTCAAGCAACACTTAGTAGTGTTACCACTTTGATCTTGGACACTCCAAAAGTGAGATTCCCCTCTCCGGTAAAAATCCCTACAAATGCAAAGAATTCACAAATATTCCCGCTAAAATGTTGAAATGATACATAACAGCATTTACAGTAATTATTCTAAATACATTGTACTGTATTGTACTTCCTGATGATTTAATATTTTCCAAGTGTTTCTTTCCTGAAGTGTGACCAAGGACAGACTTCATATTGACTTGAGTAACAATTCCTTATGTCATGAATCCATCTTAGGATCTGTTCTCTCGATAAGGTTGCAACCACGGTAGAACTTTTAAATTTACCGTGAAAAACTGATAGGCATGATCATTCTTCGATATATAAAAATCGGTATACGCAAATAAGATAACAGCCTAGACACAGCTGTTTACCAACAACTGGTGGATCGGGGTTTGATCAACCAGGCTGTTACTGCCGGCCGCACGTAGCCCAACGTACGAACCACAGCCCGGTTGATCGAGTACAAACTGTCGGTTTCAGAATGTTGTACTACTTTATCTTGTGGTATTTTTTAACAATTTCGATGCAAATGAACCACAACTAACACATTAGCTGCATCTCTTTTATAATAGGCTATGCCATTGCTTTTCTTGAATATACTTCTTGGCCCCCTTTTTAAATATGGCCCTTTCGAGTTGAGAACAATAAGCCTTGTAGCAGGAAATTTTCTTGGAATTTTGGGCAAACTTAAACGTATTAAGTGATCGTATGGCTTTATTTATATTGCAAACGAATTATATTGAGTTGTACAACACTCCACTGTTACCATCAATGAAAAGTCGATTATAGCACAATTTTAACTATAATATTGCAAAGTATTTCGAATAAACACTAAATTAAGTTTCAAAATATAGATTAAAACTACGCCAAAGTTCACCTCTAATCAGACATTTTCTCCGTGCTGGACGATAAATGCTTCTGGCTGTAATTTGTGTTACTAAGAACGTCTGGTCTCTATGCGGGGTAAATAGATTCGAGTGACTGGAGTGGAATCAGTGGGTGGAGATCAGGACCAGCTAGAAAGAAAGGAGATATGTCTTAACATCAAATGTGAGTCACTGTGTGAATATTTCCACAGAAATTGACTAGTGTGTGAGATTTTTCCAACTAAAATCCCCAAATGAGATCAAATAAAAATCCCATAAAAAAACACAAGAATTCAAATTCCCACTAAAAATCACTCAAATTTCATGGTATTAATCTCCTCCCACAAAATTCCCATGCTAGGTTATTTCTCTTAACTGATTTGAGGGAAATTCCTACAAAATAGTAGCTTGCACACCACTCAGGCTACACCCTAGCCTCTCTGTGGCTTGCACACCACTCAGGCTACACCCTAGCCTCTCTGTGAATTGCACACCACTCAGACTACACCCTAGCCTCTCTGTGGCTTGCACACCACTCAGGCTACACCCTAGCCTCTCTGTGGCTTGCACACAACTCAGGCTACACCCTAGCCTCTCTGTGGCTTGCACACCACTCAGGCTACACCCTAGCCTCTCTGTGGTTTACACACCACTCAGGCTACACCCTAGCTTCTCTGTGGCTTGCACACCACTCAGGCTACACCCTAGCCTCTCTGGCTTGCACACCACTCAGGCTACACCCTAGCCTCTCTGTGGCTTGCACACCACTCAGGCTACACCCTAGCCCCTCTGTGCTGCTTGCACACCACTCAGGCTACACCCTAGCCTCTCTGTGGCTTGCACACCACTCAGGCTACACCCTAGCCTCTCTGTGGCTTGCACACCACTCAGGCTACACCCTAGCCTCTCTGAATTGCACACCACTCAGACTACACCCTAGCCTCTCTGTGGCTTGCACACCACTCAGGCTACACCCTAGCCTCTCTGTGGTTTACACACCACTCAGGCTACACCCTAGCTTCTCTGTGGCTTGCACACCACTCAGGCTACACCCTAGCCTCTCTGGCTTGCACACCACTCAGGCTACACCCTAGCCTCTCTGTGGCTTGCACACCACTCAGGCTACACCCTAGCCCCTCTGTGCTGCTTGCACACCACTCAGGCTACACCCTAGCCTCTCTGTGGCTTGCACACCACTCAGGCTACACCCTAGCCTCTCTGTGGCTTGCACACCACTCAGGCTACACCCTAGCCTCTCTGTGGCTTGCACACCACTCAGGCTACACCCTAGCCTCTCTGAATTGCACACCACTCAGACTACACCCTAGCCTCTCTGTGGCTTGCACACCACTCAGGCTACACCCTAGCCTCTCTGTGGCTTGCACACAACTCAGGCTACACCCTAGCCTCTCTGTGGCTTGCACACAACTCAGGCTACACCCTAGCCTCTCTGTGGCTTGCACACAACTCAGGCTACACCCTAGCCTCTCTGTGGCTTGCACACCACTCAGGCTACACCCTAGCCTCTCTGTGGCTTGCACACAACTCGGCTACACCCTAGCCTCTCTGTGGCTTGCACACCCACCAGTGTCTACACCCTCAGCACCCCTCTCTGTGGCTTGCACACCACTCAGGCTACACCCTAGCCTCTCTGTGGCTTGCACACCACTCAGGCTACACCCTAGCCTCTCTGTGAATTGCACACCACTCAGGCTACACCCTAGCCTCTCTGTGGCTTGCACACCACTCAGGCTACACCCTAGCCTCTCTGTGGCTTGCACACCACTCAGGCTACACCCTAGCTTCTCTGTGGCTTGCACACCACTCAGGCTACACCCTAGCCTCTCTGTGGCTTGCACACCACTAGGCTACACCCTAGCCTCTCTGTGGCTTGCACACCACTCAGGCTACACCCTAGCCTCTCTGTGGCTTGCACACCACTCAGGCTACACCCTAGCCTCTCTGTGGCTTGCACACCACTCAGGCTACACCCTAGCCTCTCTGTGGCTTGCACACCACTCAGGCTACACCCTAGCTTCTCTGTGGCTTGCACACCACTCAGGCTACACCCTAGCCTCTCTGTGGCTTGCACACCACTCAGGCTACACCCTAGCCTCTCTGTGGCTTGCACACCACTCAGGCTACACCCTAGCTTCTCTGTGGCTTGCACACCACTCAGGCTACACCCTAGCCTCTCTGTGGCTTGCACACCACTCAGGCTACACCCTAGCGCCTCTGCGGCTTGAACACCACTCAGGCTATACCCTAGCCTCTCTGTTTCTTGCACATAACTCAGGCAACACTTTACCAGTGGATTAAACGTATTAATAAAAGGTTTCTTTACTGAATGCGTCTTGTTTTCCTACGAAATAATTACTGAAGGCCGAAATATTATTCTCTCAAATATTGGTTCAACCCATTCACAAAGCTATCAAAGGCTTAAGCTACAAGAACCCTACTAACCCAGGTTCTGCAGGCTCCTCTCAAATCCAACCCATCTTGCTCTAAAATATTCTTGAAAAATACACAAATAACCCGCACAGAGGAGAGAGAAGCTCCTCTCTACTATGTGCGGGTTATTTGTGTATTGTTCTTTATACCCTAAAAAAAATTCAGCCGGCACAGTGTCAAATTAATTAGCGCCTACAAGTACTTGGCCGGCGATATGAGCGCCCGTAAGAAGGGACTATTTTCATCTGTAATCTCTAGACCCGTGAGGGTTTAACAGCACTGGGGGAAGAGGAGGGGAAGTTCTTATTAAATGGATCAGGAGCACTTTAGCAGCAACAAGGCACTATAACCCCCTAACCCTGGCATGGCAGCAAGGAGAATAATTAATTAGAAAGATCCATCTTGGAACACACCTGCGGGCTCGACCGCCGCCTCGGAAATCATAGCGGAAAGAGAATTTTCAACTCCAACTTTCAATTCCTGGTCCGTATTCCATCCTCATCAATCACTCTGTCGTTCCATTTCTGTAAAAAAAAATAAAGCGGGTAACTCAGTCCCTCTCCCATTTTTTTTTTTATCCGATATTTCCTCTCTCCAGCTTCCTCCTATTCACGTATTCGCCTATCGTTTCCTTCCGTTTCCCATTTATCAAGAAGCCGCACTTTACCAGAGCTCTCCTATCACCTCCCGAGATTTCCAGTTAAAAGCGAAGGTTGGTTTTTATTGCCTTTCCAATATTTATTCAATATTCTTTCGCCTCTTTCACATTCGTGTCCATTCCTTGACAGCTCCTTCCATTCGTTGTCGGCTCCTTCCATTCCTTATTACCTCTTTTCATTTCTTGTCAGTTCCTATCTCTTATTTATCAGTTTTTCGACTGATCAAAACATCTCAAGTCGATCATCATTTCTGTTCTGGAATTTGCGTATTTCTTTTTAAATTCATTTATTTTATTATTTTTACGAAACTTTCGCTTCTCCTTAAAGTCTAACATTTTTCACACCAGACTTCATAAATATTTTATTTTATGCAAAGGTCGGACCTCATTTATTTTTCATGTTGTTATCGAATATTCTTTCAATCTTTTGCCAAAGGTCAGACCTTATGAATTTCTTATATTTTTATTGAATATTCTTTCATTCTGTTCTTCCAGTCCTTTCATATTTTCATATTTATCATTTTTTTTTTTTTGTCTTCCAGTGTCAAAACCTTTGCTGTAAAAGGCCATTTCAATTCATATTATATTTTGGCCAATTCTTTACGGTCATCTTTTTTTTTCTTGAATTCAACATTTTTTTCTAGTGATTTCCGCGTCCCATTTATCAAGTTTTCTGCCATGGGGGGAAGCTTTTTCACCCATCAGCGGGTGTTGCATTTCCTTGTGTAGAGACCATCAATCGTACTCTGACCTACCCGCCTCCATAACCTCACCACCACACTGACCTGCCCGCCTCCATAACCCCACCACCACACTGACCTGCCCGCCTCCATAACCCCGCCACCACCACCACACTGACCTGCCCGCCTCCATAACCCCACCACCACACTGACCTGCCCGCCTCCATAACCCCACCACCACCACAGTGACCTGCCCGCCTCCATAACCCCCCCACCACCACACTGACCTGCCCCCCTCCATAACACCACCACCACCACCACACTGACCTGCCCGCCTCAATAACACCACCACCACACTGACCTGCCCGCCTCCATAACCCCACCACCACACTGACCTGCCCGCCTCCATAACCCCGCCACCACACTGACCAGCCCGCCTCCATAACCCCACCACCACACTGACCTGCCCGCCTCCATAACCCCACCACCACACTGACCTGCCCGCCTCCATAACCCCACCACCACACTGACCTGCCCGCCTCCATAACCCCACCACCACACTGACCTGCCCGCCTCCATAACCCCACCACCACCACCACACTGACCTGCCCGCCTCCATAACCCCACCACCACCACCACACTGACCTGCCCGCCTCCATAACCCCACCACCACACTGATCTGCCCGCCTTCATAACCCCACCACCACCACCACACTGACCTCCCCGCCTTCATAATCCCACCACCACCACCACACTGACCTGCCCGCCTCCATAACCCCACCACCACACTGACCTGCCCGCCTTCATAACCCCACCACCACCACCACCACACTGACCTGCCCGCCTTCATAACCCCACCACCACCACCACCACACTGACCTGCCCGCCTTCATAACCCCACCACCACCACCACCACTGACCTGCCCGCCTTCATAACCCCACCACCACCACCACCACACTGACCTGCCCGCCTTCATAACCCCACCACCACCACCACCACACTGACCTGCCCGCCTTCATAACCCCACCACCACCACCCCACACTGACCTGCCCGCCTTCATAACCCCACCACCACCACATGACCTGCCCGCCTCCATAACCCCACCACCACACTGACCTGCCCGCCTCCATAACCCCACCACCACACTGACCTGCCCGCCTCCATAACCCCACCACCACACTGACCTGCCCGCCTCCATAACCCCACCACCACACTGACCTGCCCGCCTCCATAACCCCACCACCACACTGACCTGCCCGCCTCCATAACCCCACCACCACACTGACCTGCCCGCCTCCATAACCCCACCACCACACTGACCTGCCCGCCTCCATAACCCCACCACCACACTGACCTGCCCGCCTCCATAACCCCACCACCACACTGACCTGCCCGCCTCCATAACCCCACCACCACACTGACCTGCCCGCCTCCATAACCCCACCACCACACTGACCTGCCCGCCTCCATAACCCCACCACCACACTGACCTGCCCGCCTCCATAACCCCACCACCACACTGACCTGCCCGCCTCCATAACCCCACCACCACACTGACCTGCCCGCCTCCATAACCCCACCACCACACTGACCTGCCCGCCTCCATAACCCCACCACCACACTGACCTGCCCGCCTCCATAACCCCACCACCACACTGACCTGCCCGCCTCCATAACCCCACCACCACACTGACCTGCCCGCCTCCATAACCCCACCACCACACTGACCTGCCCGCCTCCATAACCCCACCACCACACTGACCTGCCCGCCTCCATAACCCCACCACCACACTGACCTGCCCGCCTCCATAACCCCACCACCACACTGACCTGCCCGCCTCCATAACCCCACCACCACACTGACCTGCCCGCCCATAACCCCACCACCACACTGACCTGCCCGCCTCCATAACCCCACCACCACACTGACCTGCCCGCCTCCATAACCCCACCACCACACTGACCTGCCCGCCTCCCCCATACCCCCCAACCACCACACACTGACCTGCCCGCCTCCATAACCCCACCACCACACTGACCTGCCCGCCTCCATAACCCCACCACCACACTGACCTGCCCGCCTCCATAACCCCACCACCACACTGACCTGCCCGCCTCCATAACCCCACCACCACACTGACCTGCCCGCCTCCATAACCCCACCACCACACTGACCTGCCCGCTTACCCAAATACCTCCCTAACCACCACCACTGACCTGCCCGCCTCCATAACCCCACCACCACACTGACCTGCCCGCCTCCATAACCCCCCACCACACTGACCTGCCCGCCTCCATAACCCCACCACCACACTGACCTGCCCGCCTCCATAACCCCACCACCACACTGACCTGCCCGCCTCCATAACCCCCACCACACTGACCTGCCCGCCTCCATAACCCCACCACCACACTGACCTGCCCGCCTCCATAACCCCACTAACACCACCACACTGACCTGCCCGCTCCATAACCCCCCACCACACTGACCTGCCCGCCTCCATAACCCCACCACCACACACTGACCTGCCCGCCTCCATAACCCCACCACCACACTGACCTGCCCGCCTCCATAACCCCACCACCACACTGACCTGCCCGCCTCCATAACCCCACCACCACACTGACCTGCCCGCCTCCATAACCCCACCACCACACTGACCTGCCCGCCTCCATAACCCCACCACCACACTGACCTGCCCGCCTCCATAACCCCACCACCACACTGACCTGCCCGCCTCCATAACCCCACCACCACACTGACCTGCCCGCCTCCATAACCCCACCACCACACTGACCTGCCCGCCTCCATAACCCCACCACCACACTGACCTGCCCGCCTCCATAACCCCACCACCACACTGACCTGCCGCCTCCATAACCCCACCACCACACTGACCTGCCCGCCTCCATAACCCCACCACCACACTGACCTGCCCGCCTCCATAACCCCACCACCACACTGACCTGCCCGCCTCCATAACCCCACCACCACACTGACCTGCCCGCCTCCATAACCCCACCACCACACTGACCTGCCCGCCTCCATAACCCCACCACCACACTGACCTGCCCGCCTCCATAACCCCACCACCACACTGACCTGCCCGCCTCCATAACCCCACCACCACACTGACCTGCCCGCCTCCATAACCCCACCACCACACTGACCTGCCCGCCTCCATAACCCCACCACCACACTGACCTGCCCGCCTCCATAACCCCACCACCACACTGACCTGCCCGCCTCCATAACCCCACCACCACACTGACCTGCCGCCTCCATAACCCACCACCACTGACTGCCCGCCTCCATAACCCCACCACCACACTGACCTGCCCGCCTCCATAACCCCACCACCACACTGACCTGCCCGCCTCCATAACCCCACCACCACACTGACCTGCCCGCCTCCATAACCCCACCACCACACTGACCTGCCCGCCTCCATAACCCCACCACCACATGACCTGCCGCCTCCATAACCCCACCACCACACTGACCTGCCCGCCTCCATAACCCCACCACCACACTGACCTGCCCGCCTCCATAACCCCACCACCACACTGACCTGCCCGCCTCCATAACCCCACCACCACACTGACCTGCCCGCCTCCATAACCCCACCACCACACTGACCTGCCCGCCTCCATAACCCCACCACCACACTGACCTGCCCGCCTCCATAACCCCACCACCACACTGACCTGCCCGCCTCCATAACCCCACCACCACACTGACCTGCCCGCCTCCATAACCCCACCACCACACTGACCTGCCCGCCTCCATAACCCCACCACCACACTGACCTGCCCGCCTCCATAACCCCACCACCACACTGACCTGCCCGCCTCCATAACCCCACCACCACACTGACCTGCCCGCCTCCATAACCCCACCACCACACTGACCTGCCCGCCTCCATAACCCCACCACCACACTGACCTGCCGCCTCCATAACCCCACCACCACACTGACCTGCCCGCCTCCATAACCCACCACCACACTGACCTGCCCGCCTCCATAACCCCACCACCACACTGACCTGCCCGCCTCCATAACCCCACCACCACACTGACCTGCCCGCCTCCATAACCCCACCACCACACTGACCTGCCCGCCTCCATAACCCCACCACCACACTGACCTGCCCGCCTCCATAACCCCACCACCACACTGACCTGCCCGCCTCCATAACCCCACCACCACACTGACCTGCCCGCCTCCATAACCCCACCACCACACTGACCTGCCCGCCTCCATAACCCCACCACCACACTGACCTGCCCGCCTCCATAACCCCACCACCACACTGACCTGCCCGCCTCCATAACCCCACCACCACCACATGACCTGCCCGCCTCCATAACCCCACCACCACACTGACCTTCCCGCCTCCATAACCCCACCACCACCACCACACTGATCTGCCCGCCTCCATAACCCCACCACCACCACCACACTGACCTGCCCGCCTCTATAACCCTACCACCACCACCACACTGACCTGCCCGTCTCCATAACCCCGCCACCACACTGACCTGCCCGCCTCCATAACCCCGCCACCACACTGACCTGCCCGCCTCCATAACCCCGCCACCACCACACTGACCTGCCAGTCTCCATAACCCCGTTACCACACTGACCTGCCCGCCTCCATAACCCCGCCATCACACTGACCTGCCCGCCTCCATAACCCCGCCACCACCACTCAGTCACTCTGCTTGAATCAATAACTCCACAAGTTCACTTACTCCCTTTCATCCTATCTGCCCATCTACACAAACTCTCTCTATCACCACTCCACCCCTCTCTCTCCTATCTCTCTCTTCTCTCTTCTTCTCTCTTCTCTCTCTTCTCTCTCTCTCTCTCTCTCTCTCTCTCTCTCTCTGGCTGACGTGATGAAGCCAGGCCTCAAGAGTTATATATACAATTGGAAGTATTTTGAGTTGAGTGCGGTTACTTTGCATTTTTCTAGTGATGTGAGAGAGAGAGAAGAGAGAGAGAGAGAGAGAGAGAGAGAGAGAGAGAGAGAGAGAGAGAGAGAAGAATTGTCTAGTGACGAGGGAATAACTTGATAGAGAACTTGTGTTTGCTCAGCGCTAACACTTGTAATTTTTCGATGTGGCAACATCCTTCTTAGTTTGTCACTGGATGTCAGCGCCACTGGGTGTCAGCACTACTGGATGTCAGCGCCACTGGGTGTCAGCACTACTGGATGTCAGCGCCACTGGGTGTCAGCACTACTGGATGTCAGCGATACTGGATGTCAGCGCCACTGGTTGTCAGCACTACTGGATGTCAGTACTCTAGCGCCTGAGGGAATGAGAGGAACTCTGGTTTGATTCATGGAAGGGGAAGGTAGATACACTCCTTAGATCATGCTCCTTAGACACCGTGAAAGAAACACAGATTTCTTGAAGATTTAATGACCCAAGAGCTCTGTGGCTATGATAAAAAATATCAGTAACTCATAGTTACATTATCATTCACTATATAAGACATGGGTATCTCTATGTTCTTAAGTTTAATTCAAGCATGGGCGCAAGGGATTAAGGAGGAGGTGGAGGAGGAACAGCAACAGGAGGAGCAGGAGGAGGAGCAGCAGGAGGAGGAGCAGCAGCAGCAGCCTGGTTCGAATAATACCGGTTAGATCCTGCCAACCTGAATTAAGGCAGGGGGGGGTCAGCTGACTCGATATTTAGCAACCCTTAGGATTAATCAACAAAATCTGGGTGAGAGACTGTGATAGGTTGTGAGCTAATGACAGAGAGGACCTCCATATATAATGACAGAGGACCTCCATATATAATGACAGAGGACCTCCATATATAATGACAGAGGACCTCCATATATAATGACAGAGGACCTCCATATATAATGCAGTAAATAGAGAGAAGTCAAAACACAGTGAATGAGGTGATAATACACAGAGAGCATGTTTGATCCAGTGGAGAAACACGATAATAAACGAAATAGTTGTGCAATATTTTGGTATCTTAATTCTGGAAACGTTTCGCCAGTCAATGGCTTCTTCAGTCCACTACAAAGAAGAAAGGTCGAATATAAGGAGTAGTTTGAGGTAAACAGTCTCTCAGCCTGGAGTTTCTGTTCCCTCCATCAGATTTGATAAAGGTACAGCATATTCGCGGTAAAGGTCCTACAATACAACGAGATGTGTTACAATATGAGTCACTGTGTTTGATTTTATCAACTGGATTTGCCATATAAATTTTGTGTGTAAAATATAAGTATATAATCTAAATGCAGACTAACTAGATATATAAACATCTGAATCATAACTGCATGATTTCTGTTATTTATATAGTACTGCTTGAGATGAAGCCAAGAATTCTATTATTATTATTATTATTATTATTATCAAAAGAAGCGCTAAACCAAAGAATTCTATTAGCTTTATCACATATGTACTGTTGTCATGGCTTTAAATGTCTGTTAATCGGAACTAAATCTTTTTTCGAATGTACTTTGATTAAGATCTTCCCCATTTAGCTTATAAGTGCTATAGTTATTTTCTTTTCTACGGTTGGAAGATTAAACGTATTTGCAAAGAACTTCCTCTACCATTTCTACTACTACAACATCAACTTATCCAGGTCTTCCAGTAACTTTCTAGTGTTCTCATCAGAAATTATTTGACGGTATCTTTTAGTGTCACAGGCAAACTTACGTCTTAATTAGTCTCGGGTGTGTTACTGAATTCCATATACACAATATCGTATTTATCTTTGTCTACCACTTCGAATGCCTTAGTGACAAAGGTTAGCACATTTGTTACGCAAGAGCGCTCCTTTGTTAAACGGTACTGATAAGCTCTGGTCAAATTATATCTTTCAAGGAAGCTTTGATTATCATCAATAATTACCGAGTCCCTTAACAACTGAGAGAAGGCTGACTGGACAACAAGTTATGTAAATGGGTATCGCATTTGCTATTTTCCACTTATCAGGTACAATACCCACTTGCAGTAATGTGTTGAAAAGACTAACTAATGGTTTGCTAAGTTTTTCCATAAATTCCTTTAGAACTGAGGACATACGGTGGTGTGGACGCCTCTGAGCTAATTTCATTCTTATCCACGTTTGGTGTACTAGCCTCCACAAGTATTATATATATCATTGTGACCACGAACGAGTGGTATTGAATCAACAACAACACTGCGACTAGCCGAGGATTCGAACCCATGTTGGTCACAATATATATATACTGCTTGTGGAGGCTAGTACACCAAACGGGGATAAGAATGAAATCAGCTCAGAGGCGTCCACACCACCGTATGTCCTCGGACCAAGAGTAACACACCTAGCTTGGCTGGGTGCTTGGCAAAATTACATTGGTTCGAATCCTCGGCTAGTCGCAGTGTTATTGAAATATACATATATATATAATTTAACGGGATCAAATGAAATTATTCGAAAATTAGTGTAATCTGATAATTTACCCATATTTTTCAAAGATAACTTCTACATACTTTTGTTTGGAAATGTTATAACAATAATATAACCAGAATTTTGATCATTAATTACTTCAAATTTATTAGAGGCAAAAAAAAATTACAAAGATTAATGATTTTTAAATTCCTTTTATATTCTGTTGACGAGTGAAGTAACATTCTCAACAAAAGAAATCCTCCCCTAATTTATTTTATTATTAAACCAGAAATTCTTTAATGAACGAAACAGACTCAGAAACGAAGGGAAATTTTCTCTTTTCAACAACCACTAGCAACCATGAAAGGGTCTACATTATATATTTAACAAATTAATCAAGACCCTTCACGCTAAAAAGAAGCCGTCTCCTAATTTATTTTATTAGTAATGAAAAAAATCGTTAATGAATGAAAAAAAGGCGCACAAATGAAGCAAAAAATGTTCACTTTTCAACAAGCACTAGCAAGCATGGAAGGGTTCACAATATATATCTGACAACTAAATCAAGATCCTTCACGCTATAATAATCGAGACGTGCTACTTGTATGCCATCCCAGCGTCGACAAAAGGCCCCATGATCCCTCCATGCAATCAGTGAAGGAAATAACACAAGCACACCACTAACTATCGCGCTCAGCTCGACGCTCCCACAATCTCTCGCCGGATATATATGCCAGTTCTAAACAGTTAAGGTCAGAGAGCAGAGAGTAAAAAAAACGTGAGTTCCTGACATGGTGCTGTTGGGACCGGTGAGGATTTAAGGGCTGCAAATGGAAGGAAACTGCAAGTGAGGCTTTTATGCTCTCTGCCCCTGTGATGAGGGAAGGAACACGCGTGTGTTGGTTCAAAGGGCAAGAAAGCAACCGGGAAAGCAGGCAGGCAACCAGGAAGGCGGCCAGGACAGCAGGTGAAAATAGCTGGAAAATAGGCAGGTAGCTAAGCAGGCAGGTACAGGCACAGGCACCCAGGCAGGTAGCAGTTAGGTAGGCTGGCAGGGAGGTAAGGCAGACAGGATGGCTGGCTGACAGGCGTCTGGATCCCGTCATATAAACCATCAACTGAATGGTGTTATTTTTACTTCTTTTTTTATTCTACTATACCTTCATGTGAAACCATGTGTGGATTCTGCCTCCAATGCGTGACTCCCTGGTTCTTCCCATTTCTTCTCCACCTTAGCACTGAAAAAAAACATGCTCTAAAATGTTCCTGCCTTCTGAGTCGACCTCATCACCGCACGTCTCAAAATACTATCAAGGAGCCTAAGGAAAGTGGTCAATTAAGAATTTCTTAAGGAATAAATATTACGAAACTATCGACCGGTAGAAACAATGCCGCTAATAAATTATATCCCGGACCACAACTATTATATACCTTCGCCTACAAATCGCCCTCATTGCCTATTACAAATTGCTAAGTCATAAAAGCACTGGCATCATGCTTGTCAACACAGTCAAGTAGATCATACCTGGGGATAAACATGCAGTGGTCTTGATGGCTTAGCTCCTCATAAATGTCATTAATGTCAGACGAGACAAAGGCAGCATCCAACGAGAAGTTTATAGTTCATCTCTATCGTGCTGGGAGCTGCTGAGGACGGCAGGAGGAGGCTGGGTGCTCAGGCAATCAGAAACCTTAACATATCTTGCGTTGTGAAAGGTTCATGATCAACGCCCAACGCTAATTGGCAGCTGGTGTGCCAGAGAAGGTTAATTCATCGCAGAAGTTTGGGTTTTCATTAAACAAAATTGGGTAAATCATCAGCGTGCTGCTACCCTACTATACCTACTGTACTGTATCGTCAATGCATTATAATACTTAATCACGTAGTTTGGGTTTTGTACAACAGGCAATGAAATCTGTCGGTTTGATCTGGCAGTCTTCAGTAATGAGCTGAGAATATCGTCAAGCATTCCACTATGGATTCAGCAACTGTGGCAGCTTCAAAAGTTTCACTCCAGCAGAGCTGGAGTTACTGTCGCTAAAGACCACTACTAGCTGATGTGGGAGATGGGGGAGGGGAAACTACAGCAGTCACCGATGAATTTAAGATTCAAATTTGGTGTAACAATGTTGACTGTCAAAGTACATAGTGTGTGGGAACTACATAGACGGCCAGTAAAGCTTGTCTTTATTAAGAAATAAACCATGTGAAATAACTTTAAGAACTTAATCTGTACTTCCTTAGGAAACAGAGGCTAAGAGATCTCATTCAAACCTTAAGATATTAAACAAATTTGATAAGCAAACACAAAGAGCTATATGAAATGCAGTGAAAAAAAAAATGGTACGTCGAGGTAAGTAGTGAAACGCAATTATGGGTAAAGGATTTTTTGCAGGGTTATGGATCAATGGGAAATTTACCTTACAACGTTGTAAGGGCAAAAATAATAGTCATTTATAAAAACAATTGTACAAACACTATAAATATTGGATTCAACTGAATACTCAGCGAAGGCTTGCTGTGATCAACGGAATCTTGACCTTAGGTCAGTTCAAAGATCACCCAGTGCACAGCACTAGTGGAAGCATAAGTATTAATAATAGTGGCACTATCACGTATTCCATGAAAACTCTTCACCCATTTTTTTTCAACGGCAGAGTGACTGCAAAAATTGGAAGACAGAGAGATCTACTATTTTAATCTCAGTCTTGATTTGGACTATGGGGTCTCCTGTTGTTTACCTTCTGCATGTGCTCCTATACACTCTGAGACACACACTTCCACAAAATGCTTTCATAGGAGAAAAATTGTGGAACTAAACCTAACTTATCTATTTTCGTACAATATACTAAATAATAACAGGTCAACCATCACACATACCCGCGAATGATTTCGTGACCATTTTTTTCCTCCCCTTAAAGCACGGCCAAACTTTTTTCCATATTGCCAGAACAACCAAGTGTTGTCACTTACACCCAACACTCCTACCTGTAAAATGGAATAAAAATAGAGAGTTAACATCAACAATAAATATGCCAAACCCAACGATGAGTAACATGAATAACAAATGAAACACCTCACACGAAGAACCACCACACATGAACCACATCCGTCCCACCATTACGCCCAAAAACCCCACCATACCGTAACATTTCCTTACCCCAGCAGATCCCTTCCATTATAGCACCCTACACCCCTACAATACCCTGATAGTCCCTATAACCCCAAACCAGATCCCTGCCACCATAACGCCCACTCACCACCAGCCAAACCAGGCTCCATCCTGGTGTTTAGAATGCAGTAACTTGTGGCTACGCTGGATTCGTCACGCTGCAGACACAATAACAAAGCAGCTGGGGTACATTATAGTCACCAGTGTAACCAGACAATGAACACATCAACGTCGCCACCACGTGAACAACACTGCAATATACGAGGCTCTCCACAACCCCCACCACTATCATTGAGTCCATGGTTTAAAGCAGATGTTTCTTCCACCTGAGTTGTCAAAGCCTTTCATTTACCGATTTGTTTATGTGATCTACATAGGTTATATTCATTAAACTTACGTGTTATATCACATTTTGGATCTGGTGATGCAGTCTGTTGTTATGGCGATCTGAATGTTTGTATAGACAATGATATTGTTTCATTGGTTGTTTTACTTTGTTTTTTAAATGAAGATCTTGTCGATGATTTTCAGATAAAGTTATTGCCATTCTATGGCCCATTAAGGATCTATTGTGGTTCATTTAGGAAAGACATTTTTAATTGAGGTATAAGAGTAAAATCAACTCGAAGTTCCTAAGATATGATAATTTTCCTTTTTTTCTCAAGCAAAGAGAAACATAAAAGCATACCAGACATATGGCGTCAGAAGGGCTGGAATGCATTTTGTAAATGGATTTTAGAAACACTTCATTAATCATATGATTCTAAACCTATTCATCACACAACCAGACCCTTTTAACAAGTCTTTAAATACGGCTCTAAGCCGAGGATGATGCCCGTGGACTCTCTGATTGTCCAACATGAAAACTCAAACCTGGTATCACAAAAAGCATAGACTCCTGAAAAACCTTCCTCAGTGCTGTTGAAATAAGATGCTCTGCTGCAATCACAGAGGCAGCAAAATATTTGCCTGATGTAAAGATACTACAGATGACCTATCACAGAGATGTTTAAAAGTACCACTACCATGATATAAAGCTTTTGTTAATGGTATACAAAACTGACAAGTAAAAGAATAAGATAGATGTGCAACACTTAGGTATCTTTATTGTGGAGACGTTTCGTAAACCAGTGGCTTTATCAAACGAATACAGATGATAAACAGAAAAGAGGTGAAGAGGTAATTTGAGATGAGGAGTCTCTCAGCCCTGACAGAAAGTTTTCATTCCCTCAGCCTTGATCAATCTAAAGCAGGTGCACTAAGATGGAGACTTGAATACTGGAGAGAGGTGAAGTAAAACAGAGACGGCGCTACAGGCAGGAGGAGCCAACTTCTGCCAGTCATTAGGCAAAAGCTGCTTGACACTATTGTCGAGAAAGAACTTACAGAATTTTCAAGAGAGTGAGGCAAGGTCCCCCATCAATCCATATTTTATGAGGCAAAGCATATCTGTGAAAAAAAAATATACAAGAGCTTGATAGGCCAAAATGCAAGAGAGGTTCTTACACCGAGCTAAAAGGAGGTGAGAAAATCAAGAAAATTGGAGTCGGGAAGATGAAAAAGAGAATACTTGCCTTTTTCAGCCAGGTACTTGTAGGGTAACAAAGATGATTACCGTAAAGATCTTCCTTTGTACGTTTCACGTAACATTACGTGTTTTTTTTCCAGTACACAGAACACATGTGCACACATCTTTAAGCTCCGAGATTTACCTCAGTCATTTAAGATAGGAGAAATAATGTCTCTCAACTTTCTGGATGCCACATATGGAGAAGACTAAACAGTTATTTGACTTGTCTTCTGGGATCGTGATCATACCAAACATAACCAGTGATCTTCTCAAAGCTTATTACAAGGGAGACGAAAATATAAGAACTTCAAGAAAAAATGTTTGGAGAAAGAGCTATCTACAACAAAATTCCATGACAAAATGAAGACATAAAACTTCAAAGCATTCTCCCAAATCAAGAGCAAGCAAGCAGGAGGCAAAACACAAGAAAAACAGGTGATTCTGAAGGCAGACAGAAACCTATTTGGGCAAATGATCCTTGTTACCAAGATCACACATCTAGTGTAATATTAAGGGTTTTACAGTGTATAGAAGCACTAAACTTGTTCTAGGGTGGATATCTAACTCGCATATACACACTGATAACCTGATGACTTATGTTATTAAATTAAATCTGTTTTACGAATTTTATATTTATTTGTGCTGTGCGCGCATATCCCATGGCTCATAACTATGAAAGAACTATGAGCTGCGGTAATACATTTATTACCTCATAGCTATGACAAAGCTGCCGCTCTCAAAGGGTTATCAAATGAACATATCTATAGATAAGGGTCATGTCAAAACACTTAGCTAGAATGTGTTAATGTTGGCGCATAGACTAATCGTTTCTCTTCAGCTACGAGGAGAGGCATTATTATTTTTATTACTGTAAACACATGTTGTAGAGCCCTTTTATCAGACGAAGTTTCGCCCCAAACATCTATTCACTTGATTAAACACTATTTAGTGTCAAAAGTCCTCAAATGAAAGGCTGATTCTGTTAGTATATGTGTGACGCACTTTGACACTCTCCATTCTCTTCCAGTAAGGGAGAAGGATGGAAGGTAATAATAAGTTTGGATCAGTGGAAAGGGAGCAGCAGTGGGAAGGGGGAAGCAAGGCCTTTCCTTCCCCAAATTCTACTGATGGATTTAGAATGATTATAATTTGTGGGTCGATTAATTTGCATTTGGAATTCAGATTGACTTGTACTCGGGTATTACCTGGAGTATACCTGGAGAGAGTTCCAGGGGTCAACGCCCCTGCGGCCCGGTCTGTGACCAGGCCTCATGTTGGATCAGAGCCTGATCAACCAGGCTGTTACTGCTGGTCAGGTAACGACTTTAGGTGCCTGTCCAGTTACTTCAATTGTTTCTACATTATTTATCATGCACTCCAGAAATATATTTTTATGTCTTTACACTTGTTTTGACCACTCCCTAGACAAGTTACAGTTTTGGTTTATAACTGTTCTAGAGGCTAAGAGCTGTTGTCCTACATCAGCTCATTTCAAAGCCCTGCCTTATCTAAGGTATCCTACCACCACCCCAGGATGCCACCCACACCAGTCGGCTAACACCCAGGTATCTACTTACTGCTAGGTGAAAAGGGACAACAGGTATAAGGAAACATGCCCAACGTTTCCACTTGTACCGGGGGATCTAACCCCAGATACTCAGTGTGAGAGCTGAGTGCGCTACCAACCGAGCCCCAACAGTTGTCACTGTAAGTCCAGTGATAGTACATAGTAGCTTATAACCGTTATTGAGTCACACACTGTTCATGTGATCAACCGGTAGCCCATGTCAAAGGTCACACCTTTGAATGCCATGAACCCCTGCTCGGGGCAGCGTAAGTAACTAGCAAGACTCGGTGTAGGACAGGCGTCAGGCGTATAGGGCTCTGAGGATTCCCTATATATTACCTTCAATACAGCAAGTTACCAACCCAGCTCGTCTGTATTATTATACCCAATCTACGAAAGACACCCACGACACAATCTCTGCTAACCTGTTAACTCTCGTTAATCTCATTTTGCGAATATATTTAACTAAACACTTCAATACTTCCAATATTATTGAAATTTCGTTAACAATTTAGTAAAGTAGTGACATGATAATGGCCAAGGACGGACTGAACAATATTATAAAGTTTCCTTTCGAAAATTTGGGTTATCTGTGAATTGTTCCAGCCATGGTATTGTGATTTTTTTTTTTATTCTATTACATTTTAATAACAATTTCTTGGTTCTGTGACCCACAACAGAAGACAATTTTTTATTACACAACTGTGTATACGAGAACTGAGGTGCTACATTATATTGTATAATACTCAATTACAACCCAAATGTAAACAAAAACACAGGAGGTTGATTGATCGTATATTTCGATCCTCTTCAGCAGGGTTATTAAGCAATGACAAGTGTTCATTACACTTTAGTTATTCATATAATATTTACACTGGAAGCAAAAGCTAGCAGTGCCTGTCATTCTCCACCATACATGCTGAGGCCTGGTCTCAGACCGGGCCGTGGCGGCGTTGACCCCTGAAACCCTCTCCAGGTAAACTCCAGGTATTAATGTTGGTAGAATTACCGACAATGTCACGTTAGTTGCACTTGTGTCCTTTTACTTAACCTGCTGAGCTTCACACATGAAGTAATGAAATCTGTTAACCTGGGGTCTGGGGTCAGTAGCTGGGGTTACTATTACTTGGGAATTACCACTGATTAACAGGAACTTATTTTTAGTGCTAGGTGAGCATGAGTAGCAGGGGGTTTTGTGTGAGTGGGTGGGGTGATGGGTGGGTAGGGGTGACGTGTCGAGAGTGGGTGGTACTGAAGGTTAATTACCACTTTGGGGGTGAGTGGGGGTTATTCTTCGGGGGTAGGTGAATGGGGAAAGGTAACGCTCTATAGGTTGGTTGGGGAAGAGGGTTAAGATGTGTGGGGGATGGGGAGGGTTATTCTGTTGCTGCCTGTAGATGGGGGTGAGGAGACAATGTGGGGTTTACCTGGAGAGGGTTCCGGGGATCAACGCCCCCGGAGGCAGGTCCTAGAGCAGGTGAATGGTTGGAGAGTTACTCTGTGCCACACTCACCGATCTGTACCTGAGTGAGTCAAGACTCAGTTTCTGGGTGGGTGGGGGGTTGGATGGTTATGTAGGTGGGAAGGGTTACACTGGGTGAATGGATGGTTGGGGAAAAGATATTTCACAGTGGTCAAGATAGGGAAGGTGAGCCAACTTAGTGGAAGTGGGTGAAGAGGAAGTAGGTGGGGAGAGAGAGAGAGAAGTGGGTGGAGAGGGAGAAGTGGGTGCAGAGGGATAAGTGGGTGGTTCTGTGATTATTGTTCACCCTCGTTATCTATGAACTAATTAAATTATAACCATAATTTTTAATGGGGTGGACCGGTAAGCCAGTGGAAGGCCTCGGTCAGATGGCCAAAAGTTCCAGCGGCGGGTCATCATCTGCCTAAGACCAGCTTCAGAAAACTCTTGACCTGTTTCCTGACAAATCTCACCTAAACTAACATCTCTAGTCAGATTTTTTTAGATTTGTCTAGAGAGAAGAACTGCCTCTTTGTGTCTGTGGTATTTTGTCACTGGTTTGGAGTGGATGTGCTTCTGGCTGACCGAGTCTCACCTTCACTTCTAAGAGGTCTTGCATGATGTTGTATATTCTTACACATCTCTGGTTGTAAGTCGGAGAGTGTACTGGTGTTCTTGTGGGGGTTTATCTCGTAAGAATCTTTTGTAGGGTTCATCTGTCTGCCTTGTGGATGCTTGAAGGATATTCCAATCATGATACCTTTCTGTCCAGAGCTAGGCTCTATATATTTTGATGTTATTGTCTATCTGTGCACTGTCACAGTAGGGACACACCGAATTATACAACGTGTCCCGACTGTTGCTGCTCCATGCTTGTTCTCGTTGGTCAATGTGTTGACTAGTGCTTCACAAAGTTGTATCTACTTTGGATAGGCTATTTAGGGTGTTGTGGTTATTCTGATCCTGTAACCTCATACATTTATTATATGCTTTACATGTTCCCCACAGTGCATACTGCGTATAAAGTATTCATTCTATCGTTGTATCTTGTAAATACACAATAGCCTTAGTATTTGAGAAGCGAGGGAGAGCACTGAATTTTTAGTAATAAGCAATATTTAATTCTTATTGTATGTATATACATATATCCCCCAGTGTAATATGCCATTTTATCTTCCTGAGAATATTTTAAGGGTTTATTTAATACTTAGGTTCACCTTTGGTGATCAAACATTATTTTTGTGGAAATACTTTTATTAGGACCTACATGCAGGTCTATCATTATGATTTGGACAATGGAATCCATTGCAATGGTAGAAATATAGATAATAATACTAGGGCTAAACGAGGCTTCATCGTCGGATTTTTTCCTAACAGCATACCGAATTTGCAGCCCCGAGTGCAAACGTACACCAAACCTTTACATGTCTAGGTAGTAGGCTGGTAGACAGCAACCATCCAGGGAAATATTATCCTTTTATGAGAGGAGAAACAGAAGCCGGCTAAATGTTTTGCACTCTGACAGGCTTGCTGGTATTTACTATTTTACGAACCTTCTTCAGACACAGTATTGTGAAAAATGATTAATGTGTTATTTACATTTGTTTATTTTACGGAATCCTCAGCAGGAGGTTGTTGAAGAGGGGAAACCAAGAACGAAGAAGAAAAAGTGAAGGGGACGGAGAAGTGAAGGAGACGGAGTAAAGGGGACGGAGTAGAGGAGGGAACGGAGAGGGGAAGTTTGAAGGGAGGACGGTAAGGGAGACACGAGACAAATAATGAGGGTGGGGGAAGGAAAGTGGGAGACAGTGGGAGGTTGAAGAGGGAGGACGAAGGAAGGTTTCTTCCCCCTTCAATCAAAAAAAAAAAAAAATTGTAAATTTGCATCTTGATGATAACTACACAAATAACCCGCACATAGGAGAAAGAAACTTATGACAACGTTTCGATCCGACTTGGACAGGAAGATGCAGCCATTTGATACCCAGTAATGTACATGATGTGATTGGGCTGGTCGTGAGTCCCAAACTGGTGAGCTTTGACATTTAAAATTTCTAGCGTCAGAAAATGAAGTGCGAGGCTGGCCAAATCGAGAATAGGGAATAGTATGAGAGGAAGGAAGGAAGGGTGACCTCATACATAACGTGAACATAAATTTTAAGGAGCTGGTCTACATGATAAGAACAGACAGTTCAGGGAGTGGATGTGCATGACATGAACGAACACAGTTCAGGGAGAGAGTCTCTATGATGTGAGCAAACATCCAGCGTCTTCAAGAAGGCGCTGGACAGGCACCTAAAGTCAGTACCTGATCAGCCGGGCTGTGGTTTACGTGTAGCCAGCAGTAATAGCCTGGTTCCAGACAGAGCCGCGGGGGCATTGACCCCCGAAACCCTCCCTAGGTTTACACCAGGTGTCCACCGCACACCTGCTTGACAGAAAGACCCGCAAGGGCGACCCACGCATCACCCACAACAACGACCCACAACATCGACCCACACATCACCCACAGCAACGACCCACAAAGACTCACTAACTCAACAGTCGTTTAAGAACGCTTAAAACCAACCAGGATTTAGTTTGTTTTAAGGACAACACAACACCGCCAAGAGTGTAGTCATGCTTTAACCCCTTCTACCCCCCTCCCCAACGACCTCCTTGGGAGTTAATGAGTCATTATAAGACCACAAAAACTATAAAACTAGCTCACAAAGGGGACCTGAGCCCCATTAAGTAAGCAATCTAGTGATAACCATCAATCAGAGTGAGTGTGATAGTCATCAGCCTCTTGTTTGACTCTAGCTCCCCAGCAGCGAGGCTCGCAGGGAGGTCCGCTGAAGTGGCGGTCATTAAGGCTCAAATCACTCCTTGGAAGATGTATGGTAATGGGCTTTATATCCGCTGGAGGGATCGTGCTCTCCTGAGGGAGGGGCATGCCAGCATAAGGAAAGGGAGATTATATACACTCAAGTTTACTATCTCCCGTCAGCTTAATACACACACTTCCTTTTTTTTTTTTTTACCAGGTGACTTGCAATTTAGTGATAGAGAATGTTGTGATAAAATTTATAAACATTTGTAAACATTTTTTACAGCCTTCCTATAAGGTACCTAGAAAGATAGGTGAAGCAGGTTACTACCCAGTACCGAGTTCTTCACTGGAGTGGCTCATTGTGTCTAAAGGTCATAATAATTTAGCTCTTGGTTATGCACTATAAACACCACCTGCATCTTTCTATTCATATTACCGTGGAGAACGAGAACAAACAGGTCAAATTCGGGGTCACATACACAAACATTAGATAAAAGGTCAAGGTAGTATCAATAGTTATTGGTTGATCTAAATGGTGATCCACTGAGAATAAGGAACTTTAAATAGCTTTACGCAGAATGGCAAGGTGTCTCAATAAAAGCTTGTTCTGCAGTGTTTTTTTCCTTAGTAGCTATCGGTGCTGACAGCATTCACCGTGTTTAAGTATAACATCTGCATGCTTCTGTACATTATTAAAAAAAATGGGTATCGAGTGGGAGATGTGGAAAATGGTCATTGCGATTCCCATGAATAAGAGGTCACCATCGAATTATCACGCAGACTGATCTAAATTCTGGTCAAATTATTAAAATCAATAACAGTCATATTGATGATCATAACTTTAGTCATAGCACGGATTAACAAGGGTCCGTGCCTGCCTTTCAAATTTACTGGTGCATCAATATTAAAAGAGTACGATGTTGTTTACATTGACTTCTGTAAGGCTTCGGATAGTCCCACTTAGTAGACTTTTAAAGAAAGTGGCCACACACGATATTGGAGAAACATTTATAACATGAATCGAGTCAAGATTTGAATGATAAGCAGCGTAATTTTTTTTTAGAGTGAATTAGAATTGTAAGTCACAAGTGAGGTTCCACGTGAATCAGTTATGGGCCCTTGTTCGTAATCTACAGGGTGACCATAGTCTTATTGTAGACATTATGCCATTTTATTTATCAGTATAACTGACAACACAATAGGTTGTTACATGGCATGCCATAAGCAACTGCAGTAATCTACTTTAGTACACATTTTACAACATGTGTGATGAGTGCCATCTCCAAAGAATCAATTCATGGATCAATGGCGTTCCAGAGATACATAAACGACCTGTCGAAGTAAACTGAGGGCTACATATAGGTGTTTGTAGAGATGAAGTTAATGAAGATAAAAACGATAAAAACAGGTCCCAAGATGACTTGAACAAGTTGCAAACGTGGCCAGGAAAGCGGCTAGAATTTAGTCCTGATAAGTGCAAAGTATCGAGAAGACTAGACACATTATTATTATTATTATTATAATCATGGGGGAGCGCTAAACCCATAGGATTATACAGCGCATGGGGGGGTGGGATGGAAGGCATTCAGGCTCAATTCAGGGACTAGACACATTAAAACCAGAGATAAGACACACTGTTTTCAAAGTAAACAAGCATTAAAACTGGAAACAATACATTAATTATAATAACATAACAGCACAACATAAGCCAGGCTTATGAAGCAACTGGTAAAGCATGCTAAGAAACTGGAGAGAGTACAGAAGCATGTAACTAGGCTAGTTCCAGAGTGAAGTGGTATTATCTATGAGGAGAGGCTAAAAGAACAGATTATCTTCAGAGGACAAAATAACCAGGGATGCCCTAACATACAAAATACTCATCAATTAATTGGCACAGTTGGCAGTTAAAATCTAACAAGTTCAAGGGATGTCAGAAACTACTTCACCCTCTGAACTGTCAAGAAGTGGAATTAACTAGACGGAGAAATGGTGTGGGCAGACTCTATACGTAGTTTGAAGGCCCACGAGGCTAGGAGGGAGTGTTTACCTCTCGTGAGTCGCAATAAAACTGTGCATTAATAATAATAATAATAATAATTAGATGCTTTTCAGCAGTTGCGCGATCCCATAAAGGTATCCTTGTATTTCATTACCCCGGTCAACACTGCATCAATACACGCAATAGGAATAGTGCAGCATAACTTGACAATGCAGTTAAACGTTAACGTTGAAGATTTGAAGGGAGTCGGAAGAGGCATTTATAAGTAATCATAAGGAAACTAATGTCAAAATTTCATCAATAAAAATGGTAAGTTATTACATGGCAAAAATCTAATTCACACCTTTTAAAGAAACCGAAAAGCAATATCCTAAAATACACAAGCACATTAGGTTTGAAGCCGCTCAATTTGAATTATAAAGCTATAACACTGGCAGGGTTGAAAGTAATCAGATGTGGCGCCCAGGAAATATTGCATCAAGACCAATATTTAAATTTTTCCAGTTTCCAAAAGAGCAAACCGGGACCTATTCAAGCTAAAATTATTCCAAACTTTTCTCCAAGAGTGATAACCTTTTAAGAATGTAAGTACAGTAAGTTTTATGTAAACTTGGTGTACATAAAATGCAATATTTTAATAAGGGTCTTAAGGGCACACAAATGTTATACCTAGGATAGCCAAATAACGTCAAGCACTAACTCATTTCTGATCAGAAAAGACATTCTCCAATTATTTAACAGAAACCAGTTTGATTAATAAAATTAACAAATGATAACTTACACAACCTAGCATCAGAGGATTGTTTCCTTTAAGGAAAATACATCAGTACCAAAAGTTGAAAGTTGTCCAGAAGACGCATTATCCAGTTATTGCACAGAATATCTCTTTTTAATAAGCGGCGAGGTTTGTATAGTGAAAATGGTCGAGGTAGAATATCATGATGGTGGATGCTGGATTTTTGATGAAGGTGGATGATGATGTCATTTGTGCCTACACAGCCTTAACCCATGAAACGTTCCATTTATTTAATACGATGTATCAACCATTGATGATTGATGCCGTTCACAATGGTTATATTTTAATCAGAGGAAAGTGCTACTCTCACATAGGTCATATAACACTTGTGGAAAGGGAGGTATTCAAATTCGATCCAAGCAAGGGAAGATCAAGAGCCCTTCACCACCATCAAAGCAAAATTCAATAAAGTAAAATAATACTGTACCATTTCGAGGTTAAACGTGGCAAAATGTCATCTAGACACACCTTTAAATATACAAACCTTCCAAGTAGGATACACTAGTGTTGAAATTTTGAACCCGATCAAAGGGAAAAAAATGGTAATGGCCTGTGTAGCATTGTGTAGGACACCTACACATGCAAAAAAAAATCAAGTTAATTTTGTTCAAAAATTTGTTGAGAATAAACTCCATAAAACAGTGGATTTCTTTTTCCACTTTGATTTTCTCATTTAAATTATATTTAAAGTTCTCTACAAGCCTGTAAACAAGGATATCTTATTTCGATTTAAAAAAAATCGATAAATTTGGGAAAAATCGTCACATTGGCACCCACAGAGAAGAGAATTAATGCCAAATATTTTCTATTAAGATATATAAGCATTTAGGGTTTGAAGCTAATCAGAAGAGGCATTTTTTTTTGTTATTGCATGGGAAATAATTTGCCTAAAAAATTGGCAAGTTGATATTTACACATCTCTGAGTGACAAGGTGTCTTTTAATGAAGCCAATCAATGGTAAGTGTGTGATGCCGATCAGAAAAGGAATTTCCAGTAATTTATCTGATTCCAAAGATTCCAAGTTTTTAAACTATTTCAGTAAAGTTTCAAATTTGCACCTATTAAGCCTAAACTTATGCGTTATCATCCGTCTTATAAGAAGATTCGTTAATAAGATTTTGAAGTCAACATGAAGTATGTTTTAGTTACTTAATAAAAAATAACACAATTCAATAAAACTGGTAAATCGAGACTTATGGCACCCAGTGGCAGCGCGAGACTTATAACACCCCGTGGCAGCGCGAGACTTATGGCACCCCGTGGCAGCGCGAGACTTATGGCACCCCGTGGCAGCGCGAGACTTATGGCACCCAGTGGCAGCGCGAGACTTATGGCACCCAGTGGCAGCGCGAGACTTATGGCACCCAGTGGCAGCGCGAGACTTATGGCACCCAGTGGCAGCGCGAGACTTATGGCACCCAGTGGCAGCGCGAGACTTATGGCACCCAGTGGCAGCGCGAGACTTATGGCACCCAGTGGCAGCGCGAGACTTATGGCACCCAGTGGCAGCGCGAGACTTATGGCACCCAGTGGCAGCGCGAGACTTATGGCACCCAGTGGCAGCGCGAGACTTATGGCACCCAGTGGCAGCGCGAGACTTATGGCACCCAGTGGCAGCGCGAGACTTATGGCACCCAGTGGCAGCGCGAGACTTATGGCACCCAGTGGCAGCGCGAGACTTATGGCACCCAGTGGCAGCGCGAGACTTATGGCACCCAGTGGCAGCGCGAGACTTATGGCACCCAGTGGCAGCGCGAGACTTATGGCACCCAGTGGCAGCGCGAGACTTATGGCACCCAGTGGCAGCGCGAGACTTATGGCACCCAGTGGCAGCGCGAGACTTATGGCACCCAGTGGCAGCGCGAGACTTATGGCACCCAGTGGCAGCGCGAGACTTATGGCACCCAGTGGCAGCGCGAGACTTATGGCACCCAGTGGCAGCGCGAGACTTATGGCACCCAGTGGCAGCGCGAGACTTATGGCACCCAGTGGCAGCGCGAGACTTATGGCACCCAGTGGCAGCGCGAGACTTATGGCACCCAGTGGCAGCGCGAGACTTATGGCACCCAGTGGCAGCGCGAGACTTATGGCACCCAGTGGCAGCGCGAGACTTATGGCACCCAGTGGCAGCGCGAGACTTATGGCACCCAGTGGCAGCGCGAGACTTATGGCACCCAGTGGCAGCGCGAGACTTATGGCACCCAGTGGCAGCGCGAGACTTATGGCACCCAGTGGCAGCGCGAGACTTATGGCACCCAGTGGCAGCGCGAGACTTATGGCACCCAGTGGCAGCGCGAGACTTATGGCACCCAGTGGCAGCGCGAGACTTATGGCACCCAGTGGCAGCGCGAGACTTATGGCACCCAGTGGCAGCGCGAGACTTATGGCACCCAGTGGCAGCGCGAGACTTATGGCACCCAGTGGCAGCGCGAGACTTATGGCACCCAGTGGCAGCGCGAGACTTATGGCACCCAGTGGCAGCGCGAGACTTATGGCACCCAGTGGTAGCGCGAGACTTGTGTTTGTCATACACCAGTGGTGAAAATTTTAAGCCGATCAGAAGAGTCATTCTCTAGTTATGGCAAGGATTGCCACGATTCCAAGTTTTTTTAAAAATATTTAATGGCATCAGCCATTAAATATTTAAGCTGTTCTGAAAAGGTAAGCTGAAAATTATATAACGTGATTTAACAGGGAAAAAATTTCAAACTATTTTACACAATGGTTAAATCTGCTCCTACGCGCGTCATTTTCACTCTATGTCGTCGTCTATTTTCTTGGCACTTTTTTAACATCTGAAGTTATGCCACAGAGGATTTTGGAAGTTATCTTTGCCATTCCAGGTGGATGGAAATGGGTTCAATAACTTTGGTCATAAGACATGTGAACATTCCAAAATTCATGTTCCAAGAATTTTGTCCTCCTTACCGTATACAAATTTTAAAAATGTTAAGCCGATTGGATGAGGCGTCGTCGAGTTGTGAGCGAAATAAAATTTGAAAGTTGGAAGAAAAAAAAATCAGGCAACCTCTTAAAGGTATCCTTTCTGGAATACCTAATAAATTGTGCATATATGTAACTGGCCTCATACACAAGCATCCTACATTAAAACCCTAAGAATGGATGATATTTTGTTCGGATTTTTAACCCCGGAAGGTTAGCCACCCAGGATAACCCAAGAAAGTCAGTGCGACATCGAGGGTCTGTCTTATTTCCATTGGGGTCGTCAATCTTGTCCCCCAAGATACGACTCACACCAGTCGACTAGCACCAAGGTACCTACTTGCTTGCTAGGTGAACGGGGAAACACGCTCAATGTTTCCAACCGGCCGGGAATCGAACCATGGAAGTAATAAGAATAGTGAGTCACAGACCGGCTGCAGTTTCATATATATAAGCTTAGTTACAGCTGTACTATTTAATAACGACTTAAATTACATGTGTATGCCTACTAATGAAATTTGAGAACCACATAAATTTTACAAGTTTTGACTTTACGGCTTTATAACCTTTAGTATGGAAAACAGGAAACTTCAGGGAAATGCCATAACTTAGTCGAAGGGCTTTTAATCCAAGGAAATGGAGCCGCCCTCAAATTTCTTGGCTCGATTATAATCGCGTCCCATTCCCCAAGGCACTACATGGCTCCTCTGGGTATAGCGCTAACTCCATGAAATAAAATTAATATTGAGAGAAAACTGTCCTTACCCGCCAGCATGGCGGACACTGCTGCTCCAGTGATGTCACTATAAACTCTATTCTCTATTCTTCCATTGTGCCATATATATATATATATATATATATATATATATATATATATATATATATATATATATATATATATATATATATATTTAAGGTAGTAGGTTGGTAGACAGCAACCACCCAGGGAGGTACTACCGTCCTGCCAGGTGACTGTGAAACAGAAACCTGAAACTGTTTTACATGATGGTAGGATTGCTGGTGTCTTTTTTCTGTCTCATAAACATGCAAGATTTCAGGTACGTCTTGCTACTTCTACTTACACTTAGGTCACACTACGCAAACATGTACACGTGTATGTATACACACTCATCTGAGTTTACTTTGATTTTATCTTAATAGTTCTTGTTCTTATAATTTTTTCCTTTTACTTTCATATCCATGGGGAAGTGGAATAAGAATCTTTCCTCCGTAAGCCATGCGTGATGTAAAAGTCAACTAAAATGCCGGGAACAATGGGCTAGTAACCCCTTTTCCTGTATAGCTTACTAAAAAGAAAAAGAAGAAAACCGTCAAAGTGGGATGTTTGAATGTGCGTGGATGTTGTGCGAATGATAAGAAAGAGATGATTGTAGATGTCATGAATAAAAAGAAGCTGGATGTCCTGGCTTTAAGTGAGACAAAGCTGAAGGGGGTAGGAGAGTTTCAGTGGGGAAAAATAAATGGGATTAGGTCAGGGGTTTCAAATAGAGTTAGAGCTAAAGAAGGAGTGGCAATAATGTTGAATAATCAGTTATGGCAGGTAAAGAAGGAATATAAATGTATAAATTCAAGGATTATGTGGAGTAAAATATATTTTGGATGTGAAAAGTGAGTTATAGTAAGTGTTTATGCACCTGGAGAAGAGAGAAGTGTAGAGGAGAGAGAGAGATTTTGGGAAATGTTGAGAGAGTGTGTGGGGAGTTTTGAACCAAGTGAGAGAGTAATTGTGGTTGGGGATCTTAATGCTAAAGTGGGTAAAAATGTTGTGGAGGGAGTAGTAGATAAATTTGGAGTGCCAGGGGTAAATGTAAATGGGGAACCATTAATTGAGCTATGTGTAGAAAGAGGTTTGGTAATAAGTAATACATATTTTATGAAAAAGAGGATAAATAAATATACAAGGTATGATATAGCACATAAGGAAAGTAGTTTGTTGGATTATGTATTGGTGGATAAAAGGTTGATGGGTACGCTTCAGGATGTACATGTTTATAGAGGGGCAACAGATATATCAGATCATTATTTGGTTGTAGCTACAGTTAGAGTAAAAGATAGATGGGACAAAAAGAAAATGGCAACAGCAAGTAAGAGAGAGGTAAAAGTGTATAAACTAAGGGAGGAGGAAGTTAGGGTGAGATATAAGGAACTATTGGCAGAAAGGTGGGATAGTGCAAGTATGAGTAGTGGGGGGGGTTGAAGAGAGTTGGGATAGTTTTAAAAATGCAGTATTAGAATGTGGGGCAGAAGTTTGTGGCTATAGGAGGGTGGGTGCAGGAGGAAAGAGGAGTGAGTGGTGGAATGAAGAAGTAAAGGGTGTGATAAAAGAGAAAAAGGTAGCTTATGAGAGGTTTTTACAAAACAGAAGTGTTAATAGAAGAGCAGAGTATATGGAGAGTAAAAGAAAGGTGAAGAGTGTGGTGAGAGAGTGCAAAAGAAGAGCGGATGAAAGAATGGGAGAGGCTCTGTCAAGAAATTTTGCTGAAAACAAGAAAAATTTTGGAGTGAGATAAACAAGGTAAGAAAGCCTAGGGAACAAATGGATTTGTCAGTTAAAAACAGAGTAGGGGAGTTAGTAGATGGGGAGCTGGAGGTATTGGGTAGATGGCGGGAATATTTTAAGGAACTTTTAAATGTCGATGAAAAAAGGGAGGCGGTAATTTCATGTACTGGCCAGGGAGGTACAACATCGTTTAGGAGTGAAGAAGAGCAGGATGTGAGTGTGGGGGAGGTGCGTGAGGCATTACGTAGAATGAAAGGGGGTAAAGCAGCTGGAACTGACGGGATCATGACAGAAATGTTAAAAGCAGGGGGGGATATAGTGCTGGAGTGGTTGGTATTTTTGTTTAATAAATGTATGAAAGAGGGGAAGGTACCTAGGGATTGGCAGAGAGCATGTATAGTTTCTTTATATAAAGGGAAGGGGGATAAAAGAGTGTAAAAATTATAGGGGAATAAGTTTACTGAGTATACCAGGTAAAGTGTATGGCAGGGTTATTATTGAAAGAATTAGAAGTAAGACAGAGAGTAGGATTACAGATGAGCAAGGAGGCATTAGAGTGGGTAGAGGATGTGTAGATCAAGTGATTACAGTGAAGCATATATGTGAACAGTATTTAGATAAAGGTAGAGAAGTTTTTATTGCATTTATGGATTTAGAAAAGGCATATGATAGAGTGGATAGGGGAGCAATGTGGCAAATGTTGCAAGTGTATGGAATAGGTAGTAAGTTACTGAAGGCTGTAAAGAGTTTTTATGAGGATAGTGAGGCTCAGGTTAGGGTGTGTAGGAGAGAGGAGATTACTTCCCAGTAAAAGTAGGTCTTAGACAGGGTTGTGTAATGTCACCATGGTTGTTTAATATATTTATAGATGGGGTTGTAAAAGAAGTAAATGCTAGGGTGTTGGGGAGATGGGTTGGATTAAATTATGGAGAATTAAATGCAAAATGGGAGTTGACACAGTTACTTTTTGCTGATGATACTGTGCTTATGGGAGATTCTAAAGAGAAGTTGCAAAGGTTAGTGGACGAGTTTGGGAGAGTGTGTAAAGGTAGAAAGTTAAAAGTGAACATAGATAAGAGTAAGGTGATGAGGGTATCAAACGATTTAAATAAAGCAAAATTGGATATCACATTGGAGAGAGGGATTATGGAAGAAGTAAATGTTTTCAGATATTTGGGAGTTGACGTGTCAGCGGATGGGTTTATGAAGGATGAGGTTAACCATAGAACTGATGAAGGAAAAAAGGTGAGTGGTGCATTGAGGTATCTGTGGAGACAAAAAACGTTATCCATGGAGGCAAAGAAGGGAATGTACGAAAGTATAGTGGTACCAACACTCTTATATGGGTGTGAAGCATGGGTTGCAAATGCTGCAGCGAGGAGGAGGCTGGAGGCAGTGGAGATGTCCTGTCTAAGGGCAATGTGTGGTGTAAATATTATGCAGAAAATTCGGAATGTGGAAATTAGGAGAAGGTGTGGAGTTACTAAAAGTATTTGTCAGAGGGCTGACGAGGGGTTGTTGAGGTGGTTTGGTCATTTAGAGTGAATGGATCAAAGTAGAATGACTTGGAGAGCGTATAAATCTGTAGGGAAAGGAAGGCGGGGTAGGGGTCGTCCTAGAAAAGGTTGGAGGGAAGGGGTAAAGGAGGCTTTGTGGGCGAGGGGCTTGGACTTCCAGCAAGCATGTGTGAGCGTGTTAGATAGGAGTGAATGGAGACGAATGGTTTTTGGGACATGACGATCTGTTGGAGTGTGAGCAGGGTAACATTTTGTGAAGGGATTCAGGGAAACCAGTTAATTGATTTAGTTGGACTTGAGTCCTGGAAATGGGAAGTACAATGCCTGCACTTTAAAGGAGGGGTCTGAGATAGTGACAGCTGGGAGGGACTATTCTCAGCTGTCGTATCTAAGCGCCTCTGCAAAGACAGTGATTATGTATGAGTGTGGTGAAAGTGTTGAATGATGATGAAGGTATTTTCTTTTTGGGGATTTTCTTTCTTTTTGGGTCACCCTTCCTCGGTGGGAGACGGCCGACTTGTTGAAGAAAAAAAAAAAAAAAAAAATATATATATATATATATATATATATATATATATATATGTCGTGCCGAATAGGTAAAAAGAGTCATTTAGCAAGAACTCGTATAATATTAAGTCCTTTCTAAAATTTTCTCTTATACGTTTAAAGATATTTTTTTTTCATTTATGTTAATGTAAAAAATAATAATTTTTTACCAAAAGAACCTTAGAAAACTTACCTAGTCTTATTATAACAAGCACAATTTAATTTAGCCTAATCCAACTAAATACATTTAAGATAATTTTACAATAATTTAATAATAAACAAACACAATTAAATATATTTTTTTTCGTTTGGTTCAGAATAATTTTTGCGAAATTATTTCATACACAAATTTTCGCTTCCCTTATTCGGCAAGAAGAACGGTGCTATTTAAGCCAAAATCGGAAGTTTTACCTATTCGGCACGACATAAGTAAAATAAACACTGTTCAATGCCGAAAGGTATTTATTGTACATGTAGACAGCACACAGCAATGGAAATGAGACCGTGTTGCTGTGATGAATGTGACGCGTATGTAAGTGCACTTATGTAAAGTATATACTTTTTTCATCTTCCTGTGTTTATGAAAGTGAATTTAGTTAACTCCCGCTTTGATACAGGATGCAGAAACACCATCACCACCGTCACCAACATCAACACCACCACCACCACCACCACCACCACCACCACACCACCGTCAACTTCATCGCTACCTCTACAAGGACCACGACCAGTATCGCTACTTCCTCCATCAGTGCCGCCACCAGTATCGCTACCTCCTCCACCAGCACCACCACCAGTATCGCTACCTCCTCCACCAGCACCACCACCAGTATCGCTACCTCCTCCACCAGTATAGCTACTTCCCCCATCACCACCACCAGTGTCACAATGAATCTACTTCACCTACGCCCTGTGTTATCTTATCAGCAAAAATAAAAATCCACTGAAATTTAAATAATCCACTCTGATATATGACGGGTGTCTATTTTTTCATCCAATGGATGACTGAAACGCCGCTACAACAACGCATAAATATGCGAGAGGAAATCCACGTCGAGAGAAAAATTCCTGTGTCCACAACAACAGGTTGTCTGAAGACTGTTTCCTGTCCTCACGGTATCTTATTTATGAAGATATTCTTACCCTGTCACTCTCACCCTTGTTCTTCACCAGACATTTTATGTGACCAAAGAATCACTTTTTTGTGTGTCAAGCAGACAGCAGACAGCAGGTAATTATCTGCTGGCCAAACATTCCTCGAGTTTACTAATAGAACAAACCGGCAAAACAAAAAAGGGGTGGATTTTTTTTTTTACCGAGTTATGGAAGGTGAACGTGAATGTGTGTAGCGTAATTACAGGTAAGAGGTACAAATTCAGTATAATTAACAATGCGATCCTTTACTGACAATGTTTTGCCCACACAGTGGACTTTATCAAGTCACAAACGGACCAGAAACTTTGTCAGTAAAGAATGGCATTTTACTGCATCTGTGAGGTCTCTTTTACCATTGTATGGGTATTGTGTGCCATTTATTTCCTCGGTAATTACAGTTAAGGTGGTGGTAAGTGGATATATAGCTGTAAACCGACAAATGGTAGCATAAATTAAAGACACTATAGCAAAGAACATGTGCAACGGTTTATCCAAGTACAGTATAGAGAATGAACAGTGAAGGTCAGGTGTAAGACGTGTGACACCTGGACAAGGTCAGGTCTGGAGCCGGAGGTCAGGTAACACTGGGTGAGGGAGAAGACTGGAGCGGGAGATCAGGCAACGCTGGAGGGAAGTCTGGAGTTGGAGATCTGGTAATGCTGGGGAAGGAGAGTGGGAAGAGGGGAAGGTAAGTTTTGGAATGGGAGATCAGGTATCGCTAGAGAAGGGGGAGGACTAGAGCGGGAGATCAGGTAACGCTGGGGGAGGTGGGATACTGGAATGGGAGATCAGGTAACGCTGGGGGGAGGGGGGTATTTGAATGGGAGATCAGGTAACACTTGGGGAGGGGAGGACTGGAATGGGAGATCAGGTAACACTGGGGGAGTGGGAGGACTGGATTGGGAGATCAGGTAACACTAGGGGAGTGGGAGGACTGGATTGGGAGATCAGGTAACACTTGGGGAGGGGATAACTGAAATGGGAGATCAGGTAACACTGGGGGAGTGGGAGGACTGGATTGGGAGATCAGGTAACGCTGGGGGGAGGGGGGTATTTGAATGGGAGATCAGGTAACACTTTGGGAGGGGAGGACTGTAATGGGAGATCAGGTAACACTGGGGGAAGATGAAGTCTGAAGATGATGATCAGGTAATGTTAATTAATATTTTTTTATGTTAATCTAAGATATGTGCAATTATTTTCAATCAAATAAACATCCTATTATGCTCTCATTTATCAGCTATCATAATGAAGTACTAACACCTGGGGAATGGACGGCAATCACCTTCAATTAAAAGAAGTTGAGAGCAGTCACAATTTCTTGAATCAACTGAGAGTTCCTTACCGTCATAAAGATCTTTTTCAGTGGCAGCCTCCAGACACCTCCAGTGGGTCATGTCAATTTCCTTGTATGTTAGATGCATTTGCCTCCAGTCTTCGTGGGGATAATTGCTGTGGTGTATTATGCACGTCTTGCACGTGTCATCCATTCTGTAAATATTCTTTTCTTCCTGCAGTCTTGTATCCTGTTCACGGGTTTTCTCACTAATGTAGACCTCAACTGTGTCCGTGTTGTCGCTGGGGTGTGGGGTTTTGGTACACCCTTCGATGGTTTTTGTAGAGATAACTGCAATACTCTTGTTAGTTTTCTGAGAGTGTAATAACTAATACCATGGGTCTGGTAGGTACGGTCAGTCAGCGGTCGATGGGTAGAGATCTTTGGAGATGGAGACTATGCAGGAAGGTATGTTACAGTAGGTTCAGAAATAGGCATTATAGAACAAGAGGGAGATGTTCATTCTATTGAAACTAATTGCACATATCCCGGTGTCGCGTGCGTGTGCATGTGTGTGGGTGTGCGCGTGCAACTAGGTAAAGTAGTGGTGAGTACTACAGATGGTGGGAAGTTAGCATTTGTGCGCTTGTGACATAACTGCAGGAAAATCATTTACAGATAAGAGGCGTTCACTATTACGGCAAATTAGTTTGTTTCAATTTAGTACTCAAAATTATTTAATAAAGCATGAATAATGTTTTTGCCTTTAATTTTAAAACCTACGACAACTCATCTCGTTTCATGGCAAGGTGGCACACACAAGTAAAACATTACTAACAGCCACACGTTCGTTAACACAATTACAAAATCTTACAGAAATATAATCCATTGGTACCAAATAACTTAATACCGTCGTAACGAATGGAAGACGTGAAGTATGCAACCTAGGCCCATCTATGTATCGTTTTCTCTAGTTTGATGGCGGTCTAAACATAGAAGTCTCAATTCCATCTCAGACTTGGTTGTCCGGTAAACCAGTTTAAGGAAGGCTTTGGTCAGACGATCCAGCGCTCCATGGAGCGGGTACTTACGAGGTCCCAAATTACATAAAAAAAAAAAATTCTCATGACAAAAAATAAAATTACCACCCCGTCCGAGTCTGGAACATCACGCAGCTCCTTAGAGCAGGTAGGGACTGAGATACTAGACAGACCATACATGGACAAGTCTCCAGACAAGGTCCCGCTCGGGTCCAGCTCTCTCGCGATGTCTGCAACAGAGGCTTGTCTGTGTGAAGTTTTGCTCTTCTCAACTCATTAGACAAGTCTACTGAAATATGTAATAAAAATAATAATAATGAGAAGGTGAACGAAAAGAAGAATAACACCAACAACAGAAAGAAGAGAAAATATCAACTTTCTTATGAGTACACATGCATGTTCAAGCATATATGTACACACCCCTCTGGGTTTTCTTCTATTTTTTTAATAGTTCTTGTTCTTGTTTATTTCCTCTTATCTCCATGGGAAAGTAGAACAGAATTCTTCCTAAGTAGCCATGCATGTCGTAAAAGGCGACTAAAATGCCGGGAGAAAGGGGCTAATAACCCCTTCTCCTGTATACATAACTAAAGTTAAAAACAGAAACTTTTGTTTTTCTTTTTGGGTCGCCCTGCGACCCAAAGAGTATATATATATATATATATATATATATATATATATATATATATATATTATTTATTTATATTTCGACAAACCGGCCGGATCCCACCGAGGCAGGGCGACCCAAAAAGAAAAACGAATGTTTCTCTTCTTAAATTTAGTAATTTAGACAGGAGAAGGGGTTACTAGCTCTTTGCTCCCGGCAATTTAGTTGCCTCTTACGACACGTATGGTTTACGAAGGAAGAATTCTGTTCCAGTTCCCTATGAAGAATATGAATATATGTATGTAGGTATATGAATATATGTATATAGTAGTAGGTTGGTAGACAGCAACCACCCAGGGAGGTACTACCGTCCTGCCAAGTGAGTGTAAAACAAAAGCTTGTATATTTGTTTTACATGATGGTAGGATTGCTGGTGTTTTTTTCTGTCTCATAAACATGCAAGATTTCAGGTACGTCTTGCTACTTCTACTTACACTTAGGTCACACTACACATACATATACACATTTATGTATACACACTCATCTGAGTTTTCTTTGATTTTATCTTAATAGTTCTTGTTCTTATTTCTTTTCCTTTCATATACATGGGGAAGTGGAATAAGAATCTTTCCTCCGTAAGCCATGCGTGTTGTAAAAGTCAACTAAAATGCCGGGAACAAATGGCTAGTAACTCCTTTTCCCGTATAGATTTACTAAAAAGAAAAAGAAGAAAACCGTCAAAGTGGGATGTTTGAATGTGCGTGGATGTTGTGCGAATGATAAGAAAGAGATGATTATAGATGTTATGAATGAAAAGACGCTGGATGTCCTGGCTTTAAGTGAGACAAAGCTGAAGGGGGTAGGAGAGTTTCAGTGGGGAGAAATAAATGGGATTATGTCAGGAGTTTTAAATAGAGTTAGAGCTAAAGAAGGAATGGCAATAATGTTAAATAATCAGTTATGGCAGGTAAAGAGGGATTATAAATGTATAAATTCAAAGATTATGTGGAGTAAAATAAAGGTTGGATGTGAAAAGTGGGTTATTGTAAGTGTTTATGCACCTGAAGAAGAGAGAAGTGTAGAGGAGAGAGAGAGATTTTGGGAAATGTTGAGTGTTGAACCAAGTGAGAGAGTAATTGTGGTTGGGGATCTTAATGTTAAAGTGGGTAAAAATGTTGTGGAGGGAGTAGTAGGTAAATTTGGGGTGCCAGGGGTAAATGTAAATGGGGAACCGTTAATTGAGCTATGTGTAGAAAGAGGTTTGGTAATAAGTAATACATATTTTATGAAAAAGAGGATAAATAAGTATACAAGGTATGATAAAGCAAGTAATGAAAGTAGTTTGTAGTAGAGGTAAAAGTGTGTTGGTGGACAAAAGGGTGATGGGTAGGCTTCAGAATGTACATGTTTATAGAGGGGCAACAGATATATTGGATCATTATTTAGTTGTAGTTACAGTTAGAGTAAAAGGTAGATGGGACAAAAAGAAAATGGCAACAGCAAGTAAGAGAGAGGTAAAAGTGTATAAATTAAGGGAGGAGGAAGTTAGGGTGAAATATAAGCAACTATTGGCAGAAAGGTAGGCTAATGCAACTATGAGTAGGGAAGGGGGGTTGAAGAAAGTTGGGATAGTTTTAAAGATGCAGTATTAGAATGTGGGGCAGAAGTTTTTGGCTATAGGAGGGTGGGTGCAGGAGGAAAGAGGAGTGAGTGGTGGAATGAAGAAGTAAAGAGTGTGATAAAAGAGAAAAAGGTAACTTATGAGAGGTTTTTACAAAACAGAAGTGTTAATAGAAGAGCAGAGTATATGGAGAGTAAAAGAAAGGTGAAGAGAGTGGTGAGAGAGTGGTAGGGGTAGAAATGGATAGCGGAAAGGGTAAAAGATGTAGTCAATTCTCCCAGCCTCTACACACCATAAGCAGAGGTTAATCAGCATCACACTGCGCCAGCAATACTGGAAGCCGTGGTGATGAAGGCGCCGCTGCACTACCATTTAGGGACCTACAATGCATCATGTATGCTGGACACCCAGGCAATTCAGTGGGAGCCTATTGAAGGACCGGGAGCCACAAAGCTGGTGTCAACGCCACAGATTATCTTATATGCTGATCACACACCATCTCTCAACACCGTCCCCGAGTAGCTGCTGGGTACGTGTATGTTTAATACGTCTGTTTGTATTTATATGTATAAGTGAGCCTTTCTTGAGGTCTGTGTTTGTGTTTGGGTCTTGGATTCTCTCTCTCCATAAGAACATATATAAGTGAGTGTGACAGCAAGACAATAGAGGTGTTCTAACCTCTAGTGTCGTCTCTTGACGTATGACCCACTGACATGAAACAACCTTGTTTACTTTAAAACTGAAATATGTTTTGAATCGGCTTCAACTGTGTCACTGTTCACGTGTTTTCCACTTTGTTTACCACTCTTATGATGAACAAGCTAAATTCCTTATGGATGCAGGCCTGAGACTGGACAGTTCACAGTACATACCCGCTAACTTCTTGTGCTTTTATTAATAGTGCAAATGCTACTCTTGTTTTTTATATCTACATGTTTTTGTCATTATACAACCATAATTACCTATATTTTTTATGTACCATTTCAGTGTTATACCGTTATACTTCACATTTTAAAGTTCCTCTTTTATACTTTAAAGACGTTTACACTGAAATAAATAGTGCAAATCGTACACTAGTTTTTTACGTATACATTTGTTTTGTCAATATTATCCCCAGTTATCTTAATATTTTTATGCATTATTTTATTGCTATACTTTGATGCTTCACATTTTATAGTTTTTCTTTTGTACTTCATATTTACAGCAATATCCCTTAAAAATCATTATTTTTTTTAACTTGTCGCTAGGTTATTGATTTTTGGTTTAAATTTTTTTTGCCATAATTTCAACTGCTTTATTAATTGCATTTTTAATTCATTATTATTTGCTTACTATAAGTAACACTAATTTGCTCACTATAAGTAGCACTAATTTGCTCACTATAAGTAGCACTAATTTGCTTACTGTAAGTAACACTAATTTGCTTACTATAAGAAACACTAATTTGCTTACTATAAGTAACACTAATTTGCCTACTATAAGTAACACTAATTTGCTTACTATAAGTAACACTAATTTGCTTACTATAAGTAACACTAATATGCTTACTATAAGTAACACTAATTTGCTTACTATAAGTAACACTAATTTACTTACTATAAGTAACACTAATTTGCCTACTATAAGTAACACTAATTTGCTTACTATAAGTAACACTAATTTGCTTACTATAAGTAACACTAATTTGCTTACTGTAAGAAACACTAATTTGCTTACTATAAGTAACACTAATTTGCTTATTATAAGTAACACTAATTTGCTTACTATAAGTAACACTAATTTGCTTACTATAAGTAACACTAATTTGCTTACTATAAGTAACACTAATTTGCTTACTATAAGTAACACTAATTTGCTTACTATAAGTAACACTAATTTGCTTACTATAAGTAACACTAATTTGCTTACTATAAGTAACACTAATTTGCTTACTATAAGTAACACTAATTTGCTTACTATAAATAACACTAATTTGCTTACTATAAGTAACACTAATTTGCTTACTATAAGTAACACTAATTTGCTTACTATAAGTAACACTAATTTGTACTATAAACACTAATTTGCTTACTATAAGTAACACTAATTTGCTTACTATAAGTAACACTAATTTGCTTACTGTAAGTAACACTAATTTGCTTACTGTAAGTAACACTAATTTGCTTACTGTAAGTAACACTAATTTGCTTACTGTAAGTAACACTAATTTGCTTACTGTAAGTAACACTAATTTGCTTACTGTAAGTAACACTAATTTGCTTACTATAAGTAACACTAATTTGCTTACTGTAAGTAACACTAATTTGCTTACTGTAAGTAACACTAATTTGCTTACTGTAAGTAACACTAATTTGCTTACTATAAGTAACACTAATTTGCTTACTATAAGTAACACTACCTCATAGTCACAAGTTACGTTATCATAATTCGTTTTGTCGTTACTCCTTTTAGCAATTACAATACCTTTGCATAACTATCCATCTCTATCTCTTGTAAAAAAAAAATAATTTTCCGTTGTACTCGGTGTATTTTGTTTGTAAAGTCTACTACATTTAAGAATTTGTTCTCCCTCAAATTAACTTATTATAAGTAGCAATCTACCTCATAATTGTAGTTAACATCTTTATATTGTATTATAAGTTACTTTTTTATAATTTTGTTCTTCTGTACTTTGACTATTTTCACAACTTATTTTGTCAATAGTTATGCCAGTTAATTAACTTATATTATTTCCACTCAGTTTCTCATTTTACTATCGCTCAGTTGTTGATACCTCATCTATCTTCCCTTTACATATCTTACATCATAGTTCATGAATGTGGACATTGACCCTGATATAAATTTGTCTTATAACAATGATAATTATGTAATCAATATTCTTCTGATCATAGAGGAGGGCCCCGATTATACAGCAGGTTCAGTTCCAGGCTACTGCTGTAAAGGGAAAATCGCTGTGAAGTGAATCTTAACCTTTCTTTCACTTTCAAATGCATATTAAAGCCTGATAACATGTTTACACTATCATATATTAAGTGAGCAATATAGCTAGGCCAAAAAAAAAAATGCATATACAGTACACACATTACCTTAAAATATTTTCGTCCATAGGTTATAGTGAGTGGTGAATATATTTATTGTAGGAAGTCTGAATAAATAAAGAATGGGTATAATTGAAAACCGTTGTATTAGCGAAAAGCTGTGAAGGAAGCACGGTAAAGCGGGGCCCTGCTTCATTTGGTTTTATTACACAGCAAATCACACAAAACATATTTTCAGCAACACCAAGAATATATCAATGTTCAGTTACAATGTTAGTAAAATAAGTTTGCACTATGACAGCACTCTTATATTCTTTAATTATTATTCTAGGGGAAGCCTGTCTTAAACACGACACGACAGACATTACCATACTGGGTACACAGACATTCTGGCTTGATCAAGTGGGGGAAGGTACTGCAATCTACTACTCTAACGAATTAATACAAAGTAACTCTAAATGTACCAGGAATGAATACGGAGAATATATGTTTGATAATTGTACAACCAATTACAGTTGGAACAGTCTAGAGATTACTTCATACCAATATTCGCACCTTCAATGACAACCTAAATAACCTAATGATTTAAAAACAATAATAATAATAATAATAATAATAATAATAATAATAATAAAAAATAATAATAATAATAATAATAATAAAATAAAAATTAGTTTTTTTTGTTCTAAAATGTAAAAAAAATATATATATATATTTGATATACAAGATGAACATTAAGTTTCAAATTAAAAAAAATAAAAGAAATCCAGATTTTTTATTAAATATTTAAAAAAATACTTAAGAAAAGTTTCAGATACTTTCTTTGTCACTTTTACGTCCTTGTTCAGCCAATCCTCTAAAACAGCGAAGGTAGGTATGCCAATGTTCTCAAGAACTACGATTAAGTCCCGCAGTGCCAGACATAAGCAGCAAATTTCTGACATTTCGTTATCTTTATTGTAGTCTGAAAATGCCTCTAAATGTACTTTGATAAGCATTAATGGGTTCTGTCCGTTCTGCAACTTATCGTTGAAATGTGCACTTCCTCCTGTACATCGTTGCGTGTTTTGTGGAATTTTTATTCCATTGCCTAGTAAATAGTTTGAAATAATGACTCGGTTTGTGTACATCGTCTACACTTACAGCTACTGCAGTTCTGTGAAGCGGTCTTCCTGCAAGCTCGTCAGCATGTACAGTGAATGGAGAACTATTTACCACTCACCAACCTGGCCGGACCGTGGAATTTACGTTGGGCTGCGTGCTGCTAGCACATATAGAATGACCGATCAGACCAATAAGCAGCAGGCCTGGTCCAAGACCTGGCAAAGGAAGCAATGACTCCCCTTCTCAACTTAATGGAGGTCTAGGACCAATCAAGGGGACAATGATCCCCGAAACCATAAAGTGGTAGTCAACCTGCTTCACACCTCTTAATACATCAAATTGCAAGTGGTCCAGGACCGGTCAATGGGCGCAGTGACCCTTGAAACCATCAACTGTAGTGATCCCTCTTCGCACACCTTTACTCAACAACAACAACGTAAATCAAGAAGTCACTGGATGCCACATCTTCATAAACTCTCCCACCTTAGTTATACATTTCAGAAAGAACATTAACACTGAAAAATCTACAATTCCTGACCAGCCAACCCGACCTTACTTTACTTTACTTTCCTTAGTTTTTTTCCTAGTGCACTTCGGATCGTGTCTCAACCATGTACGGAGCGACCACACAGCTAACAAATTTTAAGATATTTTAGCTCAGGTTACATCATTTTAGGTAATTAACCTAAATTTACATGCATTTAACCGCCAATAAATAAGATTATATAAAAAGATAGTGTAATAAATTTGGAAGGGCACAGTAAACTCTTTTGGCAAAATTCGTTGGCTATTTAACGCTCGTTATGTTTGGTGTGAGAAAAGACAATGAAGAACACACCTGGTGAACCCCACCGCTGCTGGTGAGAGGCTCACTGTCTCTATCCATCTCTGTAACGATTCTCTTCTGTTCCTCCCAACTTTAACCAGGAAAACGTATACACTCTTCGCCGACTTATCATTAGTCAACTGTACAAACACAATGAAACTTTTAACTTTCTTGTATTATTATATTCACAGTTAATTTTTTTTTATTATATAATTATATTAATAGGAAAGCCGCACCTGGGAATGGGTGGTAATCGAGTTTGATCAGAGAAAGAGGAGCGGTAGTTGCTCCAACCCTCTGGAGCAACACCACTCTGAAGGCTCAAGAATGTAGCAATATGAGGACCGATGAACTGCATGAACACCGAAGCGCTGCCCACAAGGGCGAGAGGTAAACTGTTACCACTGAACTACCAACGTTAAAACAACCACAGGAAGATCTTACTGAGTCTTAGAGTTGTGTTATTGTAACAAATATTCTTTTTTATAGTGATAGCAAAACAGATTCAGGTGCGAGGCAATATATGTTCAAATGAGCTTACTCTGTTCACTGTTCTTCCTTCATTTATTGCCAAGTATTTCTACCTCGGTAAGGTGTTATCTGATGGTAACATTCCGAAACCAATTAGTACATTGAAAAATGCAAGCCCGCTTGTTCCAGCTAAGCAGCACGCTGCAGATAGACCGGGTTCCCGTTATCGTAAGGTACTCAACACCCCAATATTTACGATTGCAAATAAAGTAATAGAGCGTGATAACCATGGCAACGAAGCATGTCAAACTATAGGGTAAAGATGCTGCTAAAGGCTGCCTTCTGTTTTTTTGGGCAAGAGTAAAGCATCAAATTATAATCTTTTGGGAGCATTATCTCTAGCACCTGCCACAAACAGGAACCAGGGAAATACCAGAGAGACGCCAACAGAAGTAAATTTACGTTAATCTAAACTAGAATAACAAAGATTCTATCTAGAGTTGAAGTTGCGCAGGTACAGGAATGATTCAATATCCTAAGAGCCTTTCAAGTCATACATAAGATTCAAAATGCACGTGTGTGTATTAATATATATATATATATATATATATATATATATATATATATATATATATATATATATATATATATATATATATATATATATATATATATATATACCACACACACACACACAGCCCCGGTGGTCTGGTGGCTAAAGCTCCGCTTCAGGCACGGAGGGCCCGCGTTCAATTCCCGGCGGGGCGGAAACATTTCGAAGTGTTTCCTTACACACACACACACACACATACAACAGGCCTAGTGTCTAATCGACATGTGCCTAGAACAAAATGGTAACTAACACACACACACACACACTGTCAACGTGCTATCTTTCTTCTCAGAAAACTTTCCCTCTATCTACCTGTTGCTGCTCTCAAAATATTGCATAGCTTCTGATGACGCACGGAGATGTGTGAAAGATCTCGAGCTGAAGCTTTCCATCCTCCTGTGTCAGTAGTACTGTGTACTTGTGTAGTATACCTAGTTAAAACCGTTACTTGTGAGTCGCCTGCCCCAGGAAGTACTCAGTCAGAGTAGAGTTGAAGGCCGGATAACAGGCAGGCTCTAAGCTCCCCTCAAAACACTTTAATATACGCTACCAAGTCATCCAACGTGTGTGTTTATTGCTCCAAATCATCCTCCACCGAACCCCCACGACACCTGTGGCTGTTTATATATATATATATATATATATATATATATATATATATATATATATATATATATATATATATATATATATATATAATAAGCTTAAAACAACCTGTCTGAAGGCTGGCTGCCTTGGACCAAAACGTCTAGCGTTAGCTAGGCGCCAAGGTATTGGACCAGTGTTGTACGGCGGTAGAGTACTGCGTACCTTGTCCCAAGGTTCGTAGGTTCGAGTCTCCTTCGGCCTGAGATTAGCGTTTGTAAATATTTCGCCTGTTCTGCGAATTCTAAGCATACATATCATTATATATATATATATATATATATATATATATATATATATATATATATATATATATATATATATATATATATATATATATATATATATATATATATATACCTCGTGTACTGTATATGCCATCTTTATATCAACAATGTATCTCTCAAATCTTTTGTACCATATTATGTAATAAAATATACCTATTGGTAAAAAATGATGGTGGTAGGAGAAGTGGAATATTCAAATGGCATCAGGAAGAAATCCAAATATTCTTCCTTGAAGCCTTTTATCCACTTCTCCGAGGCTATGGGTCCCACAATTTGTACCAGAGGTGGACCCCATCCTATATATATATATATATATATATATATATATATATATATATATATATATATATATATATATATATATATATATATATATTTTGGGAAGAGACGAAGTGAGTGAAATCAGTGCAAGTACAGATACGAGGACAGGTGCAAGAACAAGCAAAAGTATATACACAGGCACAGCAACAATAGTCTGAACAGATGTGAGAAGAGGTTCATGCACGGAGAGATATACTATAATTGGTGCAGCTTGAGGTACGCACACAGGTATAGTTAGACAAGGGAGCTTTCACGTCGTATATAGTAGCTATACTGTCAGATATAATTAGGGTGATACAGCAATATTTTCTTAGTCTATAATTTATGCAGTGATTGTCGAAACCGGTAGAGATAACTGGACTTCGTAAAAAAAAAATAGTTGCTGGATTCAGTAATACAGCAGATGACAACGGATAACTTAATTTGTGCCTTAATAATCATACAAGAATATACTTTCACACTTGCTTTTAATCTCAGTCTCAGTCTCAATCTCTCTGTCTCTGTCTGTCTGTCTGTCTGTCTGTCTGTCTGTCTGTCTGTCTCTCTCTCTCTCTCTCTCTCTCTCTCTCTCTCTCTCTCTCATGGATCCCTATGCAAATTTAGTTCTACTCACACTTATCATATTTATTCATTCATTCGACTTGAAATTGAAATGTTTATTTCTTTGTAAAGCTTACAATGTGTGGTTTACATATAAAATATTAATTACAAAGAATGCCACTAGCATGCCTAGGCATAGTTCTCCAAAGTGTTATTTCTGTGACGCTACTTGGTATTTTGTTCCATTCACCTGCAGCTTGACTGCTAAGCCAATGTTTCCCAGTATTCTTTTGAAATTTGGCGTGATATTTACGTTTCCAGATCTGTATCTGTATCTATATTTTTTACGTTAGGTTCAAGTGATTTTTGCTTGCGACTGCTAAATAAGGCACCATAGGGCCAAAGAAAGTTCCGAGTGCCAGCCCTTTGGTAAAGAAGGTGAAAAACACGATAGAATTCAAGAAAGAATGAAAGTGGTGTACGTGTGGCCGAGCTCGCCAGGATGTATGGGAAGTCCAAATCAACGATCAGTTCCATCCTGGCGAAGGAAAAAGAAATCAAAGAAGCTGATGTTATGAAAGGGGTAAATATGCTAACGAAACAGAGATCGCAAACAATCAAAGATGTTTAGAAGTTGTTGTTGGTGTGAATCAACTAAAAACAGTTAGCGGGAGATAGTGTTGTGGAGGTGATAATCTGCGAAAAGGTAAGGAAGTTGCATGCAGATCTCGTAAAGAAAATGCCTGGAACGAGTGCTGTTGTTAGTGAATTTAAGGCCAGCAAAGGATGGTTCGACAGATTCAAGAAGCAAAGTGGCATATACAGTGTGGTAAGACATGGCGAGGCTGCATGTTTGGACAAACGTGCGGCCGAAGAATTCGTAGATGAATTCTCGGATTATGTAGAGGCTGAAGGTTTCCTCCCCAACAAGTCTTCAGTTGTGACGACACAGCCTCTTTTGGAAGAAAATGCCAAAGAGGACCTACATCATGCAGGAGGAAAAGGCACTGCCAGGACACAAGCCTATGAAGGATAGGCTAACTCTTTTGTTCTATGGTAACGCTAGTTGGTATTTCAAAGTGAAGCCTTTACTGGTGTATTACTTTGAAAATCCCAGTGTTTTCAAGAAAAACAACGTCATCAAGAGTAAATTGTGTGTGATGTAGAAGGCTAACAATAAGGCATGGGTCACGAGGCAAATTTTCATTGAGTGGGTCAATGAAGTGTTTGGCCCAAGAGTGAAGAAATACCTCCTGGAAAATAAATTGCCACTCAAGTAAAGGACCCTAAGAGAGTTCTGGAGGAATCACTTCAATATCCTCAGTTGCATAAGCCTTATAGATAAGGCTTGGCAGGGAGTGACTTCCAGGACGATTAACTCTTCTTGGAGAAAATTGTGGCCAGAATGTCTCCTTCAGAAGAATTTTGAAGGGTTTAAGGCTGACCCTAACGACCCTACTCCTGTTGTGGAATCTATTGTGTGTTTGGGAAAGTCCATGGGGTTGGAGGTGAGTGGCCAGGATGTGGAAGAGTTGGTGGACGACCACAGGGAAGAGCTAACCACTGAAGAGCTGCAAAACCTTCATCTGGAACAGCAACAGACCTTAGCTGAGGAAATTGCTTCAGAGGAGGAAGAGAGAGTGGAGAATATGCCTTCTTCAGCGATTAAGGACATTTGTGCAAAGTGGAGTGAGGTGCAAAGTTTTTGGAGAAATATCACCCTAACAAAGCTGTTGCAAGCTGTGTCAGGAACATGTTCAATGAAAATGCCGTGTCCCATTATAATCAAATTTTAAAGAGACGCCAGAAACAGGCGCCTCTGGACAGATTTTTTGTGCGACAGGGGTCCAGTGACTCTCAAGCTGGTCTTAGTGCCAGAAAAGACAAAGAAGGGAAGTAACTCCATATAGGGCTTTGATGCCTGAAGTCTTTAAGGAGGAGGATTTCCCTTCCAAACAATAACCTCTCCTCCCTCTCCCCTCCTCGCCGTCTTCCATACGCCAACAAGAGTCTTCAATAAGGTATAAGTGATGTTAAATGTTCATTTATCCACTTCATTAGTGCTTTATATTTATTTCTCATTGATTTTTGTATGTAAAACTAGTTATTCTCTATAAAATTTATTTTTTGTTAATATTTTTGTGTGTCTGAAACGGATTAATTGATTTACATTATTTCTTATGGGAAATATTACTTCAGTTTTCGTACAAATCGGTTTTCGGCCGACATTCTGGAACGGATAAAATACGAAAACCGGGGTTCCACTATCTTTAAACGTATAACAGAAAATTTTAGAAAGGACGTAATTTTGAATGAGCTCTTACTAATTGACCAGTTTTAGCTATTCGGCACACACACACACATTACAGAAAGATGGACGAGGGCTTGAACTGTGGTCCTGAGATTGGCAGGTCGTTCACTTTAAATTTGAGCTACAGAGCTTCTAATAGGAAAGTTCCACATACAGCTATGTAATGTCTGCATCAGAGGACACTAACTCAACTGTCCTTAACCCACAGTTCTAGCAACCTTCACAGCAAATATATCCTCACTTCCCTCTAAGCCATAGTCTATGAACTTTATTTTAGTTGTAAGTGAATAAGCATAAAGATGGACGGGGGCTTGAACCGTGGGTGCCTTTTTCCAGTGCTTATTGCACTATTATTCACCTCGGGAAATTTATTAGTCTGACGAAGCTAACACAGTGTGATGAGGCAGTGCCCTCACGGGTATGTAAATTATTATGCTTTGCTCTGATTAATTTCGTCTTGATTGCTACTACAGAGTTAACAGTCAAAAAGTACTCGGGATGAGCATTGGTTGAAGCTTCTTGCAACATAGATCTCACTGCAACGAAGGTTGGATGCTTGGTTGATTGGAATTATTTTATATTTGGAAGAGTCAAATTGCCACTTCCTGTGACAACCAGTTAGAAACCCGCTAATAGGGAGTAGTTGGCATCTGCCTGAGGGCCAGAATCCAGGAGCCACATTTTAAGTTCTTTAGTCAACTGTTGGTGCTATATCTAGCCAGTATGAAGAGAAATCAGGTCAAATGCTGAACACGAGAAATGAAAGCAGCACGCTGGTGCTACATGTAGCTACTATGAAAAAGAGAAATGAGATCAGTCTGCTGGTGTTATATCTAACAGAGAAAATGAAACAATCTGCTTGGGCAATATTTAACAGAAAAGGGAAAAGGAAACAGTCTGCTGAGATAATTAAGGCAAGAAACAAGGTGCTAGTGTCTGCTTGATGGACTCCCTTTTGCCAGTGATTTCGTGGTCCCTCGCCGAGACCAAGGTATACAGGTGCTGGTGCTATCATAACCGCGTACAGAGGTTAAATACATTGCCTTCTCATATCTAACCACAATACCCTAACCATCACCCACATCTTATACTTATCATCTACCCTAACCTTCAATCCACATTTTTCCGGTCACGCTCAACCACCCTAACCATCACCTATATAGTCCCAATTCTCACCACATTACCTCGTGTGCCTAAGCCTCCAGTATAATAATAATAATAATAATAATAATAATAATAATAATAATAATAAAATCCTTATTTCTACAAGTATGTGATACCATTTATACAGACCTAGCTGATATCAATGATATACTATACTAGTTATGTAGAGCAACTTAAGTTATTCTTCTCCCCTGGATGCGACTCATACCAGTCGGCTAACACCAAGGTACCTACTTACTGCTAGGTGAACAGACACATCAGGTGTAAGGAAACAGGTCCAATGTTTCCACCCATACTGGAGATCGAACCATGGACACTCAATGTGTGAGCCGAGTGCGCTGCCGACCGAACTACCCCTTCGGTAATAAAATAACAATAATTCTCTTCCCTCGTCCCTCTGCAGCCACCAACGTCAACATATTCACTTCCAGAGTTTTAAAATTATGGAAATCCACATTTTTTATCAATTGCAACCTGTCGTTTTCCTGGGAGACCGACTCCCTAATGTCGCGCTCCCCTCAGACACTGACAGATCTTAATGTTTCCTAGTACGAAGTGAGGGGACTTGTGCTGGAACTGGAGTGGTGAGGGGACTGCTGTGACTCTAGGGTAGTGAGGGGACGTGTGATGACGCCAGGGTGGTTGAGGGGACGTGTAAGGACACCAGGGTGGTTGAGGGGACGTGTAAGAACACCAGGGTGGTAGAGGGGACGTGTAAGAACATCAGGGTGGTAGAGGGGACGTGTAAGAACCCCAGGGTGGTTGAGGGGACGTGAGAATGACTAAAGATAAGAGAAAGTGAGTCAAGAATAAAGAAAACAATACAATAATATGATGTGATTAAGTGAACAAGACAATAAAAGTTAGTGGAAAACAAATTACGATAGAACACAGAGGAGGAAATGAAAAAGAAAATGAGCAAAATGTAAAAAGAAAAATAGAAAAAATAAACATGTGGAAAAGGAGGGAAAAAAGTAAAAAAGAAGGAAAAATAAATAAATTACGGAAAAGGTAAAAGGAAAGAGAAAAAAGAAATATTAAACGTGGAAAAGATTTTTTTTTTAAATAAACAATTAAAAGGAAAAAAGAAAATAGGGAAAAATAAAATAGATATGTAAAAACAGAATGACATGAAAGAACAGCCAATCAAGAGAAAATAAAAGATTACCAGAATGCGTAAAAGAAGCCAAATGAAAGATGGATGGGAAGAGACGTCGAGAATAGGGAACATAGAATGAGCAATGAGGGAGGAAAGTGAGCAGATAAGGAAGTAATAAAGGGGTGAGACTTAGGGAGTGTGGAATATAGTGAAGAGTGGAAAAGGAGAAAGCACGAGAGAGAGAGAGAGAGAGAGAGAGAGAGAGAGAGAGAGAGAGAGAGAGAGAGAGAGAGAGAGCTGAGGGAGACATTTGTACCAAATACGAGCTTGGCGTCACAGTAGGAAAGAAGAGCCTCAGAAACTGCACTCAGAAATCGACAACTCTGTTGAGCTGTGTTGTAATGTTTTAGCGAGAATATTTCATCAAACGGAATCACTTCGTGATCTCCTAAAATCATTAGATTGTCTTCAAACTGTTGTAGATAACCAGTACAGGTGTAGATCACGTGACGTAGGATGCTCAGCTGATGCTGACACTATTGAGAAGACCTGGAATTCTCTCACCGAGATTAACACAAGAGCAAAGTGCTAGTGGGAATCAGCGCTAGAGCTCTATGTGCAGATTGGACCGTACAGGAAAATTCCATTGCAACTTTTCTTGGCCAACACAGAGGAAACATACATTACTCAACAATGAAGGAAGCCCTGGATCTTTCAGCTCCACTCCTATACCTAACAGTACACCTGACATCACTGCTCCAACACTTACTGGTACACCTGACTCCGGTGCTCCGCCCGCCTAACCCGGGTCAAGTTGTTCTTCACCAGTGATTGTTGTAGCTAACAGTTGATCGACCTTGTACCTGAACAAGTGCCAGATCGAAGTACGAGCAGCAGAGATATCTGGTAGGAGTGAACGAGGGCGTGGAAAAGAAAGAGGAAGCCACCCACTGCTAATTTTCCTCCCCACTCCCCATCTCATCTATGACTTAACATTATAAAAAACAGAGTAAGATGACTTGTCTCTCGCTCGGACCCATCCTGGGTATATTTGTCATTTCAGCTGACAGAGCTTTCAACACCGGAGAGATGTGGGCGAACTTGCCGTTATGTTCAAGGCCAATGTTCTCAATGTACCACACTTGGCTCCACATCGCGGACAGCGAGAAAATAGCTTCTATGAAACAGCAACTACAGTCTAGCTCTATTCTCAAGAACCTCACTTCAACTGAGATCATTGTTTTCTAGAATGACTCGAGTTTGGAACATGTTCGTACAGCATAACCACATCGATGAAATAAAGTCAGTTGATCAATTAAAATCGCTGGCCCTCAGATGGCTTCAACTTCATTCTGTTCACTATTTGAATGACTCATAATAATAGAAAAAAGGCTTGCAAATGAGCTGTGATAGGTAACAACTCTTGGCATGTAAATAAAGAAAATTTTAACCTAACCATGTGCATATATATATATATATATATATATATATATATATATATATATATATATATATATATATATATCGTGCTGAATAGGTAAAACTGGTCAATTAGCAAAAACTCATTTAAAATTAAGTCCTTTCTAAAATTTTCTCTTATACATTTAAAGATATATTTTTTTTTATTTATGTTAATGTAAAAATTAATAGTTTTGTACCAAAAGAACCTTAGGAAACTTACCTAACCTTATAACAAGCGCAATTTAATATAGCCTAATCCAACTAAATATATTTTATACAAGTTTACAAAAAATTAATAATAAACACAATGAAATATTTTTTTTCTTTAGATTCAGAATGATTTTGCATACATAAATTTTCGCTTTCCCTATTCGGCAAGAAGTGCGTTGTTATTTAAGCCAAAATTGCAAGTTTTAACTATTCGGCACAACACACACACACACACATATATATATATATATATATATATATATATATATATATATATATATATATATATATATATATATATATATATATATATATTTATCAATGTTGGCTATACACGTAGCTCACTGTCCAGCGCTCTCTCTCTCTCTCTCTCTCTCTCTCTCTCTATTTACATAGGGTTTGACAAGGTTAGGTTAAGGATCCCTAACTTTCTTGACAAGCTATTGACAAGTTAAAGATTTCTAACTTTATTGACAAGCTAAGAGCTGTTACCTACATCAGATCATTTGAAAGCATTTTTATTGTTATGAAACATACAAGTAGGGAACAGGATGAAGTTGGAGCCATTTGTGGGCCAGCATTTTCATTTCATCAACTGACTATCTCGTTGACATCATAATAAGATTTTTTTCTACTTTACGAATGTGTTCCAGACTCGAGTCATCCTGGGGATAAATGATCTCAGATGAAGTGATGTTCTGGAGAATGGTGCAGCCAGAGTGAAGTTGCTGCTTTCTGCCCGTCTTGTGGTATAGAAGCTTCTCGCTGTCCTCGAAGTGGAGCCAAGTGTGGTACTTTGACAATGTTGGCCTTGTACATACCAGTAAGGCCGCCCACATCCCTCCTGTGTTGAAGGCTCTGCTGAAATGACAGATCTATCCAGGATGGTCCAGGCGAGAGATGAGACGTCTTGCTCTGTTCTCTACTCTGTCAAGCAGTCGCAGATGAGATGGAAGGGGGAGGACAGGCAAACCAAGAAAGTGGAACATACTCAAGGTGTGAGCTTACTTGTGCCTCATACAGAATCTTGCAACCCCTACTGTTGAGCAAATGCGAGATACGTCGAAGTGCTGTAAGCAGTGTTTATATATATATATATATATATATATATATATATATATATATATATATATATATATATATATATATATATATATATATTTATTATAATCGGCCGATTCCCACTCAAGGTAGTGGCCCAAAAAAAAAACTTTATCATTCACTCCATCACTGTCTTGCCAGAAGGGTTTACAATACAGTTATAAAACTGCAACATTAACACTGGAGCGTACCATACTATGCAAGTTTGTGCAAAACAATAAAATACAAAGACTTTAAAAACTATTAAATTGTCGAATCGAATACAGATTTGCATGAGGTATTGATTGAAGATAAATTTCACGTGAACTGTTTTTAAAGACATTTAAATGAGTTAGACTTTTAGTTTAACATCACTTAAATGGAACTTATTAATATTACCCAATAGATAAAAAAATAAGAAACTATCAATGAATATCATTAAAAGTAAAGCAGTGGGTTCAAAGTATCACCTTAGGTTCGGGAGGAATGTGCAGAAGAATCTAATAATCCTCACTATATATTAACTTTGACATTTCACTGGTCGAAGTTAAACTGACAAATCGACATAAAAATAAAAACATTTTGCCATTATTTAAAAAGGTCTGTCTCATTGACAGTGAAGGAAATAATTGGGAAAATTAAATAAAATGTTTGGAGGATAAAAGTGGCTAAATAATTAGTTTGTTGTTACATTATTAATAACCAGTATACCCAATAAAGGGAGTTATGACAGACTTTTTAAAAAATAATAATATAGGAATGCAATGACTGGGTAGTTTCTATTACCAAAAATTTAATAAAAGAATAACGTTGTTATTAAAGAGTAATGAAAGCTACACTTTTATTGTGGATGTTAAAACAAGATATTATAATCACAAAAGATTATCGGAGGATGTGACTACAGTGGGTCGAGTACGTATCATCACACAGAATATTATGATGTTAATGGGGAAGCGTTAAATCTACGTAAGGGTCATGAGGCAGCGCCTGGGGGAAGCATCAAGTGGAAGAATTAGAGGTCACAACCGAGAAAAAAAAAAAGCGTTGCCAAAATTATATTTGATACCATTACTTTACGAACAGTAACAGACAGCTGGGTCAAGAGAAGTAGAATGTTATAATATTATATGATGAACAAAGAAATGAAGACAAGACGAGGACACTTCTGATACTTTATGTTCAACTGCTAATGAACACTGCTTGATGAAAAGTTAGGAACCACTTGGACACCAATATCAATGACAGGTAAGAGAGATCTGCATGTTAAGGCCTCAGTTAGAGACCCTCTTCAGCAAATGTTTAGAAAGAAGTTCCAAAGTCTAAGGACTTATCTCTCATTACCAGCATTACTCCTCGCTTCACCACTACTGCCACCTCACTACCACTATTCCTCGCCTAACCTTCTTCTAGCTCCACCACTATCACTCACCCACAACTTCTCCAGTACCACGACTATCACCCGCCCCCTCCAGAACCACCACTACTCATCTCCCAACTCCTTCCTGTACTTCCACTACACCACCACTGTTTTTCGCTCAACCCCCTCCAATACCACCAGTGTCACCACCACCACAACTCTTCGCCCTCACCACTGTCACTGTCATTAAGGCAACCTGCCCTTCCAGTACCACTACTTTCACCACCATCACAACCCCTCGCCTCCCCCCTCCAGTACTACAACTGTGGTGGTCCTCTCACCAGGACCACCACTATTACTACAACTACATCCCCTCGCGTAACTCCTCATCAGTAGCACCACTATCACTACCTCCACAACCTCTCCCAGCCTCCCACCCGTACCACCACTGCACCACCACCACCATAACCACTCTATCAACGTCTCTCCACTATCACCACTACACTGTGGAGAAATTACCTTCAGCGGGAGAGGAGGGGGAAACGGCGAAAGGGTCGTGACCCCCCTACAAGGAAGGGGCAAGTTGTATTCCATACCAAATATACCCATGACAAGACGCCCCTTCGTCTCGACAGTCAGAACTCGCAGGGCAACTCAATCGAGTGTTTGCCTAAGAAAAACTCCTATTTTAAGACAGTCAAATAAAATAACAAGCCCTTAACCTGATGATAGAGCTAGAAGGATAAATTAAGTTAAGGATACCTGAGTCTAGGGAGAGACTGTTCTACAACTTAGGACCATAGCCAAAACTGGTATCAAAATTTCTAGACGAAATGGATAGGTGCAAGTCAGCGAAATTGATCGCTACCAGAGCTTGGAACGCGAATCTGGAAGCGTTGGTGGCAGGAAGAATCACCGGAGCAAGGCCACTTAGAAATCTGTTAAAATAACCTTACGGAAGTGCCCAACAGTATTTGGTATGTTGTGATCTGCTACATCTTTAGAAAGAACTGAAGCAAGTGTAAAGTGCTGAAAAGAAAGTGACCTTGCCCAAGGATGCATTTTCAGTATTTCTTTCTACCAGTCATGGCGCATCATTAACCGTGGATACAATACGAACTTTACGAGCAAATCTTTGTAAATTAGTGATGGTGAAGTCGAGTGACGTAACAAGTTGACGTGTGTACTGTGCATTGAACAGTCTAATATATACGCAGTGATTTATAACGTTAGTGTATGCGATGAACTAACACATCATTTCAAGGTGTTCAACATGACTATAGGAACCAACAGAAGTTTGGACGTCCTCGTGATTCATCGGGTTACAGCCTCGTATCTTCAATCAAGCCATCGGACATCAGCGTCCAGCTGACATGGCAGTGTCATGGCTGACAGTTAACACGAGCAGTGCTTAGGGTTAGGGATGTTATAGAAATATGGACTTTACCTCTTCAAGATGACATTAAATGCGGGCGTTCTATCCACACCAGGTAAATCACGTGATTTCACCAGGTGTCATATACCTGATGCAGTAGATCATATAATACTTACTTCTACCAACAACAGCTACGGGGAACACAAGGGCGGCTGTGCAAAGAAAAGACTGCAGGACGCAGCTGCTGCAGTCAGTCTTTAAGATAAATGAAACGTGTTTACTAACATTCACCAAAAGTCCACAATTAGCCTTTGGTCTTAAAGTCCCCGCAACATCACCACAACCTCTCGTTCTACGTTCTACCAGTACCACCACAACTTCTCGTTCTACGTTCCACTAGAACCATAACTATCACTACAACCACAACTCTTCGCCAAACCCCCAACTAATGCCCCCACTGTTCCACCACCACAACCCTCCCCCCCCAGTACACCACCACTACAATTCTCTCCCACAAAAGATGAAGAAATCCCCAGTGCCAATAATAAATACGCTATCATTACCTCCAAATTACACTCATTTACCTCCCTGTTCGGTCTGTCACACCACAGATGAATCACAAGCCTCCAATTAGCCTTCATAGTGATGAAGAGCCATATATCTTCATGTCAGGTGTGTGGCCTCAGGAACATCCCAAGAGACATGCGGCTTTTTCTCTTGTGTGAGGCCATTAGCCACACCCACAGCCATGTGGCTTCTTGTCTGGTGTGTAGCCTCACTCACTCCCACAGCCATGTGGCTTCTTGTCATGTTTACCTCTTTATAAATTACAATAGACAATGTATAATTAATGATCTCCATCATTATCATCTTTTCCATCAGTCTCATGATCATCCTTATTGTTATCGTTGTCAAATTATTTTACCTCCTCATCCTCCTTCTCGTCTTCCTACAAACTACTGATTCCAGAGTTCATTCCCTTCTCCCTCCTGGCTCCATACCAGACCTAGAATAATAATAATAATATATATGTTATTTCTACATGTGCATGATACAACAATTACAGACCTAACTGACATTATTGGCATACTATATACAAAGACCCTGGTTATGCAGAGCATTTTGGGTAACTTAGGTTAAACTTGCCTCCCAGGATGCTACCCACAACAGTCGGCTAACATCAAGGTACCTGCTTATTGCTTTATGAATGGGGCAGCAGGTGTAAGTAAACATGGTTAAAGTTTCACCCATGCCGTGGATCGATGGGCTAATCAGTCAAACTATTCTAGCAACGTGCGGTCCAACGAAGGCAAGATAGCCCGGCTGATGAGAAACTTACTGTTGGAACATGTACAGTTCGGTTGAGTCTGTTGGCAAGGTTCTTTATGGTCTTACTTAACCCCTGTCAAGGATGTTCTCGTAAAGTTTTGTTTTAACTTGGTTTCCTGGAATCTGGTAACGTTGCCGGGGTAGCTAGGAGGTTGTAGACAAACGGCTAAAGACTGACTCCGTTTATTCGAAAGATGGAGTCACAGATTGAGGGCAGCCAGAGCCTGTCAAGAAGGGGAAGGTGTAGACGGGAGGTCACCTAGGCGCAAAGTGAGACCGTTGTCTGCCAGCGTAGGTCTAATTCGGTGCCTGACATCTGGAGGGATCTTTAGAAACTAGGCCTAGACCGGTAAACACACTCTAGTGGGAAATATGTGAAACAAGTTTTCCAATGGGCAACGGAAAACAATATGAAGTTCAATGACGACAACATATTGGAACATATGGAAAACTGGAGAAAATAATAGTTAGAACTGAGTATACTACAAACAAACAATAGAGCGGAAAATTAGTGTGAAGGAGACAGGGAGTGGTAATGTCAGAGGATCTTACCTTCAAGGACCACAACAGTGCCACTATCCCATCTGCGAGGAAAATGATAGGATGGATAATGAGAACCTTCAAAACAAGGGATGCCAAGCCAGTGATTATCATTTTTAAATCATTTGTTCTCTCTAGGCTGGGATACTGCTGTACATTAATTAACATCTCCAAAAGTAGGGGCGCCATTACTACACTAAGAGAAAACACAGTAAGTGTCCTGGGCCCAAGACTGTTCAACTGCCTCCCACCAGGCATAAGGGGAATTACCAATAGACCCCTGGCTGCCTTCAAGAGGGAGCTCGACAGATACCTAAAGTCAGTGCCCCAGCTGCCAGACTGTGGTTCGTACGTTGGACTACATACGGCCAGCAGTAACAGCCTGATTGATCAGGCCCTGATCCACTGAGAGGAATGGTCAAGGCCTGGGCCGCGGGGGCGTTGACCCCCCCGGAACACCCTCTACCTGGAGGGTATTCCGGGAATCAACGCCCCTGCGGCCCGGTTCACGACCAGGCCTCTCGGTGGATCAGGGCCTGATCAACTAGGCTGTTACTGCTGGCCGCACGTAGTCCAACGTACGAACCACAGCCCGGCTGATCCGGCACCGACTAAGTATCTGTCCAGTTCCCTCTTGAAAGCAGCCAAGGATCTATTGGCAATTCCCCTTATGCCTGGTGTAAGGCAGTTGAACAGTCTTGGGCCCAGGACACTTACTGCGTTTTCTCTTAGTGCAGTAATGGCGCCCCTACTTTTGGAGATGTTAATTAATGTACAGCAGTATCCCAGCCTAGAGAGAACAAATGATTTAAAAATGATAATCACTGGCTTGGCATCCCTAGTTTTGAAAGTTCTCATTATCCATCCTATCATTTTCCTCGTAGATGTGATAGTGGCACTGTTGTGATCCTTGAAGGGGATTACCAACAGACCCCTGGCTGTCTTCAAGAAGGCACTGGACAGGCACCTAAAGTCAGTACCTGGCCAACCGGGCTATGGTTCGTACGTCAGTTTGCGTGAGGCCAGCAGTAACAGCCTGGTTGATCAGACCCTTATCCACCACAAGGCCTGGTCTCAGACAGGGCTGCGGGGGCGTTGACCCCCAAAACCCTCTCCAGGTATACTCCAGGTATGCATGGTGGGAGGCTGTTGAACAGTCTTGGGCCCCGGACACTTATGGTGTTTTCTCTTAGTGTACCAATGGTGTCTGTACTTTTCATTGGGGGTATTTTGCACCGCTTGTCCAGTCCTTTACTTTCGTAGGCAGTGATTTCTGTGTGCAGATTCGGGACCATTCTTTCTAGGATTTTCCAAGTGTAGATTATGATATCTCTCTCGCCTGCGTTCCAGCGAGTACAAGTCAAGTGCTTCCAATAGTTCCCAGTAGTTGAGGTGTTTGATAGAATTTATATGTGCAGTAAAGGTTCTCTGTACACTTTCTAGGTCTGCAATTTCACCTGCTTTGAACGGAGATGTTAATGTACAGCAGTATTCCAGCCTAGAGAGAACAAGTGATTTGAAAAGGATCATCATTGGCTTGGCATCTCTTATTTTGAACGTTCTCATTATCCATCCTATCATTTTCTCTGCAGTTGTGATCGTGGCACTGTTGTGATCCTTGAAAGTGAGATCCTCAGACATTACCACTCTCAGGTCCCTCACATAATTTTTCCACTCTACTGTATAATCAGAGTTTGTAGTATACTCTGTTCTAGTTATTATCTCCTCCAGTTTTCCATAACGGAGTAGTTGGAATTTGTCTTTATTGAACATCATATTGTTTTCCGTTGCCCATTGGAAAACTTGGTTTATATCTTCTTGGAGGTTAACCGTGTCCTCAATAGATGACAGTCTTATGCAGATCCTAGTATCATCTGCAAAGGATGACACGGGTAGACTCCAAGTAGGTAGACCTACTGCCTATAGTTTCTCTTACAGCTTTGTAAAGTCATATAGCTCTGGAACGTGTGTGTCTTCTTCATAGTGTGTCTAGGAGCCTAGTGGGAACCTCCATCTCGTGTTTTCAGGCTCATCTCTTCTCCCTTCCTCCTCCCCCTCACTCCCATTCCATTTAATTTCTCGACATCCCAATTCATTCTATCTTTCTCTCTTCATCCCCCATCTATCTCCATTCTATCCACTCCCTCTTCCTCCCTTCCCTTCAATTTCTCTCATTTCATCCCATAACAGTTAACAATTTATGAAAAAAATTGTCCTTCGGCCATGCCAGGGCGGCCTTTCAGAGGGGATAGATACATAAAAGTATTTATTACACCCTAGGCTCTTGTTTTTCCTTGCCTCGCCCCTGCCTCGCCCCAGCCTCGCCCCTGCCTCGCCCCAGCCTCGCCCCAGCCTCGCCCCAGCCTCGCCCCTGCCTCGCCCCTGCCTCGCCCCTGCCTCGCCCCTGCCTCGCCCCTGCCTCGCCCCTGCCTCGCCCCTGCCTCGCCCCTGCCTCGCCCCTGCCTCGCCTCAGCGTCGCCCCTGCCTCGCCCCTGCCTCGCCCCTGCCAATTTACCCCGCCAGACCGCGATGAAATACAATATCCCGACTTATTGTTTAAACTGGATTTAACACTTAACTCTCTCTCCCCCTCCCTTTCCATTCCACCGATTCCCTCCCCCTCTCTCCCTGTCCCTTCCCCCTCCTCCCTCTCTCTCTCTCTCTCTCTCTCTCTCTCTTTGTCTTTGTCTTTGTCTTTGTCTTTGTCTTGTCTCTGTCTCTGTCTCTGTCTCTGTCTCCCGCCTGTCCGCTCATTTACAGAGTATTTCCATTCATACGAGAAGTGATTGACTGGCTTACTGGTGGCTGGTTGATTGATGCCTGGCTGTCTAACTGGCTGATGGCTGGTTGATTGATGCCTGGCTGTCTAACTGGCTGGTTGGTTGGGTGGCTGATGCCTATCTGGCTAGCTGGCTAACAGAGCACCATCACCGCAGTGGTGTTCACTACAATGGTTTTTCTCTGACACTTGCGGCTTCTCCTGGATTACGCATTTTTGCTGTTACTAAGTAATTAACTCGACCCGAAAAAGGTATCCCCGTATTCCCAAAGCCCAGCCTCCTCTACCTCCTCAATGAACGCTTATTAAAGGAATATTGAAGGGCGGTCACAAAATTCCAGTGCAGAAAAAATATTATGTTTAAGTGTGTGTGTGTGTGTGTGTGTGTGTGTGTGTGTGTGTGTGTGTGTGTATGTGTATTTGGATTTCTGTACATATGTGCACTTTCACATGTATTCAGTACATTTACTCACCTATTTGTGGTTGCAGGGGTCGAGATTCAGCTCCTGGCCCCGCCTCTTCACTGATCGCTACTAGGTCCTCTTTATCCCTGCTCCATGAGCTTTATCATACCTCGTCTTAAAGCTGTGTGTTTCATACATGTGTATGTATTTATGTACATATGTAGGCATATGCGTATTTGTGTATTTAAATGTGTAGTTTTTACAGGTTGTAGTTGATAATTAATCACTTCGTCAGTCGAGCCCATCCTAGACCCCAGCTACCTCAAGTCTAGCTATTTATGTGTGGACTTTCCCAGTAGTGATGTATCGGATATCCGCATCCGCGGAACATCCGCACAATTTCTTACATCCGCATCAACATCCGCAAAATAAGTAAGACATCCTCATACACATCCGCATCCGCGGATATCTAAATTTTCACATCCGATACATTCCTATTTCCCACCATACTAGACAATGTTACTTATTAGTCTCATGTCCTGGATGACACCTGGTGCCTGGCCCATACCTAGGCAGAGATGTCCAGCACACTTAGTCACTGGTGAAGTATACAGCTTGCCACGTGAGTTCTCGCACGTGATTGACTCTCTTTAATAATGGTAATAATGATACTACTACTACTAATAATAATATTTATTTCTACAAGTACACGTACAATGTATAGAGACTTAGGTGACATCATATAGAAAGCCTCTTCTTATGCAAAACATTTGGGGAAAATCAGGTTAATTTTGTCCTCTGGATGCGACCCACGCCAGTCAACTAACTCCCAGGTACCTATTTACTGCTAGGTGAACAGGGGCAGCAGGGACTGACTCCAGATATTTTTAATCAATGCCGCTTGCTTATACTAGGTACCTTGAATGAGATTATGAATTGCAATCTATACTAAACAAGGTAAGATGGACCACTGAGTAGCGGTACTAGAGACGTCAGGGCAAAACATCCATTCACTCCAGTCTTGCCTAATGATCAGCTGTCATGTCAGTGTCATCCAAATCTTTATGGATAACACTCACACCACGAATGGGTGGGGCCACAAGGCCACGTTCACTTCACTTAACTGAATTTCGGCTTAGATTCAGAGATCCACAGATCAATTAAATGAGTCTCCAGTACTCACAATAGGTGTTAATAGCACAATTAAGGTTGTAGGTTAGCTTTAGTGTCATGTGAACGCCCTTGCTGGACGTAGTGAACACCATACATGATGTCTGACTTGAGGGAGACTGAACATTACTATAATCAAAAGAAGCACTAAACCTACAAGGGTCAAGGGAGACTGATGCCAGACTGGAGCCAGACTCAAGGTTAGGTTGCCGAAAGCGGCAAGGAATGAGCAATAATTGAGTGCTCTTGACATGTGATAATGTCAGTAACTATGACATTCATAAATTCAAGGCCCTCAGACCTGATGTGACAAGATGTCTTGACATCAAACCACTGACAACCAAATGTCGGAAGATATATATATATATATATATAGGGTAGATAGGGGAGCAATGTGGCAGATGTTGCAGGTGTATGGAATAGGAGGAAGGTTACTGAAAGCAGTGAAGAGTTTTTATGAGGATAGTGAGGCTCAGGTTAGAGTGTGTAGGAGGGAAGGGGACTATTTCCCAGTAAAAGTGGGCCTTAGACAAGGATGTGTGATGTCACCGTGGTTGTTCAATATATTTATAGATGGGGTTGTAAGAGAAGTGAATGCGAGGGTCTTGGCAAGAGGTGTTGAGCTAAAAGATAAAGAAGCAAATACAAAGTGGGAGTTGTCACAGTTGCTTTTTGCTGATGACACTGTGCTTTTGGGAGATTCTGAAGAGAAGTTGCAGAGGTTGGTGGATGAATTTGGTAGGGTGTGTAAAGAAGAAAATTGAAAGTGAATATAGGAAAGAGTAAGGTGATGAGGATAACAAAAAGAATAGGTGACGAAAGATTGGATATCAGATTGGAGGGAGAGAGTATGGAGGAGGTGAATGTATTCAGATATTTGGGAGTGGACATGTCAGCAGATGGGTCTATGAAGGATGAGGTGAATCATAGAATTGATGAGGGGAAAAGGGTGAGTGGAGCACTTCGAGTCTGTGGAGACAAAGAACCTTGTCCATGGAAGTAAAGAGGGAATGTATGAGAGTATAGTTATACCAACGCTCTTATATGGGTGTGAAGCATGGGTGATGAATGTTGCAACAAGGAGAAGGCTGGAGGCAGTGGAGATGTCATGTCTGAGGTCAATGTGTGGTGTGAATATAATGCAGAGAATTCGGAGTTTGGAAATTAGGAGGAGGTGCGGATTACCAAAACGATTGTCCAGAGAGCTGAGGAGGGTTGTTGAGGTGGTTTGGACATGTAGAGAGAATGGAACGAGACAGAGTGACTTCGAGAGTGTATAAATCTGTAGTGGAGGGAAGGCGGGGTAGGGGTCGGCCTAGGAAAGGTTGGAGGGAGGGGGTAAAGGAAGTTTTGTGTGCGAGGGGCTTGGACTTCCAGCAAGCATGTGTGAGCGTATTTGATAGGAGTGAATGGAGGCATATGGTTTTTAATACTTGACGTGCTGTTGGAGTGTGAGCAAAGTAACATTTATGAAGGGATTCAGGGAAACCGGCAGGCCGGACTTGAGTTCTGGAGATGGGAAGTACAGTGCCGGCACTCTGAAGGAGGGGTGTTAATGTTGCAGTTTTATAACTGTAGTGTAAAGCACCCCTCTGGCAAGACAGTGATGGAGTGAATGATGATGAAAGTTTTTCTTTTTTGGGCCACTCTGCCTTGGTGGGAATCGGCCGATGTCTTAATAAAAAAAAAAAAATATATATATATATATATATAACTAAGTGTTTTTTTAAGCAAATACAATACTGCGACCAACCGGGAATCGAACCTGGGACATTTAGTCCGGCTCCTGGGAAACAAGCTCACCTCCTTAAACCACTTGACCACGATGCTACAAACACCAGGGACCCAGCAAGTACACTGGACCTGCCTCCTGGTGCGAGCACATTCGTGGTCGTGGATACTTCAGAACTAATTTAATTCTTTTTTTCGTTTGGAGTACCAGTCTCAACGAGCAGGAGAGACATTAATGCATCCAAAGCACATTGCATTTATGCAGACCACCAGACAATGGTGGCCCGTTGCCTGGTGGCAAAAGTTCTCGCTTCACACTATGAGGGTCCGGGTTCGATTCCCGGCGAAGGGGTGGAAACATTGGACGTGTTTCCTTACACCGGTTGTCTATGTTCACCCATCAGTAAAATGGGTACCTGGGTGTTAGTCGAATGGTGTGGGTCGCATCCTGGGACAAAACTGACCTAATTTGCCCGCAATGGTTTGCATAACAAGCGGCTTTCTATATAGTAATGTCATTGATGTCAGCTAGGCCTGTATACCTTGTACATATACTTGTAGAAATAAAGATATTATTAATATTATCTACATTGAACTGTGCCTGCCACTTTTCTGACCACGACGTGAGTTTGTCTAAGTTCAGTAACATCTTTTGAATCACTTCTCCTGCCTGTTTTCATGTCATCAGCGAATCTGTTCATATTACTTGCTATCCCCAACACACCCTCTCTCCCTCTCCCTTTCTCCCTCTCCCTTTCTCCCTCTCCCTTTCTCCCTCTCCCTTTCTCCCTCTCCCTTTCTCCCTCTCCCTTTCTCCCTCTCCCTCTCCCTTTCTCCCTCTCCCTCATTCAAGAAAGAAGGGTAAAAGGATGAGAGAAAGTTTACAACACAAGAGGGGCAGCCGCCCCCCAAACAAAAGTACATATATAGAGCAGCCAATAAACCACTCGAATCCCAAATTCGTTAAACCAAAAGAAATTCCACGACTGGAAAAAACACTCATTTGCATTCATGGCTTTTAATTAACGAAAGATTAACGAATGATAAACGCATGATTAACTATTAAACAGATTAACTGAAAAACTAGAAGTAGTGAATTCATGTATAATTAATTAAGAATTATGTAAGATTAACGAAAGGCTTAACGGATGATAAACATTTGATTAGGTATCCCTCACCTATGTATTCCTTCCAGCGTGCTATGAATCCATGCCCTCTTTTTTTTACCCCCTCTTCTACGAATCCCTCCCCGTCGTTGGTATTTCCCCGTCTTTGGTATACCTAATTCCGTCCTATGTATCCCTCGGCCGTACTTGGTATTCCTTCCCGTCTATGGTATCCTTACTCCGTCCATTAAACCCTTCCCCTCGTTCAACGTCTCTCCCCCGTTCTATTGATCCCTCCCCCGTCTTCGGTATCCCCTCGTCCTTGGTATACCTAACCCTGTCCTACTTATCCCTTTGTATCCTTCCCATGTTCTTGGTAACCATCTCCCCGCTTTCGTTCCTCTCCTCCCCGTCCTGCATATTCCTCCCACTTCTACATATCCTTTCCCCCGTCCTTGGTATCCCTCCCCATCCTGCGCATCCTTCTCCGTCCTTAGTATCCCTTCATCCTACGTGCTCCCTCCCCGTCCTTGGTATCCCTCTCTCCATCCTATGTATCTCTTCCCAGTACTACGTATTTGTCCATCCTTCCTACGTATGCCTTCCCCCGTCTATGTGTCCCTCCCCCACTCCTACGTATGTATCCCTCTTCCCACTCCTACGTATCATTCACCCTATGTATCCCTCTCTCCACTCCTACGTATCCTAGCCTCCCCTACACATCTCTCTCCCCGTTCTTGGCATCCCTCCCTCCCATCCTTCGTATCCCTTACCCCCCCTTCTTGTCATTCTTCCCTTCCCTCTTCATCCTAAATTAACAATTAATGTTTTAAAAATAAATGTCGAAATATTTTGAATTCTTGGGAAAAAAATGTTATAGCGAAAACTAATTGTAAAACTAATTGTAAAACTAAAATAACGGTAAAACTAAAACTAATTGTAAAACAAACTAATTGTAAAACAAACTAATTGTAAAACAAACTAATTGTAAAACAAACTAATTGTAAAACAAACTAATTGTAAAACAAACTAATTGTAAAACAAACTAATTGTAAAACAAACTAATTGTAAAACAAACTAATTGTAAAACAAACTAATTGTAAAACAAACTAATTGTAAAACAAACTAATTGTAAAACAAACTAATTGTAAAACTAAAACTAATTGTAAAACAAACTAATTGTAAAACTAAAACTAATTGTAAAACAAACTAATTGTAAAACTAAAACTAATTGTAAAACTGTAAAACTAATTGTAAAACTAAAATAATTGTAAAACTAAAATAATTGTAAAACAAACTAATTGTAAAACAAACTAATTGTAAAACAAACTAATTGTAAAACTAAAACTAATTGTAAAACTAAAACTAATTGTAAAACTGTAAAACTAATTGTAAAACTGTAAAACTAATTGTAAAACTGTAAAAATAATTGTAAAACTGTAAAACTAATTGTAAAACTGTAAAACTAATTGTAAAACTGTAAAACTAATTGTAAAACTGTAAAACTAATTTAAAACTGTAAAACTAATTTTAAAACTGTAAACTACAGGTAAATTATGATAAAATGATATCTTTTCAACTAAGAAATTACGGGGAAAAAAACGCACTGAAAAATAAAGTGAGTTAATGAACGATGATTTGACAACTTTCAAGAAAAGCACAACGAAGAAATATAAAAATAAATATATTCCCGTTTTAGTTTGCGTAATTTACGCTTCTTCTCAGTAGGAAAAATTGATATATTCTATTTAGGGGACAAGTCTTCAGTTTTTTTTTCCTTCGCCAAAATAAGACACTCAGAATATAGGAGATGTGGGGGGAAAAATAAATGCCACCTAATACTTCCCCTCCAACACCCAAAAAAAAAATTAGTCTGATGACTAATATTCATACGTTAAATCCCTGGCTCAGGAGAAATGGAAGAATCTCTCTCTCTCTCTCTCTCTCTCTCTCTCTCATTTCACAAAAAAAAAATGGTGCACAAAATTCTTCAGGCCAGAGCCCCTCTGCGCTATATATGGATTGGGTCATGAACAGGAGGAAGAAATATGAAACATTTTTGCCCAAAAATAATTTTCGCCCGACCAAAATGTAAAAAATTCGTAGTAACTAGTTGAAACTTCTAGATGAAGCCACGCACCGTCTCTGAATCTTATTAGGAATATTTGTGTGAATATTTGAGGAGTAGTTGTAAGAATTCTTGTAAAATATTTGTTTATTTAAGGAATGCTATATAACTATTTTTATAATTTTTTGGGGGTGAAATATTTTTTTATGAACTTTCATTGGAATATTTATGAAATATTTGTCAGAATATTTGTGGAATATTTGAGGGAGATGTGTTGTTATGATTGAAGAGTCACAATTGTTCAGTAAATATTCGCTTAGTTTGCGTTCCTCCCTCTCCCCCCTCTCATTCTATCCCTTCTTTATCGCTTCTCCCCTCACACCCTCGTTCTCACCCTCGTTGGCTTACCCATAGCTATCACCCTCTCTTTCCCTATCCATCCATCCCTCCTTCCCTCCCTCCCTCCCTCCCTCTCTCTCTCTCTCTCTCTCTCTCTCTCTCTCTCTCTCTCTCATTATCTCCACCAAGTGTGTGTTTATCCTTCATTCCTGTATGTTCTTCTCCACCAATTCACTCAACTAATCTTTCCCCACTTCAGCCATGCCTCCCAGCTAAATAATCCTTCCCATTCATTCCATTTCTCAATCCTATCCTCCCTAAGTTTACCCTCCTACCTATTCCGAGCACACCCACCTATTATCCCTTCCTCCCTGCCTGTCTCCTCTGTTCGTCTCTTCCATGTTCGTTTTTCCCGTCTCCTCACTGCCCTTCACGGTCCTGTGGGGACCCCCAAATTTGCAATGTAGATCTGCATGAAGTTCCAAGGTTTGATGGGGCTAGGCGGAGAAGGTTGGAGGGCAGGGGGTAGCGAGGGAGGACGAGGAGATGATGGTGACGAGGATGTCTCCCACTGTCAACACACACACACACACACACACACATTTTGTGTACTTAGTAGCGATGACCAGCGAAGAGGCAGGGCCAGGAGCTGTGAATCGACCCTTGTAACCACAAATAGGCGAGTACAAGGTGAGCACACACACACACACACACACACACACATTCCATGAAAACTGATGTAAAAACACCATCTAAAATCCGGAAAAAACGGCTAGCAAAAGCTTTTCGAAGTGTGTAAGCCCTCATCATCAGTGCCAGGGAAGAAACTGAGAAAAGTAAAAGTATTACATAGATCAGGCCAGGACTAATATAAAAGTATAATAGAAAAAATTCTTTACCTAACACGAGAGTAGATTTCAAGAAACATGGAAAGAAAACGCTAATAAGAGCCTAGAAAACTTAAGATTACCTGTCCATGCTTATCCTTTTTTTTTTTTAAGGCTTCCTCAAACTTGCGAAGAAAATATCCCTTTGAAACCTATGTCCAATAGTGGGTCATTTTCCTAAAAATCAACTGCTAAATGGGTTAGCAGTTTGTTGTCCTCCTTTTTGAGTAAATCCTGTAATTCATATGTAACACACCTGCATGATTCCATCAAAATAATAAAGCTACAGCTCACAACAATGCTGAGTCTCGATGTTTACACATTCTTCACAAACGTCCATGTTAACAATATTCTCTTCATTCTGTAGCACAAACTTGTGCAATATTAGAGTGATCTATTTCTTCGTGTGACCAAAATCATCGGGTTAACCAAGTCATGCAGTCCCACCAACGTTATTTCCTTCGCTGACGAACACTGTCGCAAGCAATGTGCAGTATGGGCAGCTGCTCTAAACAATACTTTCTCAACATATGTGGAATACACTAAAAGTAATATGCTACATAGAATCAAGCATTGTGTGGTATACATATGTTGATGACATTTATACGATTTAATACCAATAATGGAAACGGTTTAATACTTTCTTGGAAAATTTAAACGATCAAGTCCCCAGCAATATATTTAAAGTGCAGCGAAAGAAAGCAAATTACTCATCGTGGATTTACTTATTATCAGAGAGAACCAATGATTAGAAGTCACTGTTGAGAGGAATGTTTCCCAGTTTCGGAAGGGATCACCTCATATTTCCCATCTCCTTTCTGGAGAGGTTCAAAGTTCAAGGAGGGGAAATAACTATTTCTTTCTCACTCCCAGGGACAAGCCTACCTGACCCAGGCTCTTTCCTTTTATAAATGTGCAATGTAAGATAAGGACCGACGATGTTATGTTTAAGAGACGTTCTGCCATTCAAGGACAGACAACAGTCCGCTATAATTCAGTAAAGGCAGCTGGCACTTAAACCTGAGCCACATCCCAGGAGGATCGGTTTGAAACGCTGGCAAGTATTCGGTTCAAACCCTAGGAGTCAAAACATAACCTTTTGCCATGATATCTCTAGTAGGGAACCAGACTAGAACTATATACTCCAGATAACACAGCCTGGAGACATAGTCATCTCTCAGCAAATACGCAACATTTCCTGGATCAAGCCTGGGAGACACTATACTAAGTGGACACTTGTGATCGTATGGTATAAAACATTGCTAACTGATATCCAAAAATTGATTTAAAAAGACGCGTGAGCAAACACTATGGCATATTAGAAATAGTTCCGTTTCTAAGACCAAATCGTTTTCTAATAAATATGTCCTAGTGTTTGCTCAAGTGTCTTTTTAAACCAGGGTGGTGAGCTGACAGGTGGTATCACAAGTGCAACAATCAGGAGCTGAATCTTTCAGTCACACTTAGACGCCAGTGACGCACTTGTCAATAATAACGACGTAAGTGTTATCGTGGCTCGCCGAGTAACGGCACTCATTATTTGGTATTACTTAGGAAGACGACATCAATACATTTGTTTCTAGAAGACTGGGAAAACCAGATATTGAATCTTTCTTCGTAGACAGGTAACATTACATATAGCTTAGTACAAGGCTGAGGAGAGGGACCTAATATACAAGTGGACCTGTGAAGTGGACCCAGGTGTGTGCATCACATTTGTGCAATATTTTCCTCAAGGGAAACAATCTCTTGATGTTAGGTTGTGTAAGTTATCATGTGTCAATTTTATTAAACTCGTTTCTGTGAAATAATTTAGAATGTCTCTTCTGATCAGAAATAAGAGGCAGCGCGTGACTATTTGGTTATCCTAGGTTAAATCAACTTAATGTTCTTTTATGTAATATTATATATTTATGTGCCCTCAAGACATTATCAAGGAATTGTTCCTAGATAATGTGAGGAAATGACGAAGGCGCTTGGAAATTCAGTTTTTCTCACAACGGTTATTTTGGATATTGTGATATCACCTATTTACATTTATCTTATTGTTGTATATATATATATATATATATATATATATATATATATATATATATATATATATATATATATATATATATACGTATATACAAAGAGCCTGTAAAGTTGCAGAGGAACAAGTACGCTCACACCTTGAGTTTGCTCCACTTTCTTGGATTGCCTGTCACCGGTTTCATCTGCAACATCTTGACAGAATAGAGCAAGACGACCCATCCCTCGCCTGGACCCAGCCTGGACCCAGCCTGGACCGATCTGTTATTTCAGCAGAGGCTTTGACACCGGAGGGATGTGGGTGGCCTTACTGTTATGCACAAGGCCAATATCGTCAAGGTACCACCACACTTGGCTCCACCCTGCGGACAGCGAGAAGTGAGCTTCTACACAACAAATGAGCTTCTACACAACAAGTGAGCTTCTACACAACAAGTGAGCTTCTACACAACAAGTGAGCTTCTACACAAGTGTGCTTCTACACAACAAGTGAGCTTCTACACAACAAGTGAGCTTCTACACAACAAGTGAGCATCTACACAACAAGTGAGCTTCTACACAACAAGTGAGCTTCTACACAACAAGTGAGCTTCTACACAACAAGTGAGCTTCTACACAACAAGTGAGCTTCTACACAACAAGTGAGCTTCTACACAACAAGTGAGCTTCTACACAACAAGTGAGCTTCTACACAACAAGTGAGCTTCTACACAACAAGTGAGCTTCTACACAACAAGTGAGCTTCTACACAACAAGTGAGCTTCTACACAACAAGTGAGCTTCTACACAACAAGTGAGCTTCTACACAACAAGTGAGCTTCTACACAACAAGTGAGCTTCTACACAACAAGTGAGCTTCTACACAACAAGTGAGCTTCTACACAACAAAACTGGCAGCAAACAACTACACTCTGACTGCACTTTTTCAAGAACATCTTTTCATCTGAGATCATTTAGTCTTAGGATGACTCGAGTCTAGAACATGTTTGTACTCACAATGACATCAACGAAATAGACAGTTGGCCAAATGAAATCACTGGCCCACAGATGGCTCCAACTTCACCCTTCCCTGTTCCTTATATATGTCTCATAACAATGTAAAAGCTTTAAAATGAGCTGATGTAGGTAACAGCTCTTAGCGTGTTAATAAAGTTATGAACACTACCAAACCTTGTAAAATCCTGTGTAAGAGAGAGAGAGAGAGAGAGAGAGAGAGAGAGAGAGAGAGAGAGAGAGAGAGGTGAGTGAGCAGAGGCAGAAGGCGATAAAGAGCGAGATAACACAAAGATGGATGATGACGGAGGAGGCTGATGATGATAATGAGGAGGAGTGAGGGAGGGACACCTAGATGGAGGGGTCGGCTGAGGAAGCTTAACTCCATAACCTTCAACACACCAACATAGCTTACACGATATTATTTTTTGTATCAGTAATGCTAATGTTATTTCATATTAATAATTATAATTATTATAATTATCTTCATTATTATTATTATTATTATTACGTGTAGTACAGCAGTGTTAGAAATGCTACTTGTATACACCACTAGCCGTCTCCCATCAAAGTCGGGGTGACCTAAAAAAGTTACGTGTAGTACAGCAGTGTTAGAAATGCTACTTGTATACACCACTAGCCGTCTCCCATCAAAGTCGGGGTGACCTAAAAAAGTTACGTGTAGTACAGCAGTGTTAGAAATGCTACTTGTATACACCACTAGCCGTCTCCCATCAAAGTCGGGGTGACCTAAAAAAGTTACGTGTAGTACAGCAGTGTTAGAAATGCTACTTGTATACACCACTAGCCGTCTCCCATCAAAGTCGGGGTGACCTAAAAAAGTTACGTGTAGTACAGCAGTGTTAGAAATGCTACTTGTATACACCACTAGCCGTCTCCCATCAAAGTCGGGTGACCTAAAAAGTTACGTGTAGTACAGCAGTGTTAGAAATGCTACTTGTATACACCACTAGCGTCTCCCATCAAAGTCGGGTGACCTAAAAGTTACGTGTAGTACAGCAGTGTTAGAAATGCTACTTGTATACACCACTAGCCGTCTCCCATCAAAGTCGGGGTGACCCAAAAAAGTAAACACATTCACTATCACCCATTCAATTGCTGTCTTGCAGACATCACAGTTCAAATTACCCTCAGAAATGCACATCTCTAGGCCTCCAACCTTCCCACCGCAACGTTTAAAGTTCATGGTTCACACCCCAGTAAATATAATAGTACCACTATAATCTCGTACATTTTTCCCCTCCCCCTTTTTTTTTCTTTAGAAAAACTTATTTCTTTCCACAGACTCTTCAACACATCACCCACCTTTTGATGTATGATGGAACACAAGACACTGAAGGTGAAGCTTCCTTCATGATGGAACACAAGACACTGAAGGTGAAGCTTCCTTCATGATGTAACACAAGACACTGAAGGTGAAGCTTCCTTCATGATGGAACACAAGACACTGAAGGTGAAGCTTCCTTCATGATGGAACACAAGACACTGAAGGTGAAGCTTCATTCATGATGGAACACAAGACACTGAAGGTGAAGCTTCCTTCATGATGGAACACAAGACACTGAAGATGAAGCTTCCTTCATGATGGAACACAAGACACTGAAGGTGAAGCTTCCTTCATGATGGAACACAAGACACTGAAGGTGAAGCTTCCTTCATGATGGAACACAAGACACTGAAGGTGAAGCTTCCTTCATGATGGAACACAAGACACTGAAGGTGAAGCTTCCTTCATGATGGAACACAAGACACTGAAGGTGAAGCTTCCTTCATGATGGAACACAAGACACTGAAGGTGAAGCTTCCTTCATGATGGAACACAACACACTGAAGGTGAAGCTTCCTTCATGATGGAACACAACACACTGAAGGTGAAGCTTCCTTCATGATGGAACACAACACACTGAAGGTGAAGCTTCCTTCATGATGGAACACAAGACACTGAAGGTGAAGCTTCCTTCATGATGGAACACAAGACACTGAAGGTGAAGCTTCCTTCATGATGGAACACAAGACACTGAAGGTGAAGCTTCCTTCATGATGGAACACAAGACACTGAAGGTGAAGCTTCCTTCATGATGGAACACAAGACACTGAAGGTGAAGCTTCCTTCATGATGGAACACAAGACACTGAAGGTGAAGCTTCCTTCATGATGGAACACAAGACACTGAAGGTGAAGCTTCCTTCATGATGGAACACAAGACACTGAAGGTGAAGCTTCCTTCATGATGGAACACAAGACACTGAAGGTGAAGCTTCCTTCATGATGGAACACAAGACACTGAAGGTGAAGCTTCCTTCATGATGGAACACAACGACTCATGGAACGTGAAGCTTCCTTCATGATGGAACACAAGACACTGAAGGTGAAGCTTCCTTCATGATGGAACACAAGACACTGAAGGTGAAGCTTCCTTCATGATGGAACACAAGACACTGAAGGTGAAGCTTCCTTCATGATGGAACACAAGACACTGAAGGTGAAGCTTCCTTCATGATGGAACACAAGACACTGAAGGTGAAGCTTCCTTCATGATGGAACACAAGACACTGAAGGTGAAGCTTCCTTCATGATGGAACACAAACACTGAAGGTGAAGCTTCCTTCATGATGGAACACAAGACACTGAAGGTGAAGCTTCTTCATGATGGAACACAAGCACTGAAGGTGAAGCTTCCTTCATGATGGAACACAAGACACTGAAGGTGAAGCTTCCTTCATGATGGAACACAAGACACTGAAGGTGAAGCTTCCTTCATGATGGAACACAAGACACTGAAGGTGAAGCTTCCTTCATGATGGAACACAAGACACTGAAGGTGAAGCTTCCTTCATGATGGAACACAAAACACTGAAGTTAAGTTTTCTTCAACATGTAAATCAAAAACTCTCAAAACTACCACATAACTTGCCACAATATTATTAAGACATAAATCATCCGCCAGTTAAGATGCTGAAAGTTGTAATGAGAAAGAGGAGAGAGAGGAAAGGATGATAACTTTGAAGAAGAGGAAGAGGATGAGGGATAGGATTATCAGGAGAGGCTCGAGGAGTAGAAAGAGAGAGGAAGTAAAGGACAACATCCCCTTTTATCAAGATCCATCTAGCCAAGCATCTAACCAGCGTCCAGGTACCTATTTACTGCAAGGTGAACAGAGGAAACTGGTGTGAAGGACTTGTTAATAAGTTTTTCCCTGCCCGACATTCGTGATCTCTTGGTTGTGAGAGACTGGTCATTGAAAACGAGTAATAAAATCTAACAAATATTCAGAATAATCTGGGCATTTCTATACTAATGTATGAATTTTTTCATTAGTTTCTAATTTTCTCAATGATAGAAATAAAGACAAAAATTTAAAGTGAAGTACTCAACTGATACAAAATCGCTAGCTCCTTACTATAAAAAAAATGTTCAAGAAAATGGAAAATATAAAACCAGCTCGCATCGTAATTGAACCTTAGAAAGATATGTAAACTAGAGAGAGAGAGGTGCTACCTATACAGATGAAGGCGAAGAGCCACAGTGCTGCTGAGAGGGACCAATATATCTGAAATATGAAGGGAGGAACTGGTCAATGAAATTGCAAATATCGAACTTAAGTTGAAGGAATCTTACAGGAGACAAGAACCGCAGGAAGAACTAAAAGCCATAAAGGAAATTGAAAAAATAAATACTTCTCTTATGCCAAATCTAAGGAAAAAACATCCAGTATTGGGCCTCTGCTTAGGCGAGATGGGACATACACAGATGACAGCCAAGAAATGAGAGAGATACTAGAGTCCCATTATGACTCGGTTTTCAGCGAGCCTCTGCTCAGACTGAGTCAACAATCCAAAATAATTCTTTATGAACGAGACCCAAAATTTGGTCATCTCAAAAATCGCGGATATTATCTTAACACCACAAGACTTTGAAAAGGCAATAAATGACATGCCCATGCACTCTGCCCCAGGCCCAGACTCATGGAACTCAGTGTTCATCAAGAACTGCAAGAAGCCCCTGTCGCGTGCCTTCAGCATTCTATGGAGAGAGAGCATGGACACTTGGGTCATCCCACACTCACTAAAAACAATAGACATAGCCCCACTCTACAAAGGTGGCAGTAAAGCAATTGCAAAGAACTACAGACCGATAGCACTAACATCCAATATTATAAAAATCTTTGAAAGGGTTCTAAAAGCAAGATCGCCAACCACCTAGATACCCATCAATTACACAACCCAGGGCAACACGGGTTTAGAGCAGGTCGCTCCTGCCTGTCCCAGCAACTGGACCACTATGACAATGTCCTGGATGCTGTAGAGGATAAACAAAATACAGATATAGTATGCACTGACTTTGCAAAAGCTTTCGGCAAGTATGACCATGGCGTAACATCGCACAAAATGCGCTATTACGCCATGTTATAGATGGAAGTTATAGATGGATCTATAACTTCCTGACAAATTTTAATAATCAGAACTGTCGTCTTTACTGGAACAAACCTGGATGTTACTCTTGACCACAAGAGTAACATACAGGAAAGGTTCAGGCGCAGCAATCAAGTATAATTCAAATTAGTAGATATTTTTATTCCACCTATGGAAATTTTAATAAAATAACAAAACAAATTTACTCAGTAAACAAATGTATAATAATAATAAAGATAATAATAATAATAATATCAACAAAATGTTTACTTAAATTAATTATTGTAAGAAGTGTAAGAAGAAGAAGACAAGTGTGAAGATCACATAACATCTATAATAACTTGAACATTGCATTTCGTGTGCATTTGCTATATTATAATTGAAATTCATCGAATTCTCATTATTATGCTTAAGTACATAAATTTGTGTGCAATATCTTCATATTTTCATGATTCGCGTTTAATATATGTTAAATGAAAAATGTTTTAAATAAAACAATAAAAACGTTGATTTTGATCATAAATTCTGCTGTTCCCATACGGCTGTTAGAGAGGAGGGGGATTTGATGTTGGTAAATGGGATTGGAACTCTTCTCCCATTCCTCTTATCAAACCTAGTCCCTACCCATTCCCCACGCTGTGTGTCAGCCCTCCAGGCTCACCTCTTACCCATTACTGTAATAATTTCTTCAACTTTAAGATAAACTATGTACATAAGGAAGAATGTTTGACATTATTTGTAAGATAAAAGTATCAAAATAACGGGTGCGTCTTGGTAGAAAAAGAAGAGAAAATGGGAATGAAAATGAACAAACAGGTTTCTTGCCTTAGACTTGTGTTAGACGTCACTAAGCTGACAGCTATACCACGTCAATAAGCTGACAGCTATACCACAGAGCTGATTTCCTCATTGACTGTGATTTTCTATGTAAACCTATATTAGTTTTCTTCTGTTGTTTACTTTAACTTGTTTTGTTGTACACTTTATACCTTCACTTAAGATGTATCCAACACTTTTATTGAGTAAATTACATCTTAATATGTTGTTCATCTTGCCTTATTACCTCGTAATAACAGTAAATGTTTTTGAAAATTGTAAACATATCAGTGGTAGATGGGAGAGTAAGACACAAATGTTGAAAACGATTGAGAATGAAGCACTCTAATAGTTGGTCTATTTTGCTCCCAAGGATTTTTAGATAGCGTGTGTGTGTGGGTTCTCTGTGTAAGGTAGCTAGGGATAAGAGAACGTTGGTATTACAAGACAATGTGAATATGTTAGAAATACCATGCAATGAGCAGATATATGATTGCAAGAGAAATGGGTAAGTTGGGCCGGATTAAGGCCAGCTGATGCCCTAAACACAGCCCAAGAATGGTGCCCCCTCGGTCCTTCCATTGCTTAACTGGCAAGATATTAAGACTCAGTAAGTGCTGAAGGTGAGATAAGACATTAAAAACTCAGAAAACACAACTGAACTAAATATAAGCTGCTTTTTCATTATAATTATTTAATATTAAATAGCAGCAAAAAGTATACGCCAATTACTTATGAAAAATAAATTACAATTTTTCATCACTGTTTTATGCACTTTTCAATAAAACAATGTAAAGGAAAATGCACATACAAAAATGTATTGAAAACGATTTTTAATCACCCTCCAAAACATTATAAGAAAATGTAATTTGATATCTCTACTGAAATTGTGTGATCTCGAAAGCACACTTTTCAATTTTGAGAATATTCTACAGAAATCGATATTGGTTAATAATTTTTCAAAATAAATATTCTAATAAAGAAATATCATTATTTATACGAAGCAAAACATCTTTTATTCCACTGCTTACTAAAATTTATGAGTAAGCCTCTTCCAAAAAAATCATAAAATTTCGCTTACTTTTCCCATAAATTTCAATTTCAGTAGAAACTCTATTTAAAAGTTTGATAATCTAAGAATTTTAGGTAAAAAATGAGTTTTGTCAGAAAACAACTCAAACCGCTCTAAAACGTCGAAATATGCGAAGCTATATAACATTTCAAAATACTTGGATCAAAGGATGCCAAGTTATGCTTATTGTTGCCTACTTAAAACTTTATTTATTATTTAAAAAGTTTCCTGCTACTTTTTTAAATCGCAAATTCTTTGATCAAGTCCTCAAAACAAATCAGGGATAACAAATCTGCTACTAAATTTATCAGAGGGAAGACATCCAGCCCGTTGTGGCGCATAGATGGTCTGTTGGGATTTTTAATATGATTGAGCTGAGAAAACAAACGCTCGGCTGTGCAATTTGTGACTTAATGTTAAAAATATACCCAAGACAATGTCTACATTTGGAAACTCACACTCAAGTTTGTTTTCTGAAATTGTTTTATAAAGGTCATCATTACTGAATCTAGTTGTTAACAGTTTTTGTTGCACTCAACTTATGGCTCATATATAAGTGAAACTGCTGAAACTCGATATAGAGATTAGTGTCCATGTTCTCTGGGTAAACATCAGTTAGGTTTTGAGAACACAAGAGTACCTTTTAGTTTCAGTAGATGAAGTTACATTATTTGCTTCATCATTTAGAAAAGAAAATATGCCTGTTACTTCTTTGTACACCTTTCCTCTTATTTTCGCCCAAGTTTCTAGTTTGTCAACAACTGTATAAAAGGTGGTGATACAAAATTTATCTGCATTTCGTATCAGGGCATCTCAGTTATTGCGTACCTTCTTTCTGATATGTTTGCTTGTTTGAGCTGCACTGTAATCAACATCTGGCAGTATTTCCTTTGCAAGTTCTTGAAATCTTTCAAAATCATCTCTTAAAGTGCATAATTAGTCAGCTAATGACCTGTACAGAACTTCTGCTAGATATTCTACAGCTTCCAGAATTGCTGGTGTTGCCACAGCATGTGCCTCTCATCTGGTGTCACAGAGGGATTTTAACACTTTCATTTCCAAGACAAACAATATGAATTTTCTACCGGCTGGTTGAGGCTGAAAAAAAATGTATAATGCAAAGGCACTGGCACTGTAAAGAAATAATTACTGTCACTTGACAGTAAGCAACAGCACTTCGACCAACCAGATTTTGGACAGATAAGAATAATTTCCTTTTCCAAAATTTCCATATTTCGAAATGTGTCCTGCTAAAATTTGATTCAACTGACGTATGAGCTCAAGCAGCCCCATAAAAAATTTCCATTTTGCAGTGAACCAAATCTCTCGTCTGTTCCTGGACAAGCCAGACCACGTTCAACTAACGTACGAATAACAACTGTTACACGATCCAAGACATGTTCTCATGTCTGTGAGTTAAGTATGTTAGCATAGAGCCTCGGTGAGCAGTAGTACTTTCATGATGATCAATTACAATAGTATTTTGGGAGTCAACCCCTCTCTTTCACCAACATGTGAAGAATATTTGCATTGTAGCGTATCTCAAATGTCGGATGACGTCGTGTGACACACTACCTAAAGCTGGTTGATTGGTTGTAATAAAATAAAGCACAAATAATAAAAATTTGTCGCTCTTAGAATATGCTCTTAGAATATCTGGAATTCCTTTAAATTCGATGACTACAGCTATGACACTGGTAGTCTGTGGCTCCTCCCCTTCCCTTGGTGCCCTAAGCACCTGCTTAAATTGCTTAATGGTTAATCCAGGGTTGTGGGTAAGTCCATACATTGAACACATAAGTCATGAATACTTATGGAGAGAATGTCACAATACCTGGAATTTAGTTGGATGACGATTTGTTCTGCTCCGGATCATTGTACTCGACTTTATAATGGTTCAGGACGAACCGCAACGTCTTGGAAATCTTTAGTTCCAAAATAGGATTGGTTGTAAAGCTTGTGTAAAGAAATGGAGTGAGTTTGTTGGCACATGAGAGGGAGCATGGAGAAGCAACGTGGCTGATGTTGTCTTCAAGTTCTTGAAAGTTTCCAAACATTCACATGGAGAAACCGAGGCTCCGATGAGGGTGTATTATAGTGAGGCTCTGGTGAGATGTAGGAGACAGACTCTGGTGACGTAGTGTGAAGGAGTCTGAGGCTCTGGTGGAGTGGTGTGGGAGACTGAAGCTCTGGTGAGTTATAGAAAATGCTGTTAATATTTATGAATAAAATTGTTTATTCATAAATAACGGTAGCTGTATAATGTAAATCATTCTTCTCTTGCAATATTCTTTCTTACATCATTTCCTCTCCCCACTTTGGTTGAACTGGCTTAACATAAGAACATAAGAAAGGAGGAACACTGCATAGGCCTGTTGACCCATAGTGGGCAGGTCCTTCACAAATCCAACCCACTAACAAGAAAGGAGGAACTAATTCTGAGAACTATCATGAATATACAGATACACGCGACCCATATAATAGATAACACAAAAGATACAAAGATCATACTGTTATTCATAGTAATACAAAAGATACATAGTAACATGCAGAAAACTCCAATAACAAAAATAAGTAACTATGATACATAAATAAAAATAAAAAAACTTGTGGCGTCAACATGATGGTCGCTGGTTGGGAAGTTCTCTTCTGGCTGGACCAGGTTTCCAGGCTACCCGGGTGGATGTATTTACAGGGCGCAGATTTATGTGTCCTCCCCTGTTATTACATCTACCTTTATATATTAAAACACTTGTGTTGTAACATCATATATGGGTAGTGCTGCATGGAGTTGCCACACTTGAAAAGTAAAGTTTTTCTCTGAGGAAATGCTGTGTTTGGCGTTCACAGCTCTCAACGTCCTCCTCAAATGATATGATTTTTTTTTAGCCGATAGTGTTAATATGAGTGTAGAACACATTATTACACATTGTTAAAGAGTGTTAAGATTGACCAAGTCATAATTTAATGAAGATCAACGCAGAGGGAAATGATCTTCCATTAAAAGTTTGTTCTGCAAATTGTTTTTTCGTTACTATTATAAACAGTGAACTGCAGAGCCTATTTTATACTCATTTTATATATAATATATTTTTAAATAATACTCGTACTTATAACAATATGAGAACAATATTACCGAGATCTGATGTGGTGTAGTTAATTAACAGTTTAAAATTAATCGTCTATTCAACAATCATGTCTCTAAATCGTCTGTGAATATTGAGCTACAAACCCAGGTAGATAAATAATTGATTTTCATGACTTTTACAAGTGCCAGAAAACATTCCGCTTCTTGAAACTCAACAAGACACAAAGATTCGATAAAGAATATATACTTCATTTTGCGGCAAGAATTAAAAAAAAATTGATCCCATAATCCGAAAACTTGTTACAGAAGCAGTGCCAGAAATGATGAGAAGCTGCTCTCTTAATGGTAAATATGACTTGTATTCTCATTGTATATATATAGGCCTAAGTGCAAAACTAAATAAAATTTATTTTTCACAATACATTTTCAACCGCTGAAAGTCGATTGTAAATTATCCTAAGAACTTTTATTAGAAATCCATTAAAAATTAGAGCAAATATGATTTTGCTGTCAGAGTTCTTCAGTGTCCTGGACGCGACCCTGTGCACCTCCACCTGTGCACCTCCACCTGTGCACCTCCACCTGTGCACCTCCACCTGTGCACCTCCACCTGTGGCTTGTCTGGTATATTTACATGTAGTTCACTCTTGCCCCTTCACATGTAGTTCACTCTTGCCCCTTCACATGTAGTTCACTCTTGCCCCTTCACATGTAGTTCATTCTTACCCCTTCACATGTAGTTCACTCTTACCCCTTCACATGTAGTTCACTCTTACCCCTTCACATGTAGTTCACTCTTACCCCTTCACATGTAGTTCACTCTTGCCCCTTCACATGTAGTTCACTCTTGCCCCTTCACATGTAGTTCACTCTTACCCCTTCACATGTAGTTCACTCTTACCCCTTCACATGTAGTTCACTCTTACCCCTTCACATGTAGTTCACTCTTACCCCTTCACATGTAGTTCACTCTTACCCCTTCACATGTAGTTCACTCTTACCCCTTCACATGTAGTTCACTCTTGCCCCTTCACATGTAGTTCACTCTTGCCCCTTCACATGTAGTTCACTCTTGCCCCTTCACATGTAGTTCACTCTTACCCCTTCACATGTAGTTCACTCTTGCCCCTTCACATGTAGTTCACTCTTGCCCCTTCACATGTAGTTCACTCTTACCCCTTCACATGTAGTTCACTCTTACCCTTCACATGTAGTTCACTCTTACCCCTTCACATGTAGTTCACTCTTACCCCTTCACATGTAGTTCACTCTTGCCCCTTCACATGTAGTTCACTCTTGCCCCTTCACATGTAGTTCACTCTTGCCCCTTCACCTGTAGTTCACTCTTACCCCTTTACATGTAGTTCACTCTTGCCCCTTCACATGTAGTTCACTCTTGCCCCTTCACATGTAGTTCACTCTTGCCCCTTCACATGTAGTTCACCCTTGCCCCTTCACATGTAGTTCACTCTTGCCCCTTCACATGTAGTTCACTCTTGCTCCTTCACATGTAGTTCACTCTTACCCCTTCACATGTAGTTCACTCTTACCCTTTCACATGTAGTTCACTCTTACCCCTTCACATGTAGTTCACTCTTACCCCTTCACATGTAGTTCACTCTTGCCCCTTCACATGTAGTTCACTCCTGCCTTTTCACATGTAGTTCACTCTCCCTTCACATGTAGTTCACTCTACCCTTCATGTAGTTCACTCTCCCTTCACATGTAGTTCACTCTTACCCCTTCACATGTAGTTCACTCTTACCCCTTCACATGTAGTTCACTCTTACCCCTTCACATGTAGTTCACTCTTACCCCTTCACATGTAGTTCACTCTTACCCTTCACATGTAGTTCACTCTTACCCCTTCACATGTAGTTCACTCTTACCCCTTCACATGTAGTTCACTCTTACCCCTTCACATGTAGTTCACTCTTACCCCTTCACATGTAGTTCACTCTTACCCCTTCACATGTAGTTCACTCTTACCCCTTCACATGTAGTTCACTCTTACCCCTTCACATGTAGTTCACTCTTACCCCTTCACATGTAGTTCACTTCTTACTGATCCTCTCCTTCACATGTAGTTCACTCTTACCCCTTCACATGTAGTTCACTCTTACCCCTTCACATGTAGTTCACTCTTACCCCTTCACATGTAGTTCACTCTTACCCCTTCACATGTAGTTCACTCTTACCCCTTCACATGTAGTTCACTCTTACCCCTTCACATGTAGTTCACTCTTACCCTTCACATGTAGTTCACTCTTACCCCTTCACATGTAGTTCACTCTTGCCCCTTCACATGTAGTTCACTCTTACCCCTTCACATGTAGTTCACTCTTACCCCTTCACATGTAGTTCACTCTTACCCCTTCACATGTAGTTCACTCTTACCCCTCCACATGTAGTTCACTCTTACCCCACCACCTGTAGTTCACTCTTACCCCACCACCTGTAGTTCACTCTTACCCCACCACCTGTAGTTCACTCTTACCCCACCACCTGTAGTTCACTCTTACCCCACCACCTGTAGTTCACTCTTACCCCACCACCTGTAGTTCACTCTTACCCCACCACCTGTAGTTCACTCTTACCCCACCACCTGTAGTTCACTCTTACCCCTTCACATGTAGTTCACTCTTACCCCTTCACATGTAGTTCACTCTTACCCCTTCACATGTAGTTCACTCTTACCTCTTAACATGTAGTTCACTCTTGCCCCTTCACATGTAGTTCACTCTTACCCCTTCACATATAGTTCACTCTTACCCCTTCACATGTAGTTCACTTTTACCCCTTCACATGTAGTTCACTCTTACCCCTTCACATGTAGTTCACTCTTACCCCTTCACATGTATTTCAATCTTACCCCTTCACATGTAGTTCACTCTTGCCCCTTCACATGTAGTTCACTCTTGCCCCTTCACATGTAGTTCACTCTTGCCCCTTCACATGTAGTTCACTCTTGCCCCTTCACATGTAGTTCACTCTTGCCCCTTCACATGTAGTTCACTCTTGCCCCTTCACATGTAGTTCACTCTTCCCCCTTCACATGTAGTTCACTCTTGCCCCTTCACATGTAGTTCACTCTTGCCCCTTCACATGTAGTTCACTCTTGCCCCTTCACATGTAGTTCACTCTTGCCCCTTCACATGTAGTTCACTCTTGCCCCTTCACCTGTAATTCACAAACATTCACCTGTAAATCATTATGAAAGTCACACGTAAATATAAATTATTAAATAGAACTGAGACGGTCGTTACTTGATCGTTGGTTAAACAACGAACTCTAAATTAATGTTCACTATGATGAACTAACATTAGACAAGAATAATATTCTTGTTCACTGTCTTGAGTGAACAATCTAAGAAGAACACCAGTGTTCCCTTTCATATTAATGGTTAGTGTTCTTCGTGAACACTGAACAACACTGGTGTGAGTGAAAAATAAGAACACAGACAAGATGGTTAAGTTGCCATCAAGTTGTGTTTACACTGGTTGATTCATAGCTCCTGGATCCGCCTCATTAACTCTTTATTAACTGCTTTGTTGATTCTTGGTCTGCAGAGACTGATCATGTCTTCTCTTAAACCCGAGTATTGTGTTTGTCTCCGCCACCACTTGATCAAGTGCAGTCCACTTAACATCCTAGGACTGAGAAAGTACTTATATATACTGATAAATTATGGAAAGTAGAAACACATGGAGTATAATGCAGTCCATTATTGACTACGTTTCGCCCACACAGGGAGTAGAGTGACGTGAAGGGTCATGTGAGGAATGTTGAAGTTGATTGTTGAGAAGAGGTTGAATCTGAGAAAGACCTATCCAACATGGGCCAGTAGGTTTGTTGCTGTGTAGAATAACACAGCACTGTCTATCCTCTTAAGGGGTTCAGCTATGTTGTAAAGCCGTTGATGAGTGATAACATAAGAATGGAGGAACACTGCAGAAGGTCTACTGGCCCATGCAAGATCCTGCGACACAGTGTCTTCTTCCCTGGCGATGAGTCTTGTGTAGATAATTAAATGGTTGTGGGATTATCGGTGTAAACACAGACATTCCTCAAGTCGTTCATTCTGCCTGCGTATTGGTGTTCTGAAATACACCCACGGATAATTGATTACAATTATCATATACCCCGGAAGGACTCAACTTTGAGGTGTCCCTCACTGGTGATGTGTTTGATGGTGGTGGATGCTGAGGTAGATACTTGGAATGTGGTATTGGAAAATATGTTGGAGACGTGTTTGGCAATGGAGTTAGTAGCGAGGACTAATGTATCTTCTCTCTGTAGTATCATGTCTGGGTGAATTAAAGATGTTATATGCACAGCGTCTGCAGTCTCTAATGAAGTGATGGAAATAGTGATGTCACTTACGTCGATCAAAATACACCTTATCAGCTTGCCTGTTTATATAATAATAATAATAATAATAATAATAATAATAATAATAATAATAATAATAATAATAATAATAATAATAATAATAATAATAATAATAATCTCAGACCTGTTTATGCAGAGCACAAACAGCAGGTGTGAGGAAACGTGCCGGGATCGATCCATGTTATCAAGTGCCAAAAAGAAGAAAAAGTGAATTGTTACCAATTAGATTCACCTACAGGGCAAGAATTCTTATCAATTAATAACAATTCCTTTTTCTCGTGTTTTGGAAATGTAAAGGAGGCACTTGTTCACATGGATCGATTACGGCGCGGGCGAAATATTGAGCACGTTTCCTTATACCTGCAGGGCAGGTGAAACTAATATAATTATTATTAATAATATTATTATTATTATTGGTAGTAGTATAGTTTGCGACCTCAGAGTTATCTTTGAATTACCAGACCCTGCAACGTGGAGGCCAGTCGTTCGTCTGTGTTTTTTAAGTACAGGAGTCTATCTGTGTCCCCTCAGATATTCTCCTTTCCCCACTTCATATCATACACTCAATAAGCTTACCTTCCCCAGGTCCATGTGTCCAGTAGTCCATCTGTGTCCCCTCAGATATTCTCCCTTCCCCACTTCCTATCCTACACAGTAATCTTGCTACTTAGTTTTCCCCAGGTTCATGTGCCCAGGAGTCCATCTGTGTCCCCTCAGATATTCTTCTTTCACCACTTCCCCAGATTCATTTGTCCCTTCCCCACTTCCTATCCTACACTCACACTCAGTAACCTCAGCTGTCCAGGAATCTATCCGTGGGCCCCCGGATGTCTTCCCTTCCCCTGAAGTTCTGAAAACTCTCTGCGTATTTTTGATGCCTCACCCAGTCTCACCCCCCGAGATCAGCAGTCCCATCCCAGATCCGTGGTTCCAAGTGTTCATCCATACACCCTTCACCACTTCCCAGAGGTCAGCAGTCCCACCCTAGGTCCGTGGTTCCAAGTGTTCATCCATACACCCTTCACCACTTCCCCGAGGTCAGCAGTCCCACCCCAGGTCCGTGGGTCCAGGTATACACCTTTCATCACTTCCCTGAGGTCAGCAAGTCCCACCCAGGTCTGTGGTTCCAGGTATACACCCTTCACCACTTCCCTAAGGTCAGCAAGTCCCACCCAAGGTCCGTGGGTTCAGGTATACACCTTTCACCACTTCCCTAAGGTCAGCAAGTCCCAACCCCAGGTCCGTGGTTCCAAGTGTTCATCCATACACCCTTCACCACTTCCCTTAGGTCAGAAGTCCCACCCCAGGTCCATGGGTCCAAGTGTTCATCCATACACCCTTCACCACTTCCCTGAGGTCAGCGTTTTAGCCACCCTTGAGGCACTGTCCATATATGATATTACTACACAAGTGTATTAATATCAGTACACGAAGGTAGATGTTATTACAGAGGAGGACACACAGAAAATCTGCGCTCTGTAAAAACATCCACCTGGACAGACCCGAACCTGGACTACCTGAGACAAGAGAGATCTCTATCCCAGTTAGCCCACCAAGGAGTGACCACTCAATTAAAATTTTGAACATATATTTATATTTAATATTGTACCTATGTCAATTATTGCATTGTTCAATTATTTAGTTGTATAAGTGTATTTTTTTACTTGTTTATGTACGTAAATTTGTGTCAGTGTGTGAACCTGTGTTCCCTTCACGATAACTGCAATTGTTATCAGTTATCGTTTTTTTCGTGTTATTGATCTTCTTTATTTGCAATTATACTCTAAGGTTCACAAGCGCGCACTCTTCTATACACTGAATTCTGTATTTCCACCTACAAATCCTGCACACACATCACACATACAGACGAACGAATAAAACCACAATCACAATCCTCTGTATCAAACATACATTCACATTCATTCAATAATGCATATACAATTCTCTACTTTCTGTATTACTAGTATGTAAACAAATAAACACTCACCCACACCTCTCACTTCTACCTCTACGCTACACACACACAATGTACATATAAATATGTACATCAGGTATAAACACCGACACTCCATCAGGAGCCAGTGACGGGTCACCGTCTAGAAAAGGTTATCAACCTTTTGTGTTTACGTGTGACTAGTTAATTAATGATCCAAGTCGGACTGGAAAGTCGTCATAAGTTTGAGTCTCCTGTATGAGGGTTATTTATGTACTTTGGAGAGACTGGTCGCTCTCTTTCTGACAGACTCAAAGAATACGAAAGAAGTGTTAGGAATGCCGACACCAATAATGCTCTTTTCTGTCATGTTAGAGATCACAGTCATCCTACTGTCTATCCTCTTCTACCTTTCACAGTCGCCGTCTTGTTGAATCATCTCTTATACACAACTTTCCTTGTATGAACCTTAGTCTTGGCTTTGTCTCTGTAGATGCCTTCCCTTCTCATTACATTGTCAAATGCTCCAAACATCAGAACACTCGTGACTTAACCTGATCCTTTCTTTTCTTTCTTTCTTCGGTGTATTGTGTTCTGTTAGTCAGTTCCTTGTCCTTAAACTCTCTCTCTCTCTCTCTCTCTCTCTCCCTTTCCTCTACTATTGCTACTACCTTTACTTTTGCCTCCCTTCACCCTTCACTCACCCTTTTGCCACTATACTACTCTCCCTACTTACCACCACCACTATTTCTTCTACTAGTACCTCCATTACCTACCTACCACTACCACTGCTTCCTCTTCACCCTCTCTTGTTCTCGTCCCTTTTCCAGCTCACCTATATAAACTGGCTTCCTCACTACTCTTTTCTGTTAGTGTGACTTTGTAAATGGTCCAAGTCGGACCGAAACGTCGTCGTAAGCTCCTCTCTCTCCTAGGTGAGGGTTATTTGTGTATTGTTCCAGTCACAGTATTGTGCCTTTTTGTTCTTTACTTCCTCTTTCATTCACACTACTAATACTGCTTCTTTCATACACTGCTTTTCTACATAGTGTGTATGAGTGTATGAAAGAAGTAGTAGTAGTAGTGTGTATGAAAGAAAAAGTAGTGTGTATGAAAGAGAAAGTAGTGCATATGGAAAAGGAAGTAGTGAGTATGAAAGAGGAGTGTGAAGGACCTGCCTAGTATGGGCCAACAGGACGGCTGCAGTGTTCCTTCTTTCTTATGAAAGAGGAAGTAGTGTGTATGTCTGGGTGAGTTGAAGATAAAAAAACGAAAAAGCACAATACCGTGACTGGAATAATACACAGATAACCCGCACATAGGGGAGAGAAAAACTTATGACGACGTTTCGGTCCATCTTGCATCATTTACAAGTCACACTGACAGAAGAGACCGAGTGAACCAGTTTATAAAGGCGAGGAGGACAGTGACGGGAGAAAGAGGAGGAGGAGGAGGAAAGAGGAGTAGTGGAAGTGGTAATGATGGTGGTGGAAATAGAAGTAGAAGGGGGAGTAGTTTGTGCCACAAGAGATAAAAAAGGGAGTGAAGGGAAGCAATAATAGTAGAAAAGGTAGAAAGTAGAAGCATAAATAGTAGTAAAGGAGTAGAAGTGGTAGTAGAAGTGGAGTCAGTCTAATGACAAGAAAATGGAGCACCGCAGGAGAGCTAAGGACCCACAAGTGAGAAACCTGAAGGACAGAACACACTAGGCAGAAAAATGGAGAAACGGGCCGCTCTCTTTCTGACACTTAATTAAAGAGCTGCAATAATGTTCTTTTCTGTCATGTTAGAGATCGCAGTCATCCTACTGAGTGATCCTCTGCCAAACTGTCTATCCTACTTCTAGTCTTCACAACAGTCGTCTTGTTGAAACATCCCTTATACACAGCTTTCCTTGTATGAATCTTAATGCTGGTTTTCTCTGTAGATGCCTTCCTTACATTGTCAAATGCTCCAAACTTCAGAACACTTGTCACTTGATATTATCCTTTCTTCTCTCTCTACCTTTTCTCCTTTCATTTTTCCATATTTCTTCCTTTTTTTAATTTTTCTGCCTAATGTGTTATGGCCTTCAGTTTTCCCCCTCCCTGTATTTTTGGTCCTGCCCCTTGTGGGTCCTTAGCTCTCCTGCATTGCTCCTTGTGGGTCCTTAGCTCTCCTACAGTGCTCCTTGTGGGTCCTTAGCTCTCCTGCAGTGCTCCTTGTGGGTCCTTAGCTCTCTTGCAGTGCTCCTTGTGGGTCCTTAGCTCTCATGCAGTGCTCCTTGTGGGTCCTTAGCTCTCCTGCAGTGCTCTTGTCCTTAGACTGAACCCACTTCTACTTGTACTATGACTCAATCCTTTACTATTATTTCTGCTTCTAATACTTTTTTTACTATTACTACTACTATTGCCTCCCTTCACTCCACTTTCTCTCTTGAAGCACAAACTACTGCTACTTCTACGTCCACCATTATTACCACTTCTCTTTCCTCCTCTCTATCTCCCGTCACTGTCCTCCTCGCCTATACAGTCTCACTCACTCTCTTCATAAGCTCTTCTCTCTGCTGTGTTGGGTTATTAGCTGAAGATGCTATATGCTCGGCGTCTGCAGTCTCTAATGAAGTGATGAGAAAAGTGAAGTTTAGAAAATACTTGTTCGATGAAAGAACATTCTTCCTCAAGGAATTCACTACTACAGAGTCTGAGGCACCAAGGAAGAAGCTTATTATTACGCCACGTTTAGTTTTGGTGTTGTGGTGAGAGTACAAGTGGACAAGATCCTGCTGCTTGCTCGCTTTTCCCGAGACTTTAAAATGAAGCTTTTACAAATAGCTTAACCACTTGCCAGGAAATTCCTTCAACGTTGTTCTAAACAGCAACAAACCTACTGGCCCATGCCGGGTAGGTCTTTCTCAGATCCAACCTCTTATCAGCAATCAACTCTCTCCATCTGAGCCGTCGCGTCAGGTAGATCTGTGACTTGATAAAGCCCACTGTGTGGGCGAAACGTTGTCAATAAAGAATCGCATTATATTGCATGCGAGTCTACTTTTCCATCGTGTCAGTATTGTACAGCTTGGTGGCCAAGTTGGATCATCGGGAGGTAAAGTGTGTTGGGTCACCAGGTCAAGTGTGTTGGGTCACCAGGTCAAGTGTGTTGGGTCACCAGGTCAAGTCTCCCTGCAATATTTTTGTCATTCAGACTGATGTTATTTGCGTGTAATTACTCATACACAGTCACCCCACAATAGTTTTGATATATGCTGTTAGCGGCTCCAGGTGGCTGGGTCTGGTAACCCACAACTAACTCTGAGGTTGACAGTAGCCGCAAACTCTTATTTTTTTCTCAGTAGTAACAGCATATATCAAAACTATTATGGGGTGACTGTGTGCAGGCAAACTTGTCACTATAGTAAAATAGTTAAAACACTTGGAATCGTTGGGATCAGTTCCATAACTCTTCTGATAAATTATGAGTGACGTCACTGAGTCATAGATAACGATGCGTGATGTCACTTATGTTTGAACAGATCAAAGCTTCACGTATAGGCTAGGTGTTGCTCAAAATACAGCTACCAGCTTACCTTGATAAAGCTCTCTAAACATTTTTCTACAAGTACAGACCAAGCTGACGTTACTAACATACTAAATAGAAACATACTATATAGAACACCCAGGTACCTACTTACTGCTAGGTGAACAGGAACAGCAGATGTTTGTCACGTGGAGACCAGTGGTTCGTCCACCCGTTTTCCGTGTTTTTGATGCTTTTCCTAGGTCTAGGAGTCCATCTGTGTCCCCTCAGATATTCTCCCTTCCCCACTCCCTATCCTACACTCAGTAATCTTGCATCTAAGTCCAGGAGTCCATCTGTGTCCCCTCAGATATTCTCCTTTCCCCACTTCCTATCCAACACTCACTAATCTTGTATCTAAGTCTTCCCCAAGTCCATGTGTCCAGGAGTCCATCTGTGTCCCCTCAGATATTCTCCTTTCCCCACTTCCTATCCTACACTCAGTAATGTGTCCAGGAGTCCATCTGTGTCCCCTCAGATATTCTCCCTTCCCCACTTCCCCAGATTCATATGTTCCTTCCCCACTTCCTATCCTACACTCACACTCAGTAACCTCAGCTGTCCAGGAATCTATCCGTGGGCCCCCGGATGTCTTCCCTTCCCCTGAAGTTCTGGAAACTCTTTTCGTATATTTGATGCCTCACCCAATCCCACCCCCCGATGTCAGCAGTCCCATCCCAGGTCCGTGGTTCCAAGTGTTCATCTATACACCCTTCACAACTTCCCCGATGTCAGCAAGTCCCACCCCAGGTCCGTGGTTCCAGGTATACACCCTTCACCACTTCCCAGAGGTCAGCAGTCCCACCCTAGGTCCGTGGTTCCAAGTGTTCATCCATACACCCTTCACTACTTCCCCGAGGTCAGCAGTCCCACTTCAGGTCCCTGAAGTCCGCAAGTCCCACCCCAGTTCCGTGGGTCCAGGTATACACCTTTCACCACTTCCCTGAGGTCAGCAAGTCCCACCCCAGGTCCGTGGGTCCAGGTATACACCTTTCACCACTTCCCTAAGGTCAGCAAGTCCCAACCCCAGGTCCGTGGTTCCAAGTGTTCATCCATACACCCTTCACCACTTCCCTGAAGTCAGCAGTCCCACCCCAGGTCCGTGGTTCCAAGTGTTCATCCATACACCCTTCACCACTTCCCTGAGGTCAGCGTTTTAGCCACCCTTGAGGCACTGTCCATATATGATATTACTACACAAGTGTATTAATATCAGTATACGAAGGTAGATGTTATTACAGAGGAGGACACACAGAAAATCTGCGCTCTGTAATAACATCCACCTGGACAGACCCGAACGTGGACTACCTGAGACAAGAGAGATCTCTATCCCAGTTAGCCCACCAAGGAGTGGCCACTAAGTTAAAATTTTGAACATATATTTATATTTAATATTGTACCTATGTCAATTATTGCATTGTTCAATTATTTAGTTGTATAAGTGAATTTGTGAACGTTTTCATGTGTGTAAATTAGTGTAGGTGTGTGAACCTTTGTGTTCCCTGCACGATAACTGTAATTAATTGTTATTAATTATCGTTTTTTTCTTGTTATTGATGTTCTTTATTTGCATTTTACGCTAAGGTTCTCATGAGTGCACTCTTCTATACACTAAATTCTGTATTTCCACATACAAATCCTACACATCACACATACAGATGCACTAATAAGAACATAAGAACGAAGGAACACTGCAGACAGATGGACTAATAAAGCAACACAAACACCATCCACTGTATTTTTTCAAACATTCATTTATTTAACAATGCATATTATCCACTCCTTTCAGTATTACTAGTATGTAAACAAATACATACGACACTTAAAGTCACACTTCTTCCTCTACGCTACACACACACACACACACACACACACACACACACACACACAGTACACATATGTAAGTCAGGTGTACAAACACGGACACACCTTCAGGAGACAGTGTCGGGTCATCATCTGGAAAAGACTGGTGTCAGGACGTAGTTCCTGGTGATAATATTATCATGGTTATTATCAACCTTTTGTGTTTCCCAGTGACTAGTTAATGATGCTGGACCCACTGTAAAGTTCTCATAAGTCTCAGTCTCCTATGTCCGGCTTATTTATCTATGTATTAATGTACAATTTTTAAATGTATACATGTATTTATGAATATTTGAACATATATATATATTTATATATATTTATATATGTTCTTATGCAACCAAGAACAATACTGGTGTTCACCTTTACATTAACAGTCAGTGTTGTATATGAACAACACCGACATGAACAACACCGACATGGGCAACACCGTCATGAACAACACCGACATGAACAACACAGACATGAACAACACAGACATGAACAACACAGACATGAACAACACAGACATGAACAACATTGGTACATAACATTTAATTCTGGCGAGTAAAGACAAACAAGTACTCAGACAATATGGTAAAGTTGTCATCTAATTACTTAATAAAATTATTTTTTTCAGTGGTTGATTCATAGCTCCTGGTCCCGCTTCATAACTCTATTTTACCGATTTTGTTGATTTGTGGTCTACAGGGACTGATCATACCTATTTTTGAAGCTTGTTTGCCTCCACCACCACCTAGTACAGTCCACTTACCTCCTTAAGACTGGAAAAGTAATTATATATTCTAGTACACAAGTGAGAAATCACGAATGCGCCTGGAAGTTCACTATTTTCTCACATTCTTTGTTTTGCATATTCTGGTATGTTAATGGTATAGTAACATAACAAAATATAACTTTAACATAAGATATAAGATAAAAAAAACAGAAAAAAAGAAGAGAAGAAAGCTTGGAGGGCAGGTTGGGTCACCGGGAGATAAAGAAGGTCAGGTCACCAGGTCAAGTCTCCCTGGAATTGTTTTGACTTGTAATTTATTGTGTTGTGTTTATATTTTCATTCAGATGAATCACAACTGTTTTAAGTTAACACAGTTAATTAAAAACAGTTGTGATTCACGCCACTACTTCCTCTTTCATACACACTACTTCCTCTTTCATATACACGCTACTTCCTCTTTCATATACACGCTACTTCCTCTTTCATACACACGCTACTTCCTCTTTCATACACACTACTTCCTCTTTCATATACACGCTACTTCCTCTTTCATACACACGCTACTTCCTCTTTCATACACACGCTACTTCCTCTTTCATACACACGCTACTCCTCTTTCATACAACGCTACTTCCTCTTTCATACACACGCTACTTCCTCTTTCATACACACGCTACTTCCTCTTTCATACACACGCTACTTCCTCTTTCATACACACGCTACTTCCTCTTTCATACACACGCTACTTCCTCTTTCATACACACGCTACTTCCTCTTTCATACACACACTACTTCCTCTTTCATACGCACACACTACTTCCTTTTCACACACACACACACACACACACACACACTACTTTATCATATGCATTGCTACACCAATAAAAATATTTCTGCCACTAAAATACTTAGTGAGAGAAAGTCATGTGTGTATAACCTTGACAAGACGAGACTCCTCGCCAGGTGACAGCACTAATTTGTTTCTTTGGTTATTAATGATAAATTGTTTAACACAGAAAAATTCATGCGGACTTTTATATATTTTATTTATAATAAAATTTAGGCTGCTTAAAATATAAAACACACGAAAATAAACCATAAAAAAAGCAATTGTTTTCCATGACTTGATGTGAGTGCCATAATGACCCCGACGATGCCTGCCACAGTCTGGCCACAACGCTTCTGAATTATGTTATAAATGACTTGATAACATCTCCTGATCTACAGTGTTTATACTGCTTACCATTTAATATATTTTGTCTGAACATTGCAGCTCTCTTGAGAATAAATAGGAAAATAAAAATCACTATAACCTCCGTTTAACAAATTATAAGTTCAAGAATTAGAAAGAACAGCTAGACGATGTTTCGCGCCTTCCTGTATCTTCTTAAATATCGACCCTTTTTGCTGTTCAGATTCTTGACTTGTGATGTTTATATTGTTCAAGAAGTGTAACTCACCTGTACAGTGAGGTGATAATGAAGGTAGAGAAGTGTAACTCACCTGTACAGTGAGGTGATAATGAAGGTAGAGAAGTGTAACTCACCTGTACAGTGAGGTGATAATGAAGGTAGAGAAGTGTTACTCACCTGTACAGTGGTGATAATGAAGGTAGAGAGGTGTACTCACCTGTACAGTGGATGATAATGAAGGTAGAGAGTGTAACTCACCTGTACAGTGAGGTGATAATGAAGGTAGAGAAGTGTAACTCACCTGTACAGTGAGGTGATAATGAAGGTAGAGAGGTGTAACTCACCTGTACAGTGAGGTGATAATGAAGGTAGAGAGGTGTAACTCACCTGTACAGTGAGGTGATAATGAAGGTAGAGAGGTGTAACTCACCTGTACAGTGAGGTGATAATGAAGGTTGAGAGGTGTAACTCACCTGTACAGTGAGGGATAATGAGGTAGAGAGGTTTACTCACCTGTACAGTGAGTGATAATGAAGGTAGAGAGGTGTTACTCACCTGTACAGTGAGGTGATAATGAAGGTAGAGAGTGAACTCACCTGTACAGTGAGGTGATAATGAAGGTAGAGAGGTGTAACTCACCTGTACAGTGAGGTGATAATGAAGGTAGAGAGTGTAACTCACCTGTACAGTGAGGTGATAATGAAGGTAGAGAGGTAACTCACCTGTACAGTGAGGTGATAATGAAGGTTGAGAGTGTAACTCACCTGTACAGTGAGGTGATAATGAAGGTAGAGAGGTACTAACCCTTACAGTGAGTGATAATGAAGGTAGAAAGTAACTACACCATGTTATCAGTGAGGTGATAATGAGGTAGAGAGTGACTCACCTGTACAGTGAGGTGATAATGAAGGTAGAGAGTGTAACTCACCTGTACAGTGAGGTGATAATGAAGGTGAGAGGTGTAACTCACCTGTACAGTGAGGTGATAATGAAGGTAGAGATGTGTTACTCACCTGTACAGTGAGGTGATAATGAAGGTAGAGAGGTGTAACTCACCTGTACAGTGAGGTGATAATGAAGGTAGAGAGGTGTAACTCACCTGTACAGTGAGGTGATAATGAAGGTAGAGAGGTGTTACTCACCTGTACAGTGAGGTGATAATGAAGGTAGAGAGGTGTAACTCACCTGTACAGTGTGATGATAATGAAGGTAGAGAGGTGTTACTCACCTGTACAGTGTGATGATAATGAAGGTAGAGAGGTGTTACTCACCTGTACAGTGAGGTGATAATGAAGGTAGAGAGGTGTTACTCACCTGTACAGTGAGGTGATAATGAAGGTAGAGAGGTGTTACTCACCTGTACAGTGAGATGATAATGAAGCTAGAGAGGTGTTACTCACCTGTACAGTGAGGTGATAATGAAGGTAGAGAGGTGTTACTCACCTGTACAGTGAGGTGATAATGAAGGTAGAGAGGTGTAACTCACCTGTACAGTGAGATGATAATGAAGGTAGAGAGGTGTTACTCACCTGTACAGTGTGATGATAATGAAGGTAGAGAGGTGTAACTCACCTGTACAGTGAGATGATAATGAAGGTAGAGAGGTGTTACTCACCTGTACAGTGAGATGATAATGAAGGTAGAGAGGTGTAACTCACCTGTACAGTGAGGTGATAATGAAGGTAGAGAGGTGTTACTCACCTGTACAGTGAGGTGATAATGAAGGTAGAGAGGTGTTACTCACCTGTACAGTGTGATGATAATGAAGGTAGAGAGGTGTAACTCACCTGTACAGTGAGATGATAATGAAGGTAGAGAGGTGTTACTCACCTGTACAGTGAGATGATAATGAAGGTAGAGAGGTGTAACTCACCTGTACAGTGAGGTGATAATGAAGGTAGAGAGGTGTTACTCACCTGTACAGTGAGATGATAATGAAGGTAGAGAGGTGTAACTCACCTGTACAGTGAGATGATAATGAAGGTAGAGAGGTGTTACTCACCTGTACAGTGAGATGATAATGAAGGTAGAGAGGTGTAACTCACCTCTACAGTGAGGTGATAATGAAGGTAGAGAGGTGTTACTCACCTGTACAGTGAGGTGATAATGAAGGTAGAGAGGTGTTACTCACCTGTACAGTGGTGATAATGAAGGTAGAGAGGTGTAACTCACCTGTACAGTGGATGATAATGAAGGTAGAGAGGTGTTACTCACCTGTACAGTGAGATGATAATGAAGGTAGAGAGGTGTTACTCACCTGTACAGTGAGGTGATAATGAAGGTAGAGAGGTGTTACTCACCTGTACAGTGAGATGATAATGAAGGTAGAGAGGTGTAACTCACCTGTACAGTGAGGTGATAATGAAGGTAGAGGGTGTTACTCACCTGTACAGTGAGATGATAATGAAGGTAGAGAGGTGTAACTCACCTTACAGTGAGTGATAATGAAGGTAGAGAGGTGTTACTCACCTGTACAGTGAGGTGATAATGAAGGTAGAGAGGTGTAACTCACCTGTACAGTGAGATGATAATGAAGGTAGAGAGGTGTAACTCACCTGTACAGTGAGATGATAATGAAGGTAGAGAGGTGTTACTCACCTGTACAGTGTGATGATAATGAAGGTAGAGAGGTGTAACTCACCTGTACAGTGAGGTGATAATGAAGGTAGAGAGGTGTAATTCACCTGTACAGTGAGGTGATAATGAAGGTAGAGAGGTGTTACTCACCTGTACAGTGAGGTGATAATGAAGGTAGAGGGTGTAACTCACCTGTACAGTGTGATGATAATGAAGGTAGAGAGGTGTTACTCACCTGTACAGTGTGATGATAATACTTGTAGAGAGGTGTAACTCACCTGTACAGTGAGGTGATAATGAAGGTAGAGAGGTGTTACTCACCTGTACAGTGAGGTGATAATGAAGGTAGAGAGGTGTTACTCACCTGTACAGTGTGATGATAATGAAGGTAGAGAGGTGTAACTCACCTGTACAGTGAGGTGATAATGAAGGTAGAGAGGTGTAACTCACCTGTACAGTGAGATGATAATGAAGGTAGAGAGGTGTTACTCACCTGTACAGTGAGGTGATAATGAAGGTAGAGAGGTGTTACTCACCTGTACAGTGAGATGATAATAAAGGTAGAGAGGTGTAACTCACCTGTACATTGAGATGATAATAAAGGTAGAGAGGTGTTACTCACCTGTACAGTGAGGTGATAATGAAGGTAGAGAGGTGTAACTCACCTGTACAGTGTGATGATAATAAAGGTAGAGAGGTGTTACTCACCTGTACAGGGAGATAATGAAGGTAGAGAGGTGTAACTCACCTGGTAATTTTCCCTACTACTTTATCCTAGTATAGACTAAGCATGATATACATACACTGATAAATTTTCTAGTAAATGTTTTAAAAAGAGAAAATGTACCATCATATTAAAAATACTAATTGTTAAATTACAGTTACAATTAATTTTTCTATTACAATTTAGGATGTGTTTCGAGACCGAGTCACAGGGGGCGATGACCACAGGAACCATTAACTGCTATGTTTCCAGCTCTCATATTATATCAGAGTGTAGAGATTATAAATCAGTCCATTAAGTATTTTCTAGGCATCACTAACTCTCAATATCATTACCTGATAGTTACCCGAAGTCCAGAACTGTTTATATGTTTATATCTGGTTACAATAGTAATGAGTTATTTATGCAGACATTAAGTAAAAATATTACCTTATATTTCAGCAAGGAATGCTTGTCAAAAAATGTAAGTGATTGTGTGTTATTTACAGTGAGCAAAGTCAGGGTAATTTTCCAGAGTGGTTGGTAATATGTCATTATGGCTAAAATACTTTGGCATTTCTTGAACAGTTCTGAGTCACAGTTCTGTGTCACACGACACCTTGTCTGTGCCACATGGCACGCTCCCTGTATCATGAACTCAATCTCTAGTAAAGCCTTTGCACCGCGTCTTGACACACCCCAAATACACGACTCAACCTGTGTCGTGCCACCGTCACAAACTCTCTCTGACTACACCACTAAATACCTGACACCACATCTTAACAGTGTCACACAAGACACCACATCTTAACAGTGTCACACAAGACACCACATCTTAACAGTGTCACACAGACACCTACATCTTAACAGTGTCACACAAGACACCACATCTTAACAGTGTCACACAAGACACCACATCTTAACAGTGTCACACAAGACACCACATCTTAACAGTGTCACACAAGACACCACATCTTAACAGTGTCACACAAGACACCACATCTTAACAGTGTCACCACATTAAGACACCACATCTTAACAGTGTCACACAAGACACCACATCTTAACAGTACCCCCAGTCACACAAGACACCACATCTTAACAGTGTCACACAAGACACCTAAACATCACTTAACAGTGTCACACAAGACACCACATCTTAACAGTGTCACACAAGACACCACATCTTAACAGTGTCACACAAGACACCACATCTTAACAGTGTCACACAAGACACCACATCTAAAGTGTAAAAAAACCTAAGTGTCACAACACCTTCAGTGTCACACAGACACCACTCTTAACAGTGTCACACAGGACACCACATCTTAACAGTGTCACATCAGGACACCACATCTTAACAGTGTCACACAGGACACCACACCTTAACAGTGTCACACAGGACACCACATCTTAACAGTGTCACACAATTTCAGGTACATATTTTCAGGTACATAGTCTCAGGAACACAGTCGGTACGGTGAATAAGCCAGTAGATAGTCTAAGGCCGTCACCATCACGAAGAGTCAATCTCCAGGTCTGTCTGTTGAACACTCCCAGGTGTATAAGGAGGTGGTGAACTCTCCAGTGTTGTATAGGGGGAGAGTCTCGTTAGCACTGTCGGTCTAGCCTGCTCGGCAGTCAAACATCGGGTCTGATGACGTAACTTATTGACTGCCGGCCGGCAGGGTAACTACCTAACTCATTGTTAGATAGGGGCCGTAACAGGGCATAAAGCAATGCACCTAAGAAGAAATGTTTAATTTTGTCAGGAATCGGACCAGCCAAGTAGTGTTAACGAACAATGTGATCTCCGATAGGAGTGTCTGTGTCTTCTAAGCTGGAGTCGTATTCCAGTGTAGTTCCCAGAAAAGCCAGACAGTAACGATATAATTACTTTGTAAACGACTGACTCTTGCACAGACAGTGACTCCACAGTGGGGACATCGGTGTTAGCACTGCTGGTGCCTCTTATTTCCCTGGCAGGATGCTTTTTTTCTATGTTCTTGAGCAGTGTGGGCATCTTTGAGGATAAATGCAAGTTTGCTGGTGATTATCCTGATTGTGCCCACTGCGTTGCCCTCTTCATTTTTTTTTTTTTTTGCTCACCTGGAAGCTGATTTTTTTTACGCTGTCAGTGGAACGATTAGGAGGGTCTGCCTCTCCCATTTTGTGTTGATGGGGAAGGAGACAGTACATACACAGATGACAACAAAGAAATGTGTGACATACGTCCCAGTACTATTCAGTGCTCAGTGAACCATTAATCAGAATAAAAATTAATGACCCGAATGAGTTCTTCATGAATGAGTCACTTGACTTAGAAGCCATTGAGTGTATGAACATGCACTCCGCCCCACACCCAGACTCGTGGAACTCGATATTCATCAAGAATTCCAAGAAACCCTTATCACGTGCCTTAAATATTCTATGGAGAAGAGGCTTAGACACTGAAGTCATTCACATTTAAAAAAAAACACTTATATTTCCACACTCCACATAAGTGACAGTAAATCAATTGCAAAAACATTTACACTAATAGCCCTAACGTCCCACATTATCAAGATTTTTGAAAGGGTTTTAAGAAGCAAGTTTATAAATCACATGCAATCACAGCATTTGCTCAATCCAAGTTAAAACGTGTTCAGAACAGGTCGCTCCTGTCTTTCGCAATAGCTGGACCCTTACATGATCCTGAATGCACTTAACGACAACCGTAATAAAAATGTACACACTAACTTTGCCGAAGCGTTTAGCAAGTGCTACCATGGGATAATTGTTTACAAAATGTGTGCAATAGGAATAAGTGGAAATGTGAGCAGATGAATGTTTAACTTCCTTACGAATAGAATCCAAAGTGCAATAAATAGTCAAGAGAGTGTAATCAAGGGGCTGCTACAGTCAGAAGTTCCGTCCCACGGTGCTCGCTCCACTTCTCATTCTCATACCTGACATTGATAGGGACATGAATCATAGCATTGTATTATCATTTTCAAACGATAATAAAATTTGTATACAACCACAGAAGACACAACGAGCTTCCAAAGTGATATAAACCAAGTTTTCCAGTTGGCAACTGACAACAATATGATGTTCAATGAGGACATATGTCGATTTCTACTTCATGGAAGAATAGAAGAAATGAAAACATGATTGTAGTACAAGTCAAATTCAAATCACTCGATAGAACATTAGTCAAATGTGAGAGTGATAATATCAGAACACATGTTCAAGGAGCACAACAATGTTATTTATCGCAAATACAAGAAGAATGATTGGTTGAATTAACCAGAAGCTTCAAAACAGGAGATACCAAGCCAATGACGATACTCTCCAGGTCAATTTCTCGTCCCTGGAATATTGTTGTGTACTAACGGCTGGAATATTGATGTGTACTGAGCTGGAAAAAGTATGAAAAACTTTCACAGCTCGAATAAAATCAGACACCTAAATTACTGGGAGTCCTTGAAGTCCCTAGAAAGTAGGTGAGATGGAAGATATTGGAGCGCTTGGTCCTACACCTGCACAACAAAATTATGAACACAAAAGGCAGACGATGCAGGATACTTCCAATGAAAAACAGGTGAGATAAGAGTATGCAGAGTGAACTCAGTAAGTTTCAATTAATGGGCCACGACTCTTCAACGCCCTCTCTTCATGCATAAACCTCTAGCTGTCTTCAAAAGGGAACTCGAGAGAATCCTCCAAATAGTTTCTGATCAGCCAAGTTGTGGTGCATACGTTGAATTGTGGGCGGCTGGCACTAACAGCTTGAGTGATGAGGCTAGCAACCACAAGGCTTTGTCCTGTACCGGGCCACAGCAGCGGGAACTCCGGAAGCGACTCCGAGTAAATCTAGGTTGTCCGAGGGTTGGATCCAGGTCTTTCACTTAGTGTGTGGGTTGAGGCCGCTACTGGTACCCGTAGTATTTATTTATTTTTGGAAGAGGATTCTATTCTAATTATTGACCCAGGAAAATTCGACTGGTTTATTTCGATTAGTGTATCTTAATCCTCTCCAGGATTTCATTCTGAAGGCAGCTAAAGCCAGTAGCCTAGCCAGGATTTCATTCTGAAGGCAGCTAAAGCCAGTAGCCTAGCCAGGATTTCATTCTGAAGGCAGCTAAAGCCAGTAGCCTAGCCAGGATTTCATTCTGGAGGCAGCTAAAGCCAGTAGCCTAGCCAGGATTTCATTCTGGAGGCAGCTAAAGCCAAAATTTCAATTTGGAAATTTAAAAATAAGATACTGAAAAATTAAAGAAATCATTCTTAAAAACATATGATCTTCAGTACGTATATGCAATTTCTTAAACTATCGTACTTAAACCCATTCGTGGCTGAGCCACTGCCTCTTCCCCAGGAGCGACCCACACAAGTCAGCTAACGTTAACCCAGGTACCTAATTACTACTAGGTGAACATGGGCACCAGATGTAAGGAAATATGCCCAACATCTTCACATATCCTTGGCATAATATTTGGGAAAGTAGTAAGTTCAACACTGTATTAATGTTGACAGAATTACCGACAATATGTTAGGTAAAAGGACAACAGCTTGACGAAGCTCCTGGAGGGCGAAACGTTGCCACAATAAAATGTCGCATTAGTTGCACTTGTGTCCTCTTACCTAACAAGTTCAGCATTGTTTCCATGATTCCCAGCATCGATTTCTGAACGTTCCCTGTATATAAAATGAATCTGCATTTAAATAAAATTACATTAAGTTGCTTAAGCTTGTGAAAGTCTAACATTAAACCACAAATAAGCAAATCAATTGGTTAGACTCAGGAAAGGCGCAGAAGTCTTTCTGTTGGTCAGATAATGGAGAGGTCATCCACCTTCATTCATTTTCGCAAGTTCACTAATCATTAAATGTCACTGGAGTTCTGTTCCTGGGGAAATGTACAGTTGGGTAAAATAGTTCCTGGACAGAATAGTTCCTGGGCAGAAATAATATCAGGCAACTCAGACGTAGTATACAGAGGAGTAGTGAGTATTTTCATGAATGAATTAGTGCAGCTTGTAATGACGATGGTGACTGGTTAACAAAATTAATTACCAGTACTTTCTGTGCCTCTATATAGAAATAAATTTATGAATGCAGACAAGAATTAATTACTGTTCGGAAATTATATCCAAAATTATAAAAAAAAAAAATTATTTGAAAAGGGGACCGAATATATTGTAAGGGAAGTGTTCTGGTTGATAACCGTCAAATGTCCTTACATAAAGCATAATTTTGATGGACGAAGTCTATATGTCTTACAGAACACTCTTAATCTGCATTCTGAAATATTATTCATTAGGTACAAACATGATCACTAGACTAACTAAACGCAAGAGATCTGTCATATATACACAAGCCAGCCGGGCAGTTTTCCAGTATTTTTAAGAATCATTGCCAAAATATTAACTGTGACACTTCCTACATTGTATATAAAATTGAATGCAAAAGCGCAAAATACTATAAACTTCAACATCTCACTAGGCCGGTGGCATCTCACTAGGCCGGTGGCATCTCTTACTCCCAGTTACTCGATTCAAAATTTGGCTTACGAAATTTTTTTTTCCTGTTGTATAAAAGTTGCTTTTCACTTTGTTTTAATTGCTTAAGAGAGCCTCGTGTGTGAGGCCTCGTGTGTGAGGCCTCGTGTGTGAGGCCTCGTGTGTGAAGCCTCGTGTGAGAGGCCTCGTGTGAGAGGCCTCGTGTGTGAGGCCTCGTGTGTGAGGCCTCGTGTGTGAGGCCTCGTGTGTGAGGCCTCGTGTGTGAGGCCTCGTGTGTGAGGCCTCGTGTGTGAGGCCTCGTGTGTGAGGCCTCGTGTGTGAGGCCTCGTGTGCGAGGCCTCGTGTGAGGCCGACATACGCAGTACTCATTTTAATTGTAATTTTATTACCTGCATTTGAACTTTTTACATATGAGACAAAAATGAGGAAGAATGAGAGTCTATATTTCGATCATCAGCTGAGGTCCTTTTCAGCAGATAAAAAAAGAATGAGGAGAGATACCTGGCATTCATAGGGGTAGGGAGAATGGGCAGTTCCTTGCCAGTAGAGTAAAACATATTGTTAGGGCGGAGCTTCTAGCGTCATCAAGGCTCTTGATAACATGTTGAAGGAACATGATGCTCAGATGACGTCTCATGTTAGCCTGTCCACATTTAGGAGTATGAGAGTTTCTGGGTAATTGTATGACATCAGATGCTCTAAACATAGGTACAACAGAATGCAGGAGCAATGGAATAAGCATACAGTTCCCTGCTAAGGCAGGTCCTCTCCACACTCAAAAGAGCAAACCTTATATAAGGAAGTTGTTGTGAGGTGCCCAGACTGCTGTTGTATGAATATGTAATTAAACTCGGTTCTAGGATGTGATCTGTTTAGTGCAAAGTTGGTAATTACATTTGCTTTGGAATTTCCTTTCGCTATGTTAAAGCTTGGTTTGGCTTCATCTGGTGTCGCTTCAATCTATTTTTGTTTGCATGAGTCTGTATTGAGTTAATGATATTGTGAGGTGCAAATATTTAATATGATGGAAGAGTGCAGAATTTCCTTAATATTATTTGACTGAACACTTTTATTATATTATCCCGGCCAATTTTTTTTCGATGTATACTTAAACGCAGTTGTTGCGCAGAACTTGGTATACACCTTGACGATCATACAATGACAACTATAAGATACGTCATCAAGTACCCTGAGGACCCAAGATGATCGGTCTTAATAGTATGACGCTTCTGTCAACCAGCAATGAATCACCCACTGTCCTTACCCTAATAAATATCTGGTCTGTCTGTCTGTCTTTCTCCTCTTTCCTTTGTATTTGTTGAAGAGGACCTCAGCTGGAGGTCGAAATGTAAATACTAACATTCGCCTTCGGGTTTATCTCAGGTGAACTTTCCTCACTTACTGATTATTACTAATTACACCTTGTAACGCCAACATACAGGTGCGCTCACATACCCACATACACACGCGTACACACACACTGTTGCTTCTTAATTATACATGTAAAATCAGGAAGAAGTACATTTGTAATATTAATTTCAATTTTTGACTAAAATATATTCAGGAGAGCACTCCCCGGTCAGGCTTGAAATATTTGGCTCGCTGGTTAATTAACCTGCTCCTAAAAAATATCCCCCAAAATACCTGCCTGATGACTACAGACTTGATAATAAGAGCAACTGTTGCAAAATTCTCGCTTGAGTTTTAATTAAATTTACTTTCTAATATGTATTTTTTTATATACACTATTACAGCGCGCCATCTACTATACTAGTCTTGCTTCCACTGTTTAGACAGTAGTAGAGATAGTCAGACTCCAGCAAGTCCCTCTCCACGTTGGTAACTATCAGTCATGTTGGCCACCGTACTAGCAGCGTGATATTCAACATGAGTCTCCCAGCCCCTTTGATCAAGAGCCTTAAGATCTTCCGTATGCCTGTCTCATGGTTTCCCATATGCTTTAAAAAAGCCCATAAACAGATAAAGGCTTGCTGTCTTAAAAGTATTTTTGTACAACCATTCAGCAAATCTGCTGAAGAGGACCTCAGCTGGTGATAGATATTTATGCAACTACCCTTTATTGTCCTGACTCCTTTGACCAAGTTTTCATAATAAGGGAGAACCAACATATTTTTAGTTGAACAAGGTTGGTTGACCGTTTTTGAATTGTATAAAGTGTTTCCAGCAATTTTAAAAGATTTTTCAATTAAGGCACAGTATATATCGTAACCTATAGGCATGACCTACTCCCTCTTAGGCATTTATTTATCCAAGGTAACACCGCCTACGACTGCTTCACCTCAACTGTTTGCAGTATAAAAGCCCCTTCGCACATATGCTGTATTCTTATCAAGATTGATCGACTGATTACATCTACTCCATATTGAGGGACTAATTACCTTAATCTCCTCCTGATCTTCACTATTCTTCTTTGCACTGGACTGATGAAGCCACTGTGTGGCGAAACGTTTTCATAATAATGATACCCTAGTGTTGCCCATGTGTCTAATTTATCACCTTTCGGTTCTCTGAGCCATTTATCTACAACTTTTCTAATGGAGAGCAGCACATCCTTCCAGTCAACGTCAGTCTATCACGTTGGCTAAGACCATCAAATGTGTGAATGTAACAATGTATTAAAAACGTGACTGTATGAAAGTCTATTTTAATGCCCGCTTGTTGGGTTTCATTTTTCTGTTCGCTCTTCGAAGGTTTCCTTTGCTTTTCTGTGTTAGTGAAAATATGAATTATTACATTATCATCATCAGAATCTGTACACAAAAGCGAGATGAGAAACGTTAAGGAGTTTCCACTGAAATGGTTCAGAGCGCCGATGGGATTAGACATTTGTGAAACACTTGGGTATCGTCTCCACAAAAAAGATACCCAAGTGTTTAATTCATCATTATGTCGGTTCTATGAACCTTTTATCTACATTCCTGTCAGACAGCAACATCTTGGGATCTTGATACAGGAAATTTTACACTTGCCTAACCTACAGACTTGACGTACTCCACCTGTGGCTTTGTCCAAGGTGACACCGTCTACGACTGCTCCACTTAACCTGTCCGCACATATGCTCTACTCTTATTAGGACTGATGGACTGGTCACATCGATTCCAGAGGGACTGATTACCTCAAACTCCTTCTGATATTCAACCATTCTTTGTGTTAGACTGAGGAAGCCAATGGTTGGCTAAACGTTTCCATAATAAAGATAGTCGAGTGTTGCAGTAGAGCCTGCGTCCAGCAAGCACCCAGCCTGCGTCCAGCAAGCACCCAGCCTGCGTCCAGCAAGCACCCAGCCTGCGTCCAGCAAGCACCCAGCCTGTGGAAGTAACGATGAGCCGACAAGTGCAGGACAAAGCACACGAAATAGCTTAAGCCTTTATTTTAACGGTTCGTTCAAGCTGTTTCGTGTGTCTTCCTAAAGCACCATTCTCGTTTTCAATGCAATATATTACATGTTAATTCCACGTTGACACTTCTACTGTACAGATGTTGATCAACTGTGACACTTTGGGCTTTATACCAGCATATCTCAGGTGGGTTGCAACACTCGTGCAGCCTGGGGGAAGTGCAGGGCAACATCATGTTTGCAATCAGACTGATGGATTGGTTCACACTTGTCCTGGCAATACATTACATAAATCGTTGATTTCAGTTACGACAAACAGCGTTTCCTAATATTTTCTTTCGAGTGAATAAACATGACAGCAGCATCTCCTGCAGTGGCGGCTCTATCCTCTGTCCGCTAATGGCGAGACATATACTTAAACCTAATATTCCAAAATAATAATAATTTATATTTTTATATAATATAGGACTTAGAAATGTGTTATATCACCGTGGTTGCTCAACGGGTATATGAATGGGGTTGAAAAAACAAATGAATGCCACGAGTATCGCGGAACCGACCAGACTAGAAAATAATCCCGACCACATTTCCATCAACAATGAAGATATTGTGCGAAACACCGTGGTGTAGTAAACAAACTCAGACCATAACCTAACACAAGTTCAGACCAGCATATAAACTGGTCTTGAACAGTAAAACATCCATCATGAGGGAGAACTCAAAAAACTTTAACTTCATCAAAATGAAAACGAACCGAGATCAAATAGGTTAGGTAAGGTTCGTCAGGAAACGGCAAGTATTTCCTGACACAGGTCTTAGTCAGATGATGACCCGCCATTGGAGCTTTTGGTCATCTGACCGAGGCCTTCCGCTGGCTTACCGGTCCGCTTAAATAAGCTGGGAAGATAATATGGTTATCATGAACCTCAAGCAGTATGTCGAGAGGATGAATTAATGGCACTAGAGGTATACTCCAGATATAGTCCATTACGAAAAAAACAAAAAAGTATACAAGATACAGGCTAGCAAGAGAGAGGAGCTGCCTTTACATAGACGATGATCAGAGAACTTAAAGGCTTCAGACTTCCTAAGGAAATAAAGGAAACCTTCATTAGAGAAAGGGAAAATGTTGAGAACAAAGCCATAAATGAACTCAAAAGAAATCCATTATAGTTTTTCTCAAAATTTAGGTCAAAAACCTCATCTTGTATCAGGTTCTTACTTTAAGATGGAACATACACCGACGACAACAAATAAATGAGTGAAATACCTATGAGTGAGCCATTAATCAGTCTAAAAATTGACATCCTAAATGAGATTTTAATGAGACTTAAACTCTGCCGTTATCTCCATAATTTTTGCCATAACTCTAACCTCACTTGCTTCGACGAAGCCAATGATATCCCCATGCACATTGCCCCAGGCCTAGACTCGTGGAACGCCTTAGTCATCAAGAATTATAAGAAAACATTATTTCGTGCCTTAAATATTCTGTGGAAGAGGCTAAACACACGAGTCATCTCAAAGTAATTAAAACCCACCTCTATAGCCCCATGTGAGTCTGGCAAGATTGCCAGACTCACGTGGCAAGATTGCCATGACTCAAGATTGCCAGACTCACAGAAACACAATTGCACAACACAGGGCAACACTGGTTTAGAACTGGTCGTTCCTGGCGCTGCGCTGGAAGACAAGCAAAAGATGTAGTATATACTGACTTAAGCACTTTCGAAAAAATGCGCCATTGTGTAAGAGCACACAAAATATATAGAAAAGAAATAAATGGAAAAGTGGTTAGATTATTTTTATCATGCACCCCATGCTCCTCCTGTGGGCAGTAGTCAAAATATTACAGAAACAAAGGGTCCAGGGACTGGGCCTCAAAGTTTTTATAAGTAAACAAATATAAAGTGATAATGAACTATTTATATGTGTATATCTGGTTACAATCGTAATGAGTTATTTATGCATACCTGAACTCAGTCATAACATTACAGTGTACCTTATATGTGGTTTTTAATTATATTACCTCATGCATTAGCAAGAAATTGTTGAATTTAAGCATGTGCTTCCAAGTTACTTACAACAGGACATTGTTCCATAATACATTTGTGAGGTCTCTGTATTCGTGGATTTTATCGTTTTCCAGTACATTGATGCAGGGTGTGTCAACAGCCCACCTGGCAAAGTTTTCATCTAGTTATGTCTACATTAACTTGTGGTGCAGTTGTAAAACAGACGGATATTTAACTTCCTAACAAACAGAATCCCATGCGTAACAGTAAGCAGAGCAAAATCTGGGTCTACCAGTTTTTCTTTGTCATATCTAATCTAGACAGAGATATACATCATAGTACCGTAATCATCCTTTGCAGACGATACTGAGAACACGGCGAACCTCTATGCTGGAATAAAAGAATCTCCCTGTGGGACACTGACATCAATATGTTCAGTGAAGAACAATTTCACTTACACCCTTATGGTAAAAATAAGGAAATAAAGTCTGGAATGAAGTACAAGACAAACATGAATCATTCAATAGAGTGGAAGTTTAATGTGAGAGACAAAGGTATAATAATGTCACGAGAATCTCGCATTAAAAAAATCACAACATTGTTATCATCTCAGTAGCAAAGAAACTGACAGGATGAATAACTCGAACCTAATATAATAAGAGATGCCAAGCCAAGTTTCTTCCTCTCTCTAGGATGGAATGTTGCTGTATATTAATGACCTCATTCAAGGCAGGCGAATTGCAGAACTGGAGAACGTACAGAGAATCTTTACTGAATTTATGAGCAGTAAAGGGCCTGAATTACTGAGGATGTTTGAAATCCCTCGAAATGTACTCCTTGGAACGTAGTCGAGAATGATACATCATAACTAATTCCTGGGAAATTCTGTAGGGATTAGTCCCAAACGTACACACCAAAATCACTCCAAACGAAAGCAAGAGCCAGGTTGTGGTGCATTTCTTGGTCTGCTTACAACTGGCATCATCAACCTGATAAATATGATATGTATAACAGTTAGGCCTCTATCCCCAAACATTTCGCCTAGGCAGTAGGCTTCTTCAATCAAGTACACAGGAGGCAGCATTAGTAGAGATGTAAAGACGATGTAATCAATCCAACACCCTTGAAGACGTAGTTCTGAGGTGGTCAGTCCCTCAACCTGGCAAAGAGTTTTGTTCCATAGTCCGGAACAATGTGAAGCAGAAGCAACAGTATTGAGGTATATTGTCACAGGTAAGGCGCGGATAATCTTGACGACAGGAGAGGCGGAGCCCATTAGTAAAAGTAATAATGTAATCATTGAGAAGGCAGGTCCCTTTCAAATCCATCCCTTCTCACTTACAACTAGTGGTCAGGTAAAGAGGTTATCGAAGATGTTCTTTCTACCAAGATAGGGTTATATTGCAGTGTCTGACAGTGAATATGATAATGGTACCGGTATCTTGGTACAGAGAACACCTTCAATAACTTTTTTTACCTGACCACTAGTTACAACTGAGAAGGGATTTATCTGAAAGGGACCTACCCTATCAATAATTACATTGTTACTTCTACTAGTGGGCTCCGCCTCTCTTGTCGTCAAGATTATCCGCGCTTTACCTGTGACAGTATACAAGTCTCCATACTGTTGTTTCATCTTCACATTGTTCCAGAATATGGAACAAAACTCTTCGCCAGGTTGAGGGACTGACCACCTCAAAATTACGTCTTCAAGGGTGATGGACTGATTACATCGTCTTAACATTTGTACTGCTTCTGCTGCCTCCTCTGTACTCGACTGAAGAAGCTTCCTCCTGTAGGCGAAACGTTTCGGAATAAAGATACCTAACTGTTGCACACGTGTCTTACATATCAACTTTCGGCATTGTATATCATTATCATTTTCACATCATTAGCCTAATTGCTCAGGCAAGCTACAGGGGTGCCTGGTCTGGGACAGTGCCATGGAGTCAGTGACCCACAGAAACTTACTACTGTAACTTACAGCTAATGCAAATGTAGCTAATAAATTCTTATACTGACGTTAATATTTCCTTCACCGACAATATCTATAACTCAGGGTCTTTGAAACTTACCAGGTTTGTTATAGAAGACTCAGGAAACAAGACACGACTGGCTAGTCAGGGTGTCCTAGTACACACAGCATGTACAGTAGTGCTGCTTCAGCATACTTAAACATTTAACGAGGTTCATCAGATGAGTAAACTTGCTGTCTACACACTATCTCTCCCTAATGAGAAAACTCCTTGAAATAATATGTCAGTGCTTTACGTTAATTATACGCTTAATAAAGATGGAGTGATGGATAATTAAAAAAATTCTCAACCACAGGAACACACGTGATCAGTGGTTAATGAAACGTGTTTTCACATGATGAAACCCAGAAAAGATGTAGGAAAGACATCACGAAACGAGTGGAATATTAACATTTAATCTTGCATCACCTTGTGAGCCTCTCATAAGATCCTTCACAACTTGGTCAGGGATCAAACATTAGAGAAGATCCACTGCACATGTAAGTCTCACAAGGTGATGGATCAAATGTTGCTAATATTCCACTCGTTTCATGGGGTCCTATCATAGATGCTATGATAGGACACACACAGAAAGATCGCGGTCAGCTATCTACGAGTGTGGCTCACCTCTCTACCTAACGCCGTAGAACACTCAGCTACAGATGCCTCAAAACCCTACGTAGTCTGGGTACAACCGCAATCTTTGTGTGTATACCCTATTTGTTTCTGCGTGATGCATTATTTATACTTATATATATATATATATATATATATATATATATATATATATATATATATATATATATATATATATATATATATGTCGTGCCGATTAGGTAAAACTTGCTATTTTGGCTTAAATAGCAACGCTCACCTTGCCATATAAGACAAGTGAAAATTTGTGTATGCAATAATTTCGCCAAAATCATTCTGAACATAACGAAAAAAAATATATTTCATTGTGTTTGTTTATTATTAAATTAATGTTAACGTATCTAAAATATATTTAGTTGGGTTAGGCTAAATTAAATTGCGCTTGTTATAATAAGGTTAGGTAGGTTTTCAAAGTTTCTCTTGGTACAAAATTATAAATTCTTACATTAACATAAATGAAAAAAATATATCTTTAAACAATCACTAAAAACAACTAATATAGCCCCACTCCATAAAGGGGGCAGCAAAGCAATAGCTAAGAACTATAGACCAATAACTTCAACGTCCCACATCATAGAAATCTTTGAAAGAGTTCTAAGAACCAGGATTGAAACCACTTGGACTCATAACAATTGCACAATCCAGGGCAGCATGGGTTCAGAGCAGGTCGCTCCTGCCTCTCCCAACTACTGGACCACTGTGATATGGTTTTAGATGCACTGGAAAACAAACAGAATGCAAATGTAGTATACACAGATTTTGCAAAAGCCTTTGACAAGTGTGACCATGGTGTAATAGCACACAAAATGCGTGCTGAAGGGATAACTGGCAAAGTAGTCAGATGGATCTTCAACTTTCTAACCAATCGAACACAAAGAGTAATGGTAAACAGAGTTAAATCGGAAGCTGCCATAGTGAAGAGATCTGTTCCGCAAGACACAGTACTCGCCCCTATCCTGTTCCTCATCCTCATATCAAACAGACAGATGTAAACCGTGTCATCCTTTGCAGACGATACTAGGATCTGCATGAGAGTGTCATCCATTGAGGACACGGTAAATCTCCAAGAAGATATAAACCAAGTTTTCCAATGTGCAACAGAGAACAATTTGATGTTCAATGAAGACAAATTCCAACTACTTCGTTATGGAAAACTGGAGGAAATAATAGCTAGGACTGAGTATATTACAAACTCTAATCACACAATAAAGCGGAAAAGTAATGTGAAGGACCTGGAAGTGGTAATTTTTCAGGATCTCACCAAGGATCACAACAGTGCCACTATTACATCTGCGAGGAAACTGATAGGATGGATAATGAGAACATTCAAGACAAGAGATGCCAAGCCAATGATGATCCTTTTCAAATAACTTGTTCTCTCTAGGCTGTAATACTGCTGTACATTAATATCTCCATTCAAGGCAGGTGAAATTGCAGATCTTGAGAATCTACAGAGAACCTTTACTGCACATATAAGTTCCATCAAATACCTTAACTACAGGGAACGCTTGGAAGCACTTGAGTTGTACTCACTGGAGCGCAGGCGAGAGAGGTATATAATCATCTACACCTAGAAGATCCTGGAATGATTGGTCCCTAATCTACACGCAGAAATCACTCCCTACGAAAGCAAAGGACTTGACAGACGATGCAACATACCCCAGTGAAAAGTAGGGGCGCTATTAGTACACTAAGAGAAAATACAATAAGTGGCCGGGGCCCAAGACCATTCAATAGCCTCCCACCAGCTATAAGGGGAATTACCAATAGACCCCTTGATATCTTCAAGAGAGAGCTGGACAGATACCTAAAGTCAGTGCCGGATCAGCCGGGCTGTGGTTCGTACGTTGGACTACGTGCGGCCAGCAGTAACAGCCTGATCCACAAGGAAGCCTGGTTATGGACCGGGGCGCGGGGGCGTTAATTCCCGGAATACCCTCCTGGTAGACTCCTGGTAGGTATATGAGAAAATTCTAGAAAGGACTTAATTTTAAACGAGTTCTTGCTAATTGACCAGTTTTACCTATTCGGCACGACATATATTTATATATGAAAAGACAATGTCGCCCATTCACAGCGCGCATTCATTCGCCCACGCAACCTTCCATGCAACTCCTGCAACTGCGCGCTCACCCGCAGCCCTTCCCCCCCATTCAGACATGCACCCACCAGCCCTCGCTCAGTCATCCACTCACCCACACAAGCAGGTTTCAATCAATCATCCACTCACCCACACAAGCAGGTTTCAATCAATCATCCACTCACCCACACAAGCAGGTTTCAATCAATCATCCACTCACCCACACAAACAGGTTTCAATCAATCATCCACTCACCCACACAAACAGGTTTCAAGTCTTGCTCGTGATTGAGGAAAAGAGAAAATTTTCCAGAGCACTTTAAAAAACTATCAGGTTCCAGCACAATTAGGAGCAATCAGTTAAGCTAACAGTTGCTGTGAGAGTGGTAGCAGACGCCGAGTGGGCAGGAAGGGAAGGGCAAAGGGAGGGAAGAGGGGACGGAGGCTCAAAGGGTAGAATGAGCGATGAAGAGAGGGGACAGAGGGATCGGTATTGAGTGAAGAAGGGGGGGGGGTGAAGAGTAGGGAATGATGAAATGAGAGAGAAGGGAGGGGCGAATGGAGATGGATTGTGGGATGATTTTATTATATTTAGCAAAAGTGGATACATCAACAGCGTGGCGCAACCCCGTTCTTTGTTATGGTTGCAGTGAGAGCAAAAGCTAGTCATGTTTACCTGTCATATTCAGTCACATTCATGCGAGTGTTAGCCTCCAGACAACCAGCCTGAATATCACGTTCTAAACAACGTCCACTAACTGTAGGCTGACCTAGTTAAGTTGGGTAGGGTTAAGCTGCACTACATTATGTTAATTTATTATACGCATTCACTTATAAAGTGAACACGTAAAAATAGATGAGTGAATAAATACATATAATTTTACGCATACACTCATGAATACACACTCAAAATGCATACACGTATTGTCTACGACCAAGTTGGGAGCGAATGCTGATGACACACACACACACACACACACACACACACACACACACACACACACACACACACACACACACACACACACACACACACATTACCGAAGTTTAAGAGTAAATGTTTCTTATCCGCACTTCAACATGACGATATATTCAACACTTCAGACACTACGTGAGGAACAGACGTCCTATTATTAACATTAACACAGAAGTGATGCAATACACTGAAGGAGGCAATGGTTATACCAGTTATACACATGGAAGAATATTGATGGTGACGAAGCAGAAAAAAGGTAGGGAAGAAAAGTACTTTGCTGCTACCCTTTTCTACATGACAGTTACATAATGAGAACAAAATCTAGCCGTTTCCCTGTTATATTCCTACACGCAGGATTGGTCACATATGTAGTGTTGAAATCTGTCAATCTAAGCTGGGAGACTTCAGAAGGGCAATGAGGATACCTTCAATCATTCCATTATGGGTTCATCAGCTACAAGAACTTCTAGCAGAGCTGACGTTATTACTTGGGGAATGTCTTCCCTCAGGACGGTCTATCACATGCACGGGGAGGGGGGTGGAAAATGTATAAAGATATCTCCATCATCCCAGAGCTGAAGCAACAGAAATTTTGAGGAAGAGGCAAGGAGGGCGAGTCACGGGGAGAGAGAGTCACGGGGAGGGAGAGTCACGGGAAGGGAGAGTCACGGGGAGGGAGAGTCAAGTCATGGTGAGAGAGTTTCATGGGGAAGGAGGAGGGTCGTGGAGAGGGAGAGTCATGGAGAGGGAGTATCATGGGAAGGGAAGGTCGGTCATGGGAAGGGTTAGTTTTGTCATGGGAAATGAGGAGAACATTTGATTGATATATCTGAATGATTCAGAAAGCACTAGAGTTGTATGGTTAATGAGCACTATAAATATTAACTCTTGCTGAGATAGGTATCAATATGGTGGCAATATCACCAGTTACCTGGAATTTTCACAATGTAGTATCAATATTATCAACTTACTATCGTGACTAATTTACAGACATAACAGAAATCATAATCGCAAAGCAATCAAAACAGATAAAAAAAACATTACCTGCATTCCACGAACCATATATCTAAGTCAAGTCTTACGCCAGATCACAAGATTTTGACGATTATTATTATTATTATAATCAAAAGAAGCGCTAAACCACAAGGATTTTGACGATAGAGAAAATTTGAAAACCATTTACTCTGAGAGAGATGCTGCATTTGTATGCAAGACCACGAGTCTTCAACACCCTCCCTTCATGCATATGGGAAATTACCAACAGACCCCTGGCTGTCTTCAAGAGGAAACACGACACATTCCTATAGTCACTTCCTGATCAGCCAGACTGTGGTGCTGAGGTTGACTAGCATCCAACAGCCTGATTAATCAGCCCAGCAACCAGGAGGCCTGATTTGGGATCGGTCCGCCGGAGCGGTGACCTGAAGGTACTGTAGGTTATACAATAGGAAGGGCATACCTCCTTCCTGATCGTTGAAGCGTTAAAAACCCCATTCCCTAGTTCATGAGCCCTTTACGACGCCAAGGTACCTGGAAGGTACTCCTCCGGAGAAGAGAAGCCTCAACTCCATTGAAAGAAACCTCTGAAACTTCTATCTCACTGAGGTGAACCAGTGTTGGAGGAGACGGGATGGAAAAAGAATGATGTAAGTTATGGAAAATATGAGGAGGAAGGTGAACATGTGTTAGAAAGACTGACAAGAAAACAGGCAGAGAAATAGAGGTGGAGGAGGAAATAAGGAAGACAGAGGCAGAGATTTTAGGATTTTGCTTCGAGTGGCCAGTATACTAGGCAGTGTTACTCATCATATGAGTGAACATACCACCACCATGACAGTACTGGGCAGTGTCACTCATCTGTCAGTAAATACACCACATTCATGACAGTACCGGGCAGTGTCACTCATCCTGCCAGTGAACATACCACCATAATGACCGGGCAGTGTCACTCATCCTGCCAGTAAACATACCACCATAATGACCGGGCAGTGCCACGTATCCTGTGAATAAACAATCATAATAGTACAGATCTTCCCAAATAGTTAATAAAAGATTATCAGTAACAGCTGCAGTGTTGTCTGTTTCGGTTACCACGTATCGCTACCTTAACTATTTACCTTTATCTCTTTCCACATAATCTTGAATATTTTCTTTAAAGTTACCGAACTTAGTCATATATACTGTTCATGAATAATCTGGGTATTAATTCAATAGGCTTATATTCTGCTATCCTTTTAAATATAGCGACGCTGAGGTTTTGGGGCCGCGGGGGCGTTGACCCCAGAAACCCTCTCCAGGTATACTCCAGGTATACACACACACTTGACATTGTCTTTCCACATGAACCAACCTATCCTCATTAATGCCTTGCTTAGTACAGTTTCCGCAGTTGTTCGCCACTGCTCAAGCTACATTAGTTTAATGCGTGAAATGCTTAAGTAAACGTAATTTACCGAGTGAAATAATTTAATAAACGTAGTTTTCTGCGTAAAATAATTTAGCAAAAGTGGTTTTCTACGTAAACTACGGTAATTTTCTTACGAGGTTCGCAAAGTCAATTTCTCAACGTTTCCTGATAATTTACAAATATTTTCTGTAAAACACGTTATGTAAGCCTTTGTAAACCAATAATTAGGCACAGATAAGTAAATTAACAAAACGGCCGCGATCCGTTTGACCACGAGGCTGCCAGACGTAAACATGAAACGTTCAAATCTGTAAGAGAGAGACAGAGACAGAGAGACAGAGACGCTAAACAAGACTGAATATCATTAGTCAGAAGAGAAAACCCATAAGGAAGCAGAAAAGTGATTGCATTATGAAATAACAAAAAACAGAATGGGTACGTAAAACATTTATTTTAATTCGTTCATTATGACAAACTAACAGAGAATCGAGTACACAAAACAAAAGAGTGCCAAACACAGGTAACCCCCAGAATACCACACAACAGACTGCCAGAACACACACAATACTAGATATAACACCAACTAGAGGACACTACCAAACAGCAGAACACTTACAAATCATAAGCAAACTGTGTCCCAAGTTGTCCAGGCAGCGAGTGGATAGCACCACGCGATGACATATTCAGTAACATAAGGTCAATTAAATGCCAAGAACAGAGGAAGCAAGGCAACCAGGCCAATATTTCACCTGCCTTTGTGAATATTTGGTCACTACAGGTGAGTCCATCCTGTCTCTCAGGAGGCAATGGAGAGAGAGAGAGAGAGGGGAATATTAAAAGAGGGAACGAGGCAAGGAAGAAGTGGAGGGGGATGAAGTGGTGGTTAGGGAGGTGGTGGTATTTGTAGAGATTATGTGGTGGTAGTAAGAGAAGTAGGGGGTTGTCAAAATGTGTCGAAACAGGTGGTGGTGGTTGTCAAGGTGGTAGTGGTGGTTGTCGTGGTAGTCAAGGTGGTGTTGGTGGTTGTCGTGGTTGTCAAGGTGGTGTTGGTGGTTGTCGTGGTTGTCAAAGTGGTGTTGGTGGTTGTCGTGGTTGTCAAAGTGGTAGTGGTGGTTGTCGTGGTTGTCAAAGTGGTGGTGGTGGTTGTCGTGGTTGTCAAAGTGGTGGTGGTGGTTGTCGTGGTTGTCAAAGTGGTGGTGGTGGTTGTCGTGGTTGTCAAAGTGGTGGTGGTGGTTGTCGTGGTTGTCAAAGTGGTGGTGGTGGTTGTCGTGGTTGTCAAAGTGGTGGTGGTCATGGTTGTCGTGGTTGTCAAAGTGGTTGTGGTGATGGTTGCCGTGGTTGTCAAAGTGGTGGTAATAAAGATGCTGGTAATAAAGGCAGGCAGTGGTTGTAATAATGGTGAGGATAATAAAGGTGGTGTATGTAATAATGGAGGTGGTGGTGACTGTAATAATGGTGGTATTAATGGTGGTAATGAAGATGGTGGTAATAAAGGTGGTGGTGGTGATAATAATGGTGGTAATAAAGGTGGTGGTGGTGATAATAATGGTGGTAATAATGGTGATGGTGGTAATAATGGTGGTAATAATGGTGATGGTGGTAATAATGGTGATGGTGGTAATAATGGTGATGGTGGTAATAATGGTGCTGGTGGTGGTGGTAATAATGGTAGTGGTGGTGGTTGTCGAGGTGGTGGTGTGGGTGGTCGAGGTGGTGGTGAAGTATTAAGAGGAGAAGGTGGTGATAAAGAGGGTGTTTAAAGTAGGAAAAATAGAAAAACCAGAGCTATAAAGAAAATGAGGCAGACAAATGTTGAAGCAAAGGATGAAGAGAAGAAAGAAAATATGGCTGACGAGAAAGATGAAAAAAAAATGATAAAAAGAAAGAGAACATTGAATAATAAAATAAAGACGAAGAAATAGAGGAAAATGACGAGGAGGCTTTGTGTGTGTGTGTGTGTGTGTGTGTGTGTGTGTGTGTGTGTGTGTGTGTGTGTTAGTTACCATTTTGTCCAAGGCACATGTCGATTAGACACTAGCCCTGTTGTATATGCGTGCATGTGTGTGTGTGTGTGTGTGTGCGTGTGTATGTGAGTGTATGTGTGTGTACTCACCTATTTGTGGCTGAAGGGGTCGAGTTATAGCTCTTGGTCCCACCTCTTCACTGGTCGCTACCAAGTCACACTCTCCCTGCTCCATGAGCTTTATCAAACCTCGTCTTAAAGCTATGTATGGTTCCATGACCCCTGTGGTTTAGCGCTTCTTTTTGATTATAATAATATGTATGGTTCCTGCCTCCACTACGTCACTTGCCAGACTATTTCACCCTTTGACCCATCTGAGTTTTCAACTTCCAATTGTGACCCCTTGTTTCTGTGTCCCATCTCTGAAACAAATTGTCTCTGTCCACCTTGTCAATTCCTCGCACTATTTTGTATGTCGTTATCATGTCTTCCCTAACCCTCCTGTCCTCCAGTGTCGTCAGGCCGATTTCCCTTAACCCTTCTTCGTAGGACATTCCACTTAGCTCTGGAACTAACCTTGTTGCAAACCTTTGCACTTTCTCTAATTTCTTGTCGTGCTTGACCAGGTGTGGGTTCGAAACTGGTGCCCCATACTCCAATAAGGGCCTGACGTACACAGTGTACAGAGTCTTGAACGATTCCTTACTGAGGTATCGGAACGCTATTCTCAGGTTTGCCAGGCGCCCATATGCTGCAGCAGTTATCTGGTTGATGTGCGCCCCAGGAGATGTGCTCTGTGTGTGTATGTGTGTGTGTGTGTGTGTGTGTGTTTGTATTATTATAATAAAGGGGGAGCGTTAAACCCGTAGGATTATACAGCGCCTGTAGTGGGCAGGATGGAAGGTATTCAGGCTTAATTCAGGCAACTGGAGCACAGATCCAATTCCCTAGATCAAGAGCCCCTCACCAGCGTCAAGGAACCTCCCTTGAGGGAGTGTGAGAGAGAGAGAGAGAGAGAGAGAGAGAGAGAGAGAGAGAGAGACCGAGACCGGTATGTTGAAGGGGGTGGGGGGTTGAGGCTGGAAGAATTATTGAGAGCAACAAGTCATAGCCAGTGCCAGGTAGTCCTCGCTCTCTGCTCAAGACTTTTGGAAAACCCTCGATATACCTTAATTTTTAAAGGGGTAGACCGGTAAGCCAGCGGAAGGCCTCGGTCAGATGGCCAAAAGCTCCAGCTGTTGGTCATCATACTACTATAAGACCCGCGTCAGGAAACACTTGTCCTATTTCCTAACAAACCTTATATAACCTAACCTTCGATATACAGTACAAATATAAGTACACTGATTATAAATATACATACAAAAACTAATTATAACAAAAAAGTGGCACACAATTTGTTATATTTACATCATAGTGAAATTCTTGTTTTTAATTAGTGTAGGCTGGTAGACGGCAACCCCCCCCCAGGAAGGTACTTCTGCGGTATCATTGGAGGGGGGGGGGGAGTAGGCCCATTATTGGGGCTGAAATTTTTCTGACCTAGTTTTGTGGATTTTTCAATGCCTATTGGTAATTATTCAAACAGCGTATCCTGAAATTTTCTTGAATATTGAATGAAAATAAAAGCAGGAGAAAAATATACGTAAAAAAAGTAAATAAGAGAGAAATATACTTTTCCAACATATAACGTTGAGGATTATTTGTTTTAGCCAGTAAAACAAATAAAAAATATTCGGGATGAGGCAAAAGTTGCTCAAAATTTCTTTTTAAAAACCGTTAAAATTTATAAACAATTTTGAGGATCGCTCAACATTATTTTGTAAAATCGATCTATAAATATAATATCCAGAAATGAAGTCGTTATCTCAGTCAACACTGCATTATAAGGTGACAGAAATCTCCTGCAACGTCCATCCGTGTGAATGGCATCGTTACCCAGGAAGGCCGCAGCCAGCGACCGCAGGTGGAGCTGCGGCGCCTCAGTAAACGCATTTAAAAAAAAGAGTTACTAGGTGTATAAATTTCACAAATCATTATTTTAATCGGTATAACACTAAAATATTAATAAATCCATAAATATACTCCTACATACTTTTTATTGCCATGACATCTTTTTAACGTTAAAAAGCGTAATTTTCAGTAAAGGAAATTGGCTCTTAGAATTGTTGGAATTAAATGAAATGGACTCAATTGTTGATCACAATAAAGAATATATATATATATATATATATATATATATATATATATATATATATATATATATATATATATATATATGTCGTGCCGATTAGGTAAAACTTGCGATTTTGGCTTAAATAGCAACGCTCACCTTGCCATATATGACAAGTGAAAATTTGTGTATGCAATAATTTCGCCAAAATCATTCTGAACATAACGAAAAAAATATATTTCATTGTGTTTGTTTATTATTAAATTAATGTTAACGTATCTAAAATATATTTAGTTGGGTTAGGCTAAATTAAATTGCGCTTGTTGTAATAAGGTTAGGTAGGTTTTCAAAGTTTCTCTTGGTACAAAATTATAAATTCTTACATTAACATAAATGAAAAAAATATATCTTTAAACGTATAAGAGAAAATTTTAGAAAGGACTTAATTTTAGATGAGTTCTTGCTAATTGACCAGTTTTACCTAATCGGCACGACATAATATATATATATATATATATATATATATATATATATATATATTCTTTATTGTGAGCAACAACTGAGTCCATTTCATTTAATTCCAACAATTCTAAGAGCCAATTTCCCTTACTGAAAATTACGCTTTTTAACGTTAAAAAGATGTCATGGCAATAAAAAGTATGTAGGAGTATATTTATGGATTTATTAATATTTTAGTGTTATACCGATTAAAATAATGATTTGTGAAATTTATATACCTAGTAACTCTCATTTTTTTTAAATGCGTTTACTGAGGCGCCGCAGCTCCACCTGCGGTCGCTGGCTGCGGCCTTCCTGGGTAACGATGCCGATCGCCGTTGCCGAGACAATTTTGGACGACAGGACTGCAACAACATTTGCTAAAATTTCTGGCTACACCTCATGGATGAGAAGAAACAGGCAAGGACAAGGAGGCGTTGCCGTATGCTTTTCTAAAAGTGTACATGCCCAGCTCACTGTGTTGCCATCCCTAATTACCTGGAAATGCTGTTCTTCAAGCTTCAGTGGCAGCAAGCAGACCCCATCAACTTTCTGAGGAAAAATGTGGACTCCCTTCTGCTTCAGCACAAATGCTAACATATAATTGTTAATGACCTCAACCAACATGAACTTGCAGTGTTTGACATGACAAATTTTGCTAACTTCCCTACTCACTTCTCTGGCTCCTTTCTTGACGCAGTAGTGAGTAATCTGAAGGCATAGTTGCTTGCCAACTCCTTGGTTATGTTGGATCATCTGACTACAAGGCTGTCCTTACGACAATGAAGATTCCAACAGAACCAGGGGAAGCTACAAGAACAACCTGGCTGTGCAAAAGAGGAAACTAGCCAGCCCTTTGCTCTGAGCTCGCAGCCTTCGATTGGAATGCTCTCCTTCAAGGTGAAATTAATAACCAAGTGAATCTCCGACAAGAATATATTCCTCATCGGCAGTATGTGACGAAGCCTTCAGATCAGCCTTGGTTCGGCTCTCGTTGTTTAGAGGCTGCTACTGATAAGTACAAGACTCGGAGAAGATATAAGAGCATCCCACTTTCTATTGCAGGAGCCTAACAAACAATCAAGACTGTTGGCAAATGAAGAAGTCCAAAAGTGGACCATCTCAAGATGAAAGGCTGACACAAAAAGAAAACTGGCATCAGGTAGAATAGGCTCCAAAACCTCTTGGTCTTTGGTCAGTAACCGACAAGGTTATTCACCTGATGAAATTATTCCACCTTTAAATCGGCGGGATGGGACCGTCTCTTCTAGTAGTCAGGAAAAAGCTGACCTCTTTGCCGAGCACTTTGCTGCCAAGATGCAGAGTTCCTGATCCAGCTAGGGAACCTCCTTTGCTAGCCACTAGAACTGTGTCAAAGTTGTCAAAGGTCACAATAAAACAAGATGAAGTGCCTCTTCTCCTTAAATCGTTGGACCAAGAAAAGGCTGTGGGCCCAGATAAGGTGAGCCCAAGATTGCCAGCTAGTAGCACCTCTAACTCTCCTCTATCAGTACTGCCTAGTACAGTGTAAATGACCTTCTCTGTAGAAAGAGGCAAATGTAATCCCTGTTGATAAAAAGAAGAGCAGAGCGGAAATCAGCAACTACCGACCAATGTCACTTCTGTCAGTCACTGGCAAGGTTCTTGAGGTAATAATCTCACGGCAGAAGACTTTCTTTTTTTGACTACTACTCGCTCCTTTGTGACCATCAATATGGCTTCAGAAAAGGTCACTCCGCTGCTGATTTGCTGTTAAACTTCTCCACTATGTAGCACCAGTTACTGGATGAATCCAAAGTCAGATGTGTAGTAGCACTAGATATTGCTGGTACTTTCGACCGAGTATGGCACCAGGGACTCTTGGCAAAGCTGCAAGCACTAAGAGTCGCCAGCTCTTCAGTATGCCTCCTCAGTGATTACCTTCAAAGTAGATTTATAAGAGTAGTTCTGAACGGGACAGTCAACAACACACACTATTGGGACACAGGGAAGTGTGTTTGGTCCATTCTTATGGAATGTCTACTTCAATGACTTTAAACTCATCCAAGAATCCTATGCATATGCAGACGACTGTACTCTGACTTTACTTATCCAAGAGAAGTGCCTGCTGCTCTAAATTACGTTAATCACTGGCTGACAATATCAGCCTGGGATAAACGATGGTAGGTCACATTTTCTTTTGAGAAAACACAAATGATGATGGTCTCTAGGCACCATGATGATAATGCTGGAGCAGTGGTAAGAATGAATGAATGAATGAATGAATGAATGAGAGTGTGTTGGTACCCGGGGAAGTAGTTATCCGTAGAGTGAAATTTGACTCCAAACCATGAAGAACCACGATGTAAATCTTGCTAAGCGGACAGGAAGCGTACAACACTTAGATGTATCTTTTCATCTGTTCGACAGTAAAAGTTGCAACATTCTGTGCGAGGTACAAGTACGCTTATACTTCGAGTATACTCCACTTTCTTGGATTGCCAGCTCCCCATCTCATATGAAACTTATTAACAGAATTGTGAGCAGAGAAGGAAGAATCTCTCGCCTAGACCCGGCCTGGACAGATCTTTCATTTCGGCAGACCCTTCAACACCAGAGGAATTTGGGTGGCCTTACTGTTATGTACATGGACACTCCGTGGACAGATAAAAGTGAGTTTCTACACAACAAGACGGGCAGCAAACAGCACCGACACTCTGGCTGTACCCTTCTTAAAAACATCCTTTCATCTGATATCATTTATCCCTATAATGACTCGATGTACAGAAATGGTATACAATATCGAAAAGATGAAGAATTAGACATGTGCAACATCTGTGTTGCAGATGTTCCGCATGTGTCTAATTCATCTCGTTAGTATTGTCCTTTATGTACAACTTGTCAGACACTGCAACATCATGGAATCTTGGTACAGAAGACATTTACACAACCTTCTTGCTTCCTACTGGCCCATTCCTTGTGTGTAACCTACTTCCACTGGGATTCACGCCCACCAGTGACAATGCCTTCGTCTGTTGCCCGTCCTTCACCTGTCACCGGTGTATAAGCGCAACGCTCCATGACTATGCTTCAGTTCCTTCAAAACTACGGAACTCTTCACCAACTCAAAGGCTGAGGGACTGATTACCTCATCTTTCGTATACAATTCTTCACCTTATCTCCTTGCATTGTATTGACAAAGCCAGATGTTGAACACGCGTCTAATTCATCAGGATGAATCGAGTCTGGAACATGTTCGTACAGCATGACATCAACGAAATAGTCAGTTGACCAAATGAAATCGATTACCCACAGATGGCTCCAACTTCATCCAGTTCCCTATTTATGTCTCATAACAAAATGGCTTTAAAATGAGCTGATAAGGTAACAGCTTTTAGCTTGTAAATAAAGTTAGGAACGCTTAACTTAACCGTGTAAAGCCCTGTGCAAATGAAAAAGAGAGAGATGAGAGAGAAAACAGAGGAGAGAAAGGGGAGGAAAGGTAGGCCGGCGTCTGCATATGTAATGGCTGGTGGCATGCCGTGTGCCCCTCCACACGCAGCGCTTATCATATATTGACTGGTGACAAGTGGCTTCCCAATCCCCTGCTTCCCTCACCTGCCCTTCACAGCTCACACTAGTAAATGGCAAAGTAAGTGTAGGGGCAGAGGTGGCGGTTGTGGTTGACTGGTTTAGTAAGGGTTGACTGACATGGTACCGGGATTGGTCGACTAGGTGGGAAGTTGATTGGATGTGTAGGGTTATGTATGAGTGGTTGAATTTATGGTTTTATTGGCGGAATGTTATAATCAGGGTTGGTTGGCTGGCTGAAGAAATGAAAAAAAATGTGTGGAAGGGTGTTGACTAGTTGAGTGGAAATTAATTTGCTCACTGTGAAGAATGATTCGTTCATGAAGGAGTTGATCATCTTAGTGTAAGCTTGTTGAAACAGATTGTGAAATTTACCAATTAGTAGTTCAAGTAACCAGTTAATTGACTTTAAAGTTATCTGGCAGTGCAGATAACAATGTGGTTATGATGATTAATTGGCTTTGCAATTGGCTAAATGATTCAACTTGATCAAATAACCAAATAGTGTAAATCTGAATTCAATATTAAGGTAAATGTGTCTACTAGATGAGTGAAGCTGGTAAATGGATTTTATAGTTATTCGATCAACGATGAATTTAACAATGTAGTTGACAATTGGCTGTGAAGTTGACAGGTATGCAGTTGGTTAGTTGACTGAAGTTGACCATTTGCCAATTGCCTAGCTCGACGACTGGTTGATCAGATAACTGGCTGAGAGAATTGCCATCTACATAATGTAACCTGAAATTTAAATTTATTTAAATCACACTTATAAACGCCTGTGTACATACGTGCGTATTTCGCTCTCTCTCTCTTTCTCTCTTTAGCTGATGATGCAAAACTAACAGGAACAAAAACAGAAGAGGCTGGGGAAAGGCTGTAAATAGATCTGGATAAACTGGAAGATTGGTCAGACAAGTGGCTGCTTGAATTCAACACCCCAGTAAATGCAAATTTATGAAGACTGGGAAAAGGGTCGAAAGTACAGACTCAGATAACAGAGGCTGCAGACCTAACTCAAAGAGAAATATCTAGGGGTAAGCATAGTGACAAGCGTATCACCAGAAGCTCAGGTCAAAGGAATAAACTTTTCAGCCAATGCTCGTCTGGCAAATCTAAGAGTGGCCTTCAGGAATCTCAATAGTCATTCCGAGCCCATTATACCCGAGCAACTTATGTAAAGTTCACCTTGGAGTATGCAGCACCAGTATGGAACCCTGAGAAGCTGGAGTGCAGAGATACGCAACGAAACTAGTTCCAGTTAAAGAAATGTGAACTACGAGAGACTATCGGAATTGAGTCTAACAAAGAGACAAGGAGGACTAGAGAACATGATAGCATACAAACTATTCAAAGGAAATGTTAGGGTAAACAGACATAGCTATTTGAGAGGCGTAAAGACACAGATTAGCCAATGGAATGTCAGGAAATATTTCTTCGGTCTGAGGGTTGTCAGGAAGTGGAATGACCTCGATGAGTAAGTGTTGGAAGCAGCTTCCATAAGCTAGGAAGGAGCGAGGCTAAAAGGGAGAGAGTCAAGAAAAGAGTCTAGAAGGGAGAAAGTTTAGAAGGGAGAGAGTCCAGAAGGGAGCGAGTCCAGAAGGGAGCGAGTCCAGAAGGGAGCGAGTCCAGAAGGGAGCGAGTCCAGAAGGGAGCGAGTCCAGAAGGAAGGCTAGGAGGGAGCGAGACTAGGAGGGGAGTCAAGAAGGGAGCGAGTCAAGAAGGGAGCGAGTCAAGAAGGGAGCGAGTCAAGAAGGGAGCGAGTCAAAGGAGTCAAAAGGGAAGTCAAAGGGCGAGTCAAAAAGGGGCGAGTCAAAAAGGGCGAGTCAAGGGGAGTCAAAAGGAGCGAGTCAAAAAGGGGGCGAGTCAAAAAGGGGGCGAGTCAAAAAGGGGGCGAGTCAAAAAGGGGAGAGTCAAAAGGGGAGTCAAAAGGGGAGAGTCAAAAGAGGGGCGTCAAAAGGGTGCGTCAAAAGGGAGAGTCAAAAGGGGCGAGTCAAAAGGGCGAGTCAACAGTAAGGGCGAGTCAAAAAGGGCGAGTCAAAAGGCGAGTCAAAAGGGGAGTCAAAAAGGGCGAGTCAAAAGGCGAGTCAAAGGAGCGAGTCAAAAGGAGCGAGTCAAAAGGAGCGAGTCGAAAGGAGCGAGTCAAAAGGAGCGAGTCGAAAAGGAGCGAGTCGAAAAGGAGCGAGTCGAAAGAGCGAGTCAAGACAGTCGAAAAGGAGCGAGTCGAAAAGGGAGCGAGTCGAAAAAAGGAGAGCGAGTCGAAAAGGAGCGAGTCGAAAAGGACGAGTCGAAAGGAGCGAGTCGAAAAGGGAGCGAGTCGAAAAAGAGTGAAGAACGAGTCGAAAAGGAGCAGAGTCGAAAAGGAGTCGAGTCGAAAAGGAGCGAGTCGAAAAGGAGCGAGTCGAAAAGGAGCAAAAAGTCGAAAGAGCGAGTCGAAAAGAGAGCGAAGTCGAAAAGGAGCAGTCAAAGTCGAAAGCGAGTCGAAAGGAGGAGTCGAAAAGGAGCGAGTCGAAAAGGGAGCGAGTCGAAAAGGGAGCGAGTCGAAAAGGGAGCGAGTCGAAAAGGGAGCGAGTCGAAAAGGGAGCGAGTCGAAAAGGGAGCGAGTCGAAAAGGGAGCGAGTCGAAAAGGGAGCGAGTCGAAAAGGGAGCGAGTCAAAAAGACGAGTCGAAAAGGAGCGAGTCGAAAAGGAGAGCGACGAGTCGAAAAGGAGCGAGTCGAAAAGGAGCGAGTCGAAAAGGAGCGAGTCGAAAAGGAGCGAGTCGAAAAGGAGCAAGTCGAAAAGGAGCGAGTCGAAAAGGAGCGAGTCAGAAAAGGAGCGAGTCGAAAAGGAGCGAGTCGAAAGGACGAGTCGAAAGAGGGGTCGAAAAGGGAGCGAGTCGAAAGGAGCGAGTCGAAAGGAGCGAGTCGAAAAGGAGCGAGTCGAAAAGGAGCGAGTCAAAGACGAGTCAAAGAGCGAGTCAAAAGGAGCGAGTCGAAAAGGAGCGAAGTCAAAGGAGCGAGTCAAAAGGAGCGAGTCAAAAGGAGCGAGTCGAATAAGGAGCGAGTCAAAAGGAGCGAGTCAAAAGGAGCGAGTCAAAAGGAGCGAGTCAAAGGAGCGAGTCAAAAGGAGCGAGTCAAAAGGAGCGAGTCAAAGGAGCGAGTCTAAAAGGAGCGAGTCTAAAAGGAGAGTCGGAGTCTGGAGAGTCTAAAAGGAGCGAGTCTAAAAGGAGCGAGTCTAAAAGGAGCGAGTCTAAAAGGAGCGAGTCTAAAGGAGCGAGTCTAAAAGGAGCGAGTCTAAAAGGAGCGAGTCTAAAAGGAGCGAGTCTAAGGAGCGAGTCTAAAGGGAGCGAGTCTAAAAGGAGCGAGTCTAAAAGGAGCGAGTCTAAAGGGAGCGAGTCTAAAAGGAGCGAGTCTAAAAGGGAGCGAGTCTAAAGACAGTCTGGAGCGAGTCTAAAAGGAGCGAGTCTAAAAGGAGCGAGTCTAAAAGGAGCGAGTCTAAAAGGAGCGAGCTCTCAAAGGAGCGAGTTGGACAGCTAAAAGGAGCGAGTCTAAAAGGAGCGAGTCTAAAAGGAGCGAGTCTAAAGGAGCGAGTCTAAAAGGGAGCGAGTCTAAAAGGGAGCGAGTCTAAAAGGGAGCGAGTCTAAAAGGGAGCGAGTCTAAAAGGGAGCGAGTCTAAAAGGGAGCGAGTCTAAAAGGGAGCGAGTCTAAAAGGGAGCGAGTCTAAAAGGGAGCGAGTCTAAAAGGAGCGAGTCTAAAGGAGGTCAGAGCTCTAAAGGAGCGAGTCTAAAAGGAGCGAGTCTAAAAGGAGCGAGTCTAAAAGAGCAGTCTAAAAGGAGCGAGTCTAAAGGAGCGATCTAAGGGAGCAGAGTCTAATGAGCGAGAAGGGAGAGTCTAAAAGGGAGCGAGTCTAGGAGCGAGAGAGTCTAGGAGCGAGAGAGTCTTGGAGCGAGTCTAGAAGGGAGAGAGTCTTGAAGGGAGAGAGTCTAGAAGGGAGAGAGTCTAGAAGGGAGAGAGTCCTAGAAGGGAGCTAGAAGGGAGAGAGTCTAGAAGGGAGAGAGTCTAGAAGGGAGAGAGTCTAGAAGAGAGTCTAGAAGGGAGAGTGTCTAGAAGGGAGAGAGTCTAGAAGGGAGAGAGTCTAGAAGGGAGAGAGTCTAGTAGGGAGTCTAGAAGGGGAGAGGCTCAGAGGGAGAATCTAGAGGAAGTTGAGAAGGGGCAGAGCAGAGGCAACCCAGAAACATTAGAGTTAGAGACACAGCTCAGCGCCAGCCATAATTAAACACACTCAGGCGCCACCCGCGCTCACGCACGCACAGTGAAGTGATGTAGTGGAGGCAGGATCCATACATACCTGGAGTTTACCTGGAGAGGGTTTCGGGGGTCAACGCCCCCACGGCCCGGTCTGAGAATAGGCCTCGTGGTGGATCAGGGTCTGATCAACCAGTCTGTTACTGCTGGCACATAGCTTCAAGAAGAGGTATGATGAAGCTCATTGAGCAGGTAGAGTGACTTAGTAGCGACCAGTGAAGAGGCGGGGCCAGGAGCTGTGAATCGACCCCTGCAACCACAACTAGGCGAGTACACACACACACAGGCACGCACGCACGTATATACAACAGGCCTAGTGTCTAATCGACATGTGCCTAGGAGCCTAGGACAAAATGGTAACTAACATACTAAAGGGCGGTGGACCGGTAAGCCAGCGGAAGGCCTCGGTCAGATGACCTGCTGTATGTCATCATATGACAGACCTGCCTCAGGAAACTTTTTTTTTTTAACACAGGGTTTGACAAGGTTAGGTTAAGGATCCCTAACTTTATTGACAAGCTAAGAGCTGTTACCTGCATCAGCTCATTTGAAAGCATTTTTATTGTTATAAAACTTACAAGTAGGGAACAGGATGAAGTTGGAGCCATCTGTGGGCCAGCATTTTCATTTGATCAACTATCTCGTTGACGTCATAATACTGTACGAATGTGTTCCAGACTCGAGTCATCCTGGGGATAAATGATCTCAGATGAAGTGATGTTCTGGAGAATGGTACAGCCAGAGTGAAGTTGCTGCTTTCTGCCCGTCTTGTGGTATAGAAGCTTCTCGCTGTCCTCGAAGTGGAGCCAAGTGTGGTACTTTGACAATGTTGGCCTTGTACATAACAGTAAGGCCACCCACATCCCTCCTGTGTTGAAAGCTCTGCTGAAATGACAGATCTATCCAGGATGGGTCCAGGCGAGAGATGAGACGTCTTGCTCCGTTTTCTACTCTGTCAAGCAGTCGCAGATGAGATGGGGGGGCAGGCAAACCAAGAAAGTGGAACATACTCAAGGTGTGAGCGTACTTGTGCCTCATACTGAATCTTGCAACTCCTACTGTCAAGTAGATGCGAGATACGGCTAAGTGCTGTAAGCTTCCTGTCTGCCTTGTTTGCAAGATTTACAACGTGGTTCTTCATGGTCAGTTTGGAGTCAAATTTCACCCCAAGGATATCAACTTCTTCGCCAGGTACCAACACTCTACCATTCATACTTACTACTGCTCTGGCATTACCATCATGGTGCCTGACAATCTTTAACTAACCTAATTCTCAAACTCACACACTCACTCAAACAGGCCAAGTGTCGATCAGCAAATACCTTTGACAAACGGTAACTAACATACAAAATGACGAAAATGATGCAAAGCTGATTACAGCTGAAACACTCAATAAAGAATATTACGAGTTCTTAGGAAGGAGAAGCAAAAGTAACAGGAGTTAATTAAGGAATCAAATTCAGAACAAAATATGAAGATAAAAGTGTCTTTGGAGGAAACACCTGGTGAAACTAATATGTTGGTATAGAAAAGAAGAAAAGTGGAATAAAAAAAAAGTTATCCAGGGAGATAAATTAGACTAAGTGAGCGAAGGCTTCACAGAAAATGTGGAAGGAGAATGCCGACAGGAATAGGACAAAATGATGGTATAGGAGGCAAAGCATGAGGAATGGAAGAAAGGAGCAAGCATGATGTAGAAATTGGAAAGATATTATCCAAGTTGGAGAAGAAAAAGAGACAGGAATTAAGGGTAAAGACATTAAGAAGGTATGACAGGTACCGTACAAGGCTGCTAAGGGTATATTTTATAAACCTAATTATACACCAGAATTTTTTAGCGAGTTTTGAATGAGCATTCTTAAGATATATAAAAAGACAAGTGAGAAATAAATCTAAATAGGGAGCCAGGAAAATCCCCTCCTGCGTCTTCACAGACTGTATGAACTCACGATCCCCGAAGCCACCCTAAGCCACACAAACCCACTAGACGTACTACATCCCACCACCGTCTATTCTCACTAACAGCCTTCTAGATGCATCACAATCCAATATCCATCACAACACCTACATCTGCCACATCCCTAAATTCAAAGAACATGAAAATCCAATTGCCCAGTAGGAATCCACTGTCGCTCAAAGCTCTGTTATCTCCACAAAATCCACAATCCCATCAAAATCAGACATTTAATAGCCAGGAACAAATAAGCGTTAAAATAACGTAAAGATAAATGGAATAATAAAAAAAGCAGGACTTGAGACATTAAAAGAAGAAATCTAAGCTTTATTCCGATTACACAAGCTAATTTAATTGACATTACCGAAGATGCTATCTTCCCAGGGTATACAGGGTGGAGAGGCGGAGCTGCACACCCGATAAAAACATTAAAATTTGGAGAAATGTTACTTCCAGAGTGTAGATGCTGCCATTAACACCGTCACCCAGAGTGTAGATGCTGCCATTAACACCGTCACCCAGAGTGTAGATGCTGCCATTAACACCGTCACCCAGAGTGTAGATGCTGCCATTAACACCGTCACCCAGAGTGTAGATGCTGCCATTAACACCGTCACCCAGAGTGTAGATGCTGCCATTAACACCGTCACCCAGAGTGTAGATGCTGCCATTAACACCGTCACCCAGAGTGTAGATGCTGCCATTAACACCGTCACCCAGAGTGTAGATGCTGCCATTAACACCGTCACCCAGAGTGTAGATGCTGCCATTAACACCGTCACCCAGAGTGTAGATGCTGCCATTAACACCGTCACCCAGAGTGTAGATGCTGCCATTAACACCGTCACCCAGAGTGTAGATGCTGCCATTAACACCGTCACCCAGAGTGTAGATGCTGCCATTAACACCGTCACCCAGAGTGTAGATACTGTCATTAACACCGTCACCCAGAGTGTAGATGCTGTCATTAACACCGTCACCCAGAGTGTAGATGCTGCCATTAACACCTGTCACCCAGAGTGTAGATGCTGCTATTAACACCGTCACCCAGAGTGTAGATGCTGCCATTAACACCGTCACCCAGAGTGTAGATGCTGCCATTAACACCGTCACCCAGAGTGTAGATACTGTCATTAACACCGTCACCCAGAGTGTAGATGCTGTCATTAACACCGTCAACCAGAGTGTAGATGCTGCCATTAACACAAAGGGACCGATGGTTTCTTTGTGGTCTTCGTTTATAGTCCATCACAAATAATACAAGACCCACACATGAATAAGACGGAATCAACTGATAAAATTACGGAGATAGCAAACAGAGAAATATATTGATTAGATATTGATTAGACAAAGGTGGGTCGCACAGAGATATGGAGGAACGAGCTCCTTGAATCAACAGTGAAGGGCTTTGTAGTCAGCTTGGCGAAAAACTCGTGTAAAAGGGAATGAGGAAAGTAGCAATGATTGACCTTTTCACCTCCAGTGAGACCAACATAGATGAGACTGAATACTGAATTCCCCTGAGCAAGTCATCTTTTTGTGTTGACGTTCTGCTAGGAAGTGACACTAAACAATGGAGAAACTGAAGAATCAACGAGGCACATGTAGAGGATAAGTAATTACGCTGCAGTGAGGCATTATCTGATTCCCGTGGATGATGAATTTAGACAGTGACTCACCTAAATCAGAGATATTTTTCAATATTTCGCCTCCAAGAATTATTAAATATATTTAATGAGCAGATTAATAACACAGTGTGAACTCCATACAATGTTCAAAAACAGACGTGACAAGATTTAATCACGTCCGTCGGTCGAAAGAGAAACCAAGAGTTGGATTTCTCTTCATTCCCACGAGCTAAGTTAGTTGATTAACAAAAAGTAAATACATGCATGCACGAACGTTCGTACGCACACAAGATAACATGAAGAAACTGAAGACAGATGAGTTATGGGGAAGTTAGAAAGTACTTTTAAAAGTTTGAATGGTAGAAAATGTTGGAAGGAGTTGACCGAGTAACTGACGGAAGCCCCTTCAGTGCACAGCTTCAAGATTAGGTATAAGATTCAACAAGCCGGAAATCAGTAATCCCCTGTCCTTAAAAAAAAAATATGGAGAAGGAAATCGGGAGCCAGGACTCGACTCCCACAAATAATAAATTATTGGCTTGGCACGCAGAAGTGCCTCTCTTATTATGAGGATTATCTATTGCTTAAGAGATTTCTTTACTGCGTATCTTGTGAGAGGACTCTTATATTCAACTGGGGGAAAAAATGACACTAACAAGAAGGCAAAGACAACTAAAAGTGCAAGCTTAAGGAAATGTACTGGAATCACTTAGATTGTTAACTAGGCGACCAAAATAAGGCGTGGGCGAAACATGTGATCTTTTCTGCTTGTTAAAATGAATTACTTGAATGGAATCTAAAATCCAATTTTGAATAGTTGAGCCAAAGTCAAATTTCGATGCCGCTCGTCATACCCATGATAAGGAGGGAGCCGAGGGACTATAATGCAGACTGTTACCATCGTTGAGTGAACATAAATGAGTTCTCCGTGAAGAAAATATGACATCGTTTATCTGCACCTGTCAGTTCTGTTTCCTTTAGAGGATGGACGCTAGACGAAATGAAAGATGGGATTAGCGGAGATCCGGGATCTCCTACCGATCCTGAGTACACACCTGAAGAGAAACTGGAGTTGAAGAATTTTAAAATATACTTCGAAGTCCTTCTAGATGCATGTCCACCTCACTCCAAGACTCCTCGGAAAATGGGTGCTATTTCTTGGTGTATTCATTATTGATGATGTGCTGAAGTGGAATAGCTCTATCAACAAAAAACCAAAAAAACAATGCAGTCTACGTATACTGTGACTTTACCTAGTTTATTACTCGTCTTTACACTCTTTTGATACATAGTTTAATATAGTGGCATTATGTTCTTGATTCCTCCCCGGTGACGAGCTTCTCTTTGTCCACCATCTGTGTTGGGGTATCTTGCATTTTACAATCATATTGTGTCTTGTTCTTTGTTTTTCGGAAATCAGGAACCCTACTTTTATTGTGTAGCAGTAAGTAGGGTTCCTGTGTTATTCTTGAGTATGATAGAGCGTGGAACCGTCACGTTGTAAAACACGAAAATTATTCTTGAGAAAGACGAAAGTTGATCATCAACACTGGTGCTGGAGGCGAGAGCAATGAGCTACTAAGCAATAGCTCAATAATCTCTTCTCTAGCACCAGTGTTTTTTACTACAGGAGGGTTCCACCCTCTATTTTCACACTCAAGAATCAGTTGTTATTATAAGGAAAACAGTGTTCTGAACGTACATTTGTCTAGATTTCTTAGACATCTTCATGTTCGCGAGTCTAGCCTGTGCATCTGATGTTATTCTATGTATTTCCAGGGACAGGCTTCGGTAAATAGTTATTCAAGCGCCAGTCTAGTGTATATATATATATATATATATATATATATATATATATATATATATATATATATATACACACACATATATAACATGTATATATAGGCTAAAGTATGTAGGAGCGAGGGAGATTATTTCCCAGTAAACGTAGGCCTTAGACAAGGATGTGTGATGTCACCATGGTTGTTCAATATATTTATAGATGGGGTTGTAAGAGAAGTGAATGTTCGGGTGTTGGCAAGAGGTATGGGGTTAAAAGATAAAGAATCTAACACAAAGCGGGAGTTGTCACAGTTGTTCTTTGCTGATGACACTGTGCTTTTAGGAGATTCTGAAGAGAAGTTGCAGAGGTTGGTAGGGTATGTAAAAGAAGAAAATTAAAAGTGAATAAAGAAAAGAGTAAGGTGATGAGGATGTGAAATATGGGTGGGGAATGTTGCAACAAGGAGAAGGCTGGAGGCAGTGGAGATGTCATGTCTGAGAGCAATGTGTGGTGTGCATATAATGCAGAGAATTCGTAGTTTGGAAATTAGGATGAGGTGCGGGATTACAAAAAAAAAAAAAAACTATTATCCAGAGGGCTAAGGAAGGGTTATTGTGGTGGTTCGAACATTTAAAGAGTATGGAAGAAAATAGGATGACTTCGAGAGTGTAGAAATCTGTAGTGGAGGGAATTATTATTATAATCAAATAGAAGCGCTAAACCACTGTAGTGGAGGGAAGGCGGGGTAGGTGTCGGCTTTGACTTCCAGCAAGCATGCGTGAGCGCTTTAGGAGCGAATGGAGACAAATGATTTTTAGGACTTGACGTGCTGTTGGAGTGTGAGCAAGGTAACATTTATGAATTAATTCAGGGAAACCGGCAGGCCGGACTTGAGTCCTGGAGATGGGAAGTACAGTATCTGCACTCTGAAGGAGGGGTGTTAATGTTGCAATTTTATAACTGTAGTGCAAGCACGCCTCTGGCAAGACAATGATGAAGTTAATAATGAAAGTTTTTCTTTTTCGGGCCATTCTGCCTTGGTGGGAGACGGCCGATGAGTTAATAAAAATACAATATATATAAGTTGTTTTATTAATGTTTAACTAGGTGCGGTGGTTCCTGCTGATCGAGAACTGGTCTGAGAGGATCTTAAATATTTCCTTGTTCAGGTTACGCAAGGCAGATTTTAAGTCGATAGATACGATACACGAGAGGATTCTGCTACTGACTCTTGCCCAGGCAGGTCATAGCAGCTCTGACTCTCCAGTATCCCTACGATCCCCGTTGGGGAGGGGATCCTTTACCTGATCCACGATGGCTCACCGAGTGAAGATCAAGGCTAAGGACTCTTCAACCACTGATGCTTCCAAGCTTGCCCTTGCAACTGCCCTTAAAAGCAGTTTGCAGTTGAAATTCTCAGGAATTACCACTCTTCACGAAGCCTTCCTTGTTACATTCATCAATGATGACGAAGCAGAAAAGGTCCTCTCACCACCTGCTGTCAAAACCCTTGATGATCAAGGCTTTGCTCTCTCAACATCACCATTTATGCGAGCAAAACGATCCGTGTTTATGAAGCGACTTGATAAACTCATCACCTCCATGACTACTGACGAAATCAAGCAATCAATTGAAGATCTCAACCATTGGGCTGAATTAGAAGGTGTAATCAAGATCCCAATGCTTCATCAATGCTGAAAATCACGTTTATAGACGTGAACATGGCTACCAGAGCTCTCTCAGATGGTCTGGCTGTCTCCTAATACTACATCAACCCTGGTCAACTGGAACCTGAAAGATTCAAGCAAATTTCACCCTGCTGGACATGTTTCTCCTACAATCATTCTACCAACGATTGTCACGTCAAGAACAAGAAGATATGTTCCACCTGTGGCTCTGAAGGTCACGACTTTCGTTCCTGCACCTCCACTACTGCTGCTACCTGCACCTCCACTACTGCTGCTACCTGCACCTCCACTACTGCTGCTACCTGCACCTCCACTACTGCTGCTACCTGCACCTCCACTACTGCTGCTACCTGCACCTCCACTACTGCTCCTACCTGCACCTCCACTACTGCTGCTACCTGCACCTCCACTACTGCTGCTACCTGCACCTCCACTACTGCTCCTACCTGCATCAACTGTAAAAGTGATCATCATACTCTGGCAGCCAAATGTCCTGTTCGAAAGGAGATCCTTTCCAAGAAATTAAAGGAACACCTTAAGAAAACACCAGGCAACTCTCCAACTTATGCTGCAATAACTAAACTCCAGTCTACTACCACTAAGATCCTGCAAGCCACTCAGCAGCCGCCACCACCACCACCACCACCACCACCACCACCACCACACACCTCGCCTCTGCCTGACGACATCTCCACGAAGATTTACTACTGCATGATGTTTGCTCACATGAACAATGCAGCTCAACCAGGATCCTTCAACACATCGATAAACGAACTCTTGCCCTCAACAACATGCCAGCATTCAACTTCCCAACAAGTCCTCCTTCAGCTGAGATTTTAAATATAATTCCAAAAGTCGTCAGCTTTGCTGCACCAGATGACTTGCAAGAATTGCTGCTTGAAGATGACACTTGCTCTACTCCAGCTCCCACCAATGAGAGTTCACCTCCGCCTCGCACCACCACCTCTGCTGAGGACCAATCAGCGGCATCTCTACCAGTCGAGATACAGCCACTCCCCACCAATAAGAAGCTTCCAACTGATACTGCCACGAACCAGCCTTCACCTCTAGCCACTTCTTCCACCACCTCTACTATTGAAACATACTCCATACCTGGTGTCAGGTTCTTCACTTCTGCATCGAAGGTTGATACAATCAGAGCCAACAAACTCCTTCACGACCTTCAACATGGATCTGTCAAGTTCGGCTGTACTGATCAGATCATCAAAATGGATACAATCCTCTGGGACCTTGCTAAGTTTAAATTCGACAACCCACTACTTGAAATATCCCACCTCCCACAACGGAAATTCAGCGCATGGTACAACGGAAAATTGATCAAGTAAACCCCTCACCAACACATCACTGAAGTTCGTTTCTGTGCCTTTACCTTCCTTGCCGCCTGCCGCCGCCACATCGCACCTCTGTATGTGTCACATCTCATCGCCCCTGATTTCTCGCCATCAAGACCTGCAGTACGTCAGTACCACTTGCTCCACAGTGGTTGGGCCACTGATCTTTCCTGCCCTTCCCTCCTACACCATCCCATCCTTTTCCAGTTTTCCATCCTTCTTCCTTCCCATCTCACCGATACCTATCGGTCATGATACGATACGATACGATTTTAAGTCACCGTGAAGATTCACCGTTTTGACAAATTCTCGGAGTGATTTTCGTAAGTTCGAGATATGATGATTGGGATGATATTAATAAGAGAGATCTGCGCACTATTAAAACTCAGATCATCACTATTCGCTGTCAAGATTACACTAATATTATCACCCTAGTGAATTAAAACACCCAAACACGATATTCACAAATCGGCATCGAAATTAATTAGGAGGAAGTCTAAAGGATAAATAGAGGCCTTATTTTTCTCTCGACGACACCCAGAGACACTCTTGGCTTTGTTCAGTACAATTGTTCATTGTTCCATCTGGACTCACCCGTCACATTTAAGAGTTTCATCCTCATCACTAATCAAATTATAATTATTAATCACAAAAAAAAAAAAAAAAAAAAACAGAAGTATTAGATAAATTACCAAGTTTGGATGCTTACACTACAAAAGTAAATGATGAATTTAGAATAAATTGTCCAAATGATGTAGGTTTCTACATATTTTTTTTATGGTCATTAATCGAAATGACGTTGCCCATGAAAGGCCAAAGAACTATGATCTGTCTTATCTCGAAATGTACATGGTTGAGAAAAAACGAATCAAATTAAATTATCAGCGTCAAAAAAAAAAATATATATATAGCAAACTAAAAAAAATCGTTATTGTAATATTGATCATGAAATATATTTTGTTTTCCCAATTACACAAACAGATCACTATAGTGCAATTGATGTGGAAGTGACCAGATGTTTATGTTTGATGGACAATGTTAGGCTAGATTTAAAAAAAAGGGAGTGCTTCTACCGATTAATGTGAGCAGTATCATATAGTCACTGACTATATATAAGATTTAAAGTACCGAGAACTCCATTCCCCCTCCATGCCGTGCCTCACAGGCAAGTTCAAAGAGGTATTCAAATACACATACTAAGTTTTGTTCCCACAATGTAACTATCCAGTAGAATAGGCTATCAGGTAAGACACACATGCAACAGTTAGGTATCTATTTCGAAACGTTTCGCCTACACAGTAGGCTTCTTCAGTCGAGTACAGAAAAGTTAGAAGAAGCAGAAGAGATGTGAAGTATGTGTCTTACCTAACAACCTGTTGGTATTGTATACCATTTTAATATTCAGAATAGGCTATCCACACACTGCGGGTGTTGCCACAATGTAACTATCATAGGGAATACACTAGACGCAAACTACGAATGTTGCAATAATGTTAGAAGAATTACCGACAATATGTTAGGTAAAAAGGACATGTGCAAATAATGCGACATTTCATTGTGACAACGTTTCGCTCTCCACGAGCTTAGTCAAGGTGGTGACGGCTTGACAAACCTGGAAAAGGGAAACGTTGCCACATTGAAATGTCGCATTAGTTGCACACGTGTCCTTTTTACCTAACTACGGTCGTTACAAAACAGCAATGGTAATGCACAGTACGAGAGCAGCACACCGCAATTACATCCAAGCTTGTCCATTAAAAAATAGGTAATCAGAAGAAGGCAATTAGACAGAGGAAGACAAATGAAGCCAGCGCACAAAGCTGGGATTTACAATTACAGATCCAGCCTCTAAAACTCGCCTCACTTGTCCCCATCCAATAAGTAAAGGTAACGACAGAAGTTGTGCGATATATTATGAAAAGGTTTAATTACAATTAGATTTTTAGCTGCGAATGTTCACACTGGACTGACTGGGATGTACTTAAGTGTGAGAATCCATGTTTTTGTTGTAGTAGTGGTGGTGGTGGTGGCGGTGGTGGTGGTGGTGACGATGGTGGTGGTGGTGACGATGGTGGTGGTGGTGACGATGGTGGTGACGATGGTAGTGGTGGTGGTAGTGACGGTGGTGGTGGTAGTAACGGTGGTGGTAGTGACGGTGGTGGTGATGATGGTGGTGGTAGTGATGGTGGTGGTGGTGACGGTGGTGGTGGTAACGGTGGTGGTGGTGACGATGGTGGTAACGGTGGTGGTGGTGACGATGGTGGTAACGGTGGTGGTGGTGACGATGGTGGTAACGGTGGTGGTGGTGACGATGGTGGTAACGGTGGTGGTGGTGACGATGGTGGTAACGGTGGTGGTGGTGGTGACGATGGTGGTAACGGTGGTGGTGGTGACGATGGTGGTAACGGTGGTGGTGGTGACGATGGTGGTAACGGTGGTGGTGGTAGTAGTAGTAACGGTAGCGGTGGTGATAGTAGTAGTAGTAACGGTAGCGGTGGTGATAGTAGTAGTAGTAACGGTGGTGGTGGTGATAGTAGTAGTAGTAACAGTGGTGGTGGTGGTAGTAGTAGTAACAGTGGTGGTGGTGGTGGTGGTAGTAGTAGTGACGGTGGTGGTGGTAGTAGTAGTGACGGTGGTGGTGGTGATAGTGATGGTGATAGTGATGGTAGTGATAGCGGTGGTGGCAGTTATAGTGGTGGTGGTAGTAGTGATAACATTGGTGGTAGTGATAGTGGTGGTGATGGTAGTGATAGTGGTGGTGGTAGCGATGGTGTAGTGGTGGTGGTAGCGATGGTGTAGTGGGGGTTGTAGTGATGGTAGTGGTGGTTGTAGTGATGGTAGTGGTGGTTGTAGGGATGGTAGTGGTGGTTGTAGGGATGGTAGTGGTGGTTGTAGTGATGGTAGTGGTGGTTGTAGTGATGGTAGTGGTGGTTGTAGTGATGGTAGTGGTGGTTGTAGTGATGGTAGTGGTGGTTGTAGTGATGGTAGTGGTGGTTGTAGTGATGGTAGTGGTGGTTGTAGTGATGGTAGTGGTGGTTGTAGTGATGGTAGTGGTGGTGGTTGTAGTGATGGTGGTTGTAGTGATGGTGGTGGTGGTGGTAGTTATGGTGGTGGGGTGGTGACAACGGGTGTGGTGATAGTGGGGGGGTGATTTTGGTGGTGCGGGGTGGTATTGGTGGTGCGGGGTGGTATAGGCGGTGGGGTGTGATATTTGTTGTGGTGTTTGTGGTAGGTGGGTGGGGGGATGGTATCAGTTGTGGTTGGGGTGGTGGATGGGATGGTGGGTGGGGTGGTATTGATAGTAAGGGTTTGCGGTCGCATTACTGGGTAGTGGTGGTGGTGTGGTGGTGGTAGTAGTGGTGGTGGTAGTAGTAGTAGTGGTGGTGGTGGTAGTAGTGGTAGTACTGGTGGTGGTGGTGTTGGTAGTAGTGGTGGTGGTGGTGGTACCCATGATTTTGATACCAGTGATAATGATGACTGGTGCTGAAACCATCAGTCATTATGAACATTACTAACAATCAATAACGATGATGAGAATGTTGATAACGTCGATGAGTATTTATATTTGATGATGACGGAAGCGAGTGTGAAGGTAGTTAGTTATAACGTTGATGATGATATAATCACATCTAAACTCTACATAAACAAGGTCCTACCGGCTGGTGATGCAAAGGTGACACAAGAAGACTTTGGAAGTTCTGTAGAGAAAGCTAATTTCATGCTGTATCTTACCCAGAGGAGGAAAAATAAAAGATAATGCAATCCTGTAACACTGTATCGTGGATACTGAGCAACATAATGCCTGTGGTACAGCCTGTCATACTGTATTGGGGAGATACTGAAAAAAATATACTGATTGAGGTACGTAATTTAACAATGTATTGTGGCGATACCCAAAATATTAACCGTGATACACCCTGCAACACTGCATTGACATATTGTGCAAAATAGTGACTGTGGTACAGCCTGCAACACTGTGTTGTTGACATATTGAGCAACATAATGACTGTGGTACAGCCTGCAACACTGTGTTGTTGACATATTGAACAATCAAATTATTATTATATTATAATCAAATAGAAGCGCTAAACCACAAGGGTCATATATTGAGCAACATAGTGACCATGTTGAACGAACATGATCTATCTTCTGTCGCCTGCCCTACCTCTTTCTTCACCGTCCCTATCCCTTATTCCCAAGCCATTCCCTCCCTCTATTTCTCTCTCTCTCTCTCTCTCTCTCTCTCTCTCTCTCTCTCTCTCTCTCTCTCTCTCTCTCTCTCTCTCTCTCTCTCTCTCTTTCTCTTTCTCTTTCCCTTTCCCTTTCTCTTTCTTTCTCTCTCTGTCTCTCTCTCTCGTTAACTTCTCGAGTTTTCTTTCTTCACTTTTTCCACTCTTGACACCTTTACCAAAAAGAGAGAACGAAAAGGAAAATGGGGAAAAATAAGGAGGGAAAGGGGAGGGAGAAAGTAGAGCAGTAAAAGGGGATTAGAAAAGGAGACGAGAGGTATAGAAACCATGAAAACAATGTTATTTCATATTTACGTGGAGTTTATCTTGGATGGCTTCCAGGGGTCACCGCCCCCTCGGCCTGGTCCTAGACCAGGCCAACTGGTTGCTGTTAAGTGCTTGCTGCCCGCATTCCAACGTATGCACCACAACCCGGTTGATCAGGAACTGTTTTTGAGGACACTGTCAAGTTCACTCTTGAAGACAGTTAGGTTTTGTTGGTAGTCCCCCTTATGCTTTCATGCATTTTGTGTGCAATTACCTCCATGGTAGCACTTGTCAAAGTGCATTTACAAACACAGTGTATGCTATATCTGCATTTTGCTTGTTTTCTAGTGCATCCAAGTCCATGTCGTAATGGCGCAGCAATCGTGTTCTAAACCTGTGTTGGCCTGGGTTGTGCAACTGCTGCGATTCCATGTGATTGGTAATCTTGATAATGGGTATGTTAACGCTAGTGGTCTACAACGGAGATAAAATATTTAGTAAGACATTTGGATGGGAGCCATCTTGGATAATCTTGAAGAAAAAATAATTGCCACATTCGGAACTCTTGGGAACTTTTACCATCGAAGTCAGTGGACATCCAGGGGTTGCAGGTAACTTCACAAAAAAATCAGGAGAAGGAGCGGTAGGAGAGGGGAAGGGGAGGAGAAGAGGTGGAAGAGGAGGAAAGGGGGAGGAGGAGGAGGAAGATAATGGGAAGTGAAGCGTAGTAGTAAAGGGTGAGAAGAAGGGAGGAGAGGGAGAAAAGGAGGAGGAGGAGAGGGGCAGAGGGTAAGGGAAGACGTGATTTACCCTTGGTGTCACGTCTCTCTGTCACAAACTGACCATAACTTTCCTGGGCTGAAAAGAACTCAAGAGGAGTCTTTGTGTGAGTGTATATCATACATAGCACCTCCCACACCTCCTCCATCCTCCTCCGCCATCTTCCTCCTCCTCCTCAATCTTCCTCCTCCTCCTCAATCTTCCTCCTCCTCCTCAATCTTCCTCCTCCTCCTCAATCTTCCTCCTCCTCCTCAATCTTCCTCCTCCTCCTCAATCTTCCTCATCCTCCTCAATCTTCCTCATCCTCCTCAATCTTCCTCATCCTCCTCAATCTTCCTCATCCTCCTCAATCTTCCTCATCCTCCTCAATCTTCCTCATCCTCCTCAATCTTCCTCATCCTCCTCAATCTTCCTCATCCTCCTCAATCTTCCTCATCCTCCTCAATCTTCCTCATCCTCCTCAATCTTCCTCCTCCTCTTCATCCTCCTCTTCATCCTCCTCTTCATCCTCCTCTTCATCCTCCTCTTCATCCTCCTCTTCATCCTCCTCTTCATCCTCCTCTTCATCCTCCTCTTCATCCTCCTCCTCATCCTCCTTCATCCTCCTCTTCATCCTCCTCCTCATCCTCCTTCATCCTCCTCTTCATCCTCCTCCTCCTCCTCCTCTTTCCTCGTCCATCCTCCTCCTCCTCCTCTTTCCTCGTCCATCCTCCTCCTCCTCCTCCTCTTTCCTCGTCCATCCTCCTCCTCCTCCTCTTTCCTCGTCCATCCTCCTCCTCCTCCTCTTTCCTCGTCCATCCTCCTCCTCCTCTCTTCCTCGTCCATCCTCCTCCTCCTCCTCTTTCCTCGTCCATCCTCCTCCTCCTCCTCTTTCCTCGTCCATCCTCCTCCTCCTCCTCTTTCCTCGTCCATCCTCCTCCTCCTCCTCTTTCCTCGTCCATCCTCCTCCTCCTCCTCTTTCTTCGTCCATCCTCCTCCTCCTCCTCTTTCCTCGTCCATCCTCCTCCTCCTCCTCTTTCCTCGTCCATCCTCCTCCTCCTCCTCTTTCCTCGGCCATCCTCCTCCTCCTCTTCTTTCCTCGTCCATCCTCCTCCTCCTCTTCCCTCGTCCATCCTCCTCCTCCTCTTCCCTCGTCCATCCTCCTCCTCCTCTTCCCTCGTCCATCCTCCTCATCTTCCCTAGTCCATCCTCCTCCTCTTCCCTAGTCCATCCTCCTCATCTTCCCTAGTCCATCCTCCTCCTCTTCCCTAGTCCATCCTCCTCCTCTTCCCTAGTCCATCCTCCTCCTCTTCCCTAGTCCATCCTCCTCCTCTTCCCTAGTCGATCTTCCTCCTCTTTCCTAGCCTCTTTCCTTTGTTTCGTTCATGTCTTCTCAAAATTAATTTCTTCCTCGCACTGACAGAGGATCTTTCAGGGAATTATATCTGCCAGTGTTGTCTGCACACACTGCGTGCGTGTGTGTGTGTGGGGGGGGGGGGGGTTGCTGGAGCACAATAAGCATGTGCTGGACTCACCAAGTACCTTCCTGCTGAATCATGCAGCATTATATACAGCTAACCAGCCTCCAGCATCATGAATAGCCTTGTCTAAAAGAGTACAAGAAAAAACAGTGTACAAAGGAGCCCCGTAATGACTGGAGCATTGATACAAAGCCTTTACAGCAGCCGGCCAGAATATTTACAACGAAGAGATCAGCTGAAAAGAACGACATGTTTAGAATCACTTTTATACATATATTTTATAAAACTTGGGTAGAGACCACCTCTCCTGGTACTCATGTCTTGTGTAGGTTGGTATGGCTACACTTACTTGGCCACAATTGAAATGATCTGTTTGGTACTACCTGCTGATGGCTCCGAGACCAATGCTTCCAACCTGGACCATACCTTCAGGTTGCCGGCATGATTAGTCAGATTATTGGTGCTAGCAACACGTAATCCATCACCACAGCAACGTAGGCACCACATCCCGGCTGATCAGAAACTGTCTAGAGGAATCCATCAAAGTCCTTCTTGAAAACAGTTTGGGGTCTGCTGTTACAAAGAATGTTTTGGCTTGTGTCGGTTAAGTATAATTACAATTATGTTGTTTGAGAAGGACTACACAAAACTTGAACTATTTGAAGAGTTGAAAGATGTAACACAAAGAAAAATATCAAATAAAAGTTGTCGATTTTAACAAGAAGTGTAGAGAATTCAAAATGGAGAGTAAAATATATGGACAATATACAGAACACGATGACAGAAAATGAAAATATACAAAAAGGTCAGAAGTAATTGTCCAAGTGGGTATCGAGAAAAGTTTCAAAAACGACATAGCAGCAAGGACAAAGACATAAGAGCTATTCCACATCCACATTAGAAGGATAATTACAGTAGCTGGCCAAGTAGTAAGAGTGAGGGGAATATATTCATCAAAAATGTTAGATGTGTGTGTGAAGAACTAAATACACAAGAACTAACCAAGTGAAGATGACCAGCACCAGACTTTAGTGAGAAAATTACAAACCAAATTTAATAGAACATAATAATATAAATACTGGGGTATCTTGACACGACAGAGGTTAAGATGTGAGGAAAATACGTATTTATAGAAAGAGCTTCTACTGGGACGACGTTTTGATCTGTTAGACTATGAAGTCACACAGAGAATGTAAATTTTATGCGTATACTGGTGTAAATTGTGGGACCCACAGCCTCGGAGAAGTGGATGAAAAGGCTTCATCCACTTCCCCTACCACCTCATCTTTTCATTTTTTTTTATCAATAGGTACATTTTACTACATAATATGGTATAAAAGATATAAGAGATACATTGTTGATATAAAGATGGCATATACAGTACATTAGGTGTGAGAGATACATGTCTAGTGCATATTGTTACGTGTTTGTCACTGATTATAATGCGGAAATCTCATCTAGCTTCTCAGAGCTCTGGGGCGCGTGCCCAAAATACAGCATGCATTACCCCTCTGAACAGCAGCGCTGAGTCGCTGGAATAGAAAACTAGCTGCCCTGGAATCCCTAGTTACCCTGATGAGTCTTTTGCCTAGCTCCTTAAGGAACTTAGATACACTCTTTCCCCATGAGCCAATGTTCTCCGAGCCTATGGGAACAAACATATAATGATGAGCAAGTTCTCCGTATTTTTTAGACTTTTGCGACTCTTTGAAGCTGACAGCTGCCACTCTTTCCTCTCTGGTGTACTGTGTATAATGGTGAGAGAAAAAGTGAAATCGTTGAAGTGTGATGAATTGTGACCGAGTGCTGCGCATCGTACATTGGACTACTATGTTGAAATGCACAGTATTTTCTGGGCGGAATGTTTGCCTATTCCTGTACAGGTTTATTGCCAAAAATATCCCTATAATATTGTGCGTGCCAGTGATTTGGCAAACAGGTAATTTAGGCATTAAGTTTCAGAGAGCTACAGGTGTGTCACAGTCACGCATGTTTGTGAGCATATCCTTGCATATCCTCTAGTTTCTTCCACATGCTGCGTGAGCAGATTCAACAGAGTTTCTGCTCTAGGTTCCTTCTCTGGCGTTCATCGATTTTACATTTTTCTAGCTTTATGAGAAGTCTCTTTGACGTTTTAAGATATTGTGATGGCATAATTTTGAAGGTAGCACTGGAGTAATAGAGGGGGAAATGGGTGTTTAAATTGTGTGAAATTAACAGAACTGCATGCTATCAGTCAGATTTCTATCATGCCCACCTGTACACTTGCAATTGTGTCAGACTCTCGAAGTGCATAACAAGATGTCTACATCCCATCGAACTCCGTGTACAACAATGATTATAACGAATTTCAATCAAGCATAGCCATGCGGTCAGACCTCATATACTCGAGCAAAAGTGAGAAGCAGCAGCTGGAGTTAACGTCACAAGTGAGAGTGGCCCATTAGTGGAAGTAGGGCATCCTACACAGCTATTTAGCAAAGGAGTTGCAGAAGACCTTCCTCCAAAATCACCCACAAACCCACTAAAAACACCCACACTGCCATCATCAACAAAAAGACCATTACCATCCCCAACAACAGCCACTATCACTATCCCACCTCTCACCCTTGCGCCCCCTTTCCGTCATTTCCCACAACCCCTACCACATCACTCAGCACCTCGACACATCCCCACTCCAAAAATGGGACAAAGAACAAAGTCGCCTCATCTGGAGAATACAAGTAGGCAAACAAAAGCAATGAAAAGGTCATTCATTGAGGTTTTCCCTCTTGTAAAATGCATATTAATGAGATGTGAGGCAAGTCAGAGTAAAGTGGGAGGCAGAGAGTGGTTACACGAGTGTGCTTACATTACGGTGTAATAATTGCCAAGTACATAACTGAAGACTCAACCGGCAGGCCGGACTTGAGTCCTGGAGATGGGAAGTACAGTGCATGAACTCTGAAGGAGGGGGTGTTAATGTTGCAGTTTTATAACTGTAGTGTAAGTGCGCCTCTGGCAAGACAGTGATGGAGTGAATGATGATGAAAGTTTTCTTTTTCGGGCCACCCTGCCTTGGTGGAAAACGGGCGAAGGGTTAATAAAAAAATACATAACTGAGGGGATATATAAAGAGGTGAGGGGGGTAGAGGTGACGGGAAAGGCGGGGGAGAGGGAAGGGAAGTCAGTCAACACAGGAAGGGGAAAGAGAAGGGGAAGAGGAAACGAGACAGGGGTCAAGTTTAAATTAGATAATTACCAGTGTTTTTGTTGTTTTCCCTCTGTGTGCTGTGGAGGTGGGATGATCAGTACTGCACGAGCATAACAAGGGAACATCTGCAGTTATTGAAGCTGAGTGTACGGATTTTAGGGAATAACTTCTCTAGTTCCAGGGTACTGACATTATTATTATTATTATTATTATTATTATTATTATTATTATTATTATTATTATTATTATTATTATTATTATTATTATTATTATTATTCACGGTTAAGCGCCAAGACCCGTAGGTTTTGATCCTAGGAAAGTTAGGGTAGCTCCAATGCCTTTAATCGAGAGTACTTCACAATATTCAAAGAGAAAAAGTTTATAGAACGGCTCAGTAGAAGTAGAAACAAAATGTGAATTTAAAAGATGTATGATGGCTCCAGATAACTGATAATTTTGGCCATGAAGAGGTGAGCCAGAGAGGTGACAGTCAAGGCCAGTAATTGGTCCCAGTGATCACTGCACCTGCGGCGCGGTCTCAAACCAGGCCCCCTAAACTGGGCAGGAACTATTACTGAAATAAAAACTGGTAAAACACTCAGGAAATTTATGGATCCTGCCTCTACTGCTTCACTCTCCAGATTGTTTCACTTCCTGACAACTCTAAGACTGAAGAAATACTTCCTAACATCCCTACGACTCATCTGAGTTTTCAACTTCCAGTTGTGTTCCCTTGTTCCTGTATCCTTTCTTTAAAACATTTGTCCAATGTTCACCTCGTAAATTCCTCTCAGGATTCTACACGTCGTTGTCTTCCCCATCCCTTCTCTCCTTCAATGTCATCGGGTTGAATTCCCTTAAATTCTCCTCGTAGGATATACCCCTTAGCTCCGGTACTAGTCTTGTTGCAAGCCTTTGCACTTTTCTCTAATTTCGTTACGTGCTTGTGTGGGTTCCATACTGGTGCTGCATGCTCCAATATGGGCCTGGCATACACAGTGTACAGTGTCGTGAATGACTCATTACTCAGGTGTCGAAACGCTAATTTTAGGTTTGCTAGGCGACCCTATGTTGCAGCGGTTATTTGGTTGATGTGCGCCTTAGGGGATGTGCCATTCATCCCCCAAGATCCTTTTCCTTTCATGAGGTTTGCAGCCTTTGACTCCCGAGCCTGTACTCCGTCTGTTGTCTTCTTTGTCCCTCCCCAAGCTTCATAACTTTGCATTTGGTGGGGTTGAACTCCATGAGCCATTTGTCAGACCAGCCTTGCATCTTGTCCAGATCCCCTTGTAGACTTACCTGGTCCTCGTCCGCTTGTATTCTCATTAGTTTCACGTCGCGTGCTAACAGGGACACCTCTAACTTTAACCCTTTCGTCATGCCATTCGCATATACAAGAAACAGCACAGGCCCTAGGACTGATCTTTGTGGAACCCCGCTCGACACATGCACCCACTCCGACACCTCGTCACATATTACTAATTTCATTCCTGTCAGGTATTCGTTGATCCATTGTAGTGCTTTACCTGTTATTTCTGATTGCTTCTCAAGCTTTTATATCAGTCTCTTGTGCGATACTGTCGGAAACCTTGTTACAGTGCGTGTGTACTCACCTAGTTGTGGTTGCAGGGGTCGATTCATAGCTCCTGGCCCCGCCTCTTTACTGACCGCTACGGTGTGTGCGCGCGCGCGCGTTTCATTGACCTACCACTGAAGAAATTTTTTCTTTTATCCCTTCGACTCCACTTCTTCCTACAATTTAAAAATAATGCTTCTGGTTGTCCCTCTTGCAGATACTAAGAAGTGTATCTAGTCTCTCATTTCATGAGCTTTTATGTATTTATCATATCTACTCTGTACCTCCTATCAACCAGCGTGGCTATCTTCAGTGTTAGCCTTTCTTTTTTCAGCCCTGGTAGTCATTTTTTTACTCCTTTTTCATCTTATAATTTATTGGAATGTTTTTTATAAGCTCTGCATATTCGAATTCTGGGCTAATATTTAGCCCCCCCCCAAAAAAAAAAAATAGCATCTCACCATATATATTTACGTTTTCGAATCTCTATGGTTCGTAGATAAATAGTTCAGAGACCCGACAGAATGATAATTTAGACACTTGTGAAACACTTGGGTATATCTATTGTGGAAAAGTTTGGCCAACCAGTGGCTTTCTCAGTTCAATACAGATACCCAAGTGTTGCACAACTCTCTCTTGTTTACTAGTGTATCCTAAGAGTTACAGCTTCATTTACAGCACTTTCCAGGTAATATGTTTATTAATAATCCCTAGAATCCCCTCTACATATGATACCTTCAATATTTTGTTACACAGTCTATATTAATGTGGCCTGATTTCGTTTTCTCCCATTTCCATTACATGTCATGTCAATAAAGGAAGGTCTACCTGACTGACACTATAATTAACCACCTCGTCAGTCAGTTCCATGTTAAGTACCAGCCACCTCATACCTATCTTCCGTGTGGACTTTTCCCTCCTTCGACGGAGCTGTTATTCTTACCAGTGTCCGACTGGCTGAATTCTCTGGGTGAAGTCTAGAAGACTAACTCTTCTGCCTAGACTCACAATGGAAACCGAGTATTACAGATTTGCTCAAATCCTGACATATGAAGTATAATGACGGCTTACCTTGGGACCATTTGCAGAGCCGGATGGAGAAATTCCTCGTTTCGGAGCCTTCCAGGAGTCTATCACACCTGGGGTCGATTACCGAGTCACAGTTACTCACACCAGTAACGCACAGAACTTTGGGTCCCGAATTAATGCCGGAATTATTGCTCGTTTCACATTCCCACACGACACGATGCAGCTGACCCGTTCCGATGGCTTTTTGTGACTGATGCCCTGGGCATCAAACCCCAGCAGTGGCACCTATGTTGCTAAAGTTGTAGGTCTACAGAGATACGACAATATCGGTACTTAAATTACTTACACCAACATTCCTAGCCTAACTTAGCTCTCAAAACTACAATCTTAGACTAGGTTCTAGCTTACTAATGGCTTACAACTAATTATTAGCCTTACAATCAAAGTTTAGGGTGCCCCGTGGCCTGGTGGCTAAAGCTCTCGCTTCACACGGCGAGGGTCAGCGTTCGATTCCCAGAGCGGGTAGAAACCCTGGGCGTGTTTCTTTACACCGTTTGTCTATATTCACCCATCAGTAAAATGGGTACCTAGGAGTTAGTCGACTGATGTGGGTCGCATCCTGGGACAAGGACCTAATTTGCCGGAAATGCTCTGCATAACAAGGGGCTTTCTATATAGTAGTATGTTATTGATGTCAGCTATGGTCTGTATACCTTGACATGTACTTGTAGTAAATAAAGATATTATATTATTATTATTATTAATCTTAGGATCCCAACTCACTCACAAATGTGTCGTTACATCTACACGGAAATCTTGGGTTTTTCCACATGACATTTATTTACGCTAAATTCCACCATCAGTCACTCCATTTCTTCAATTGATCCAAAGTCATTTTGTAGTAATTTACAGTTATTATTACTGTTTATTTTCAAGAACAAAAAGTCACAATACAGTAGCTGGAACAATAAATAAAAACCCGGACTTATGATGAGAAATGAACGTTAAGACGACGTTTCGGCTCCATTCTGGATGGGGGGAAGGAAGGGTGTAGTAGTAGTAGTGGTATTAGTACAGTAGTAATATTACTAGTAATAGTAGGAAGAAGAGGAAGAGCAGCAGTAGTGGTAGTAGTAATAGTAGTAGTAATTTACATTTTTTTTAGAATGCTCTGGAGAACACAGAGGTTATATATACATAAATGAATTTAACCTAGAATAATCAAATACATTCTAATCTATAATTTATTTCTGATCAGAAGACGAGTTCTCCAGATATCTGATATAAAACAGTAGTTGTGGTAATAGTAGTACAGAACAGAGGAGCACTGCAGGAGATCTACTGGCCCATGAGAGTAAATTCCATTTTAAGGTTGAGTAAAGTGTAATATCTCAGCACTAACAACTGTTCCCAAAAATACATAACACTAACAGGCCAAGTGGTCCAAGCTGGTGAGTCACAAGACAGGTCAAGAGGAAAGAAGAGGCAAAGGTTATGTCAAGTCGCACCAGACAGCCCCACGCTGGTAACCTGACTGACACCAGACACAACCCCATGCTGGTAGCCTGACTGACACCAGACAGACCCATGCTAGAAGTCTTGCTGACATCAGACTTATGCTGGAAGCCCGGCTGACATCAGACAGCCCCATGCTAGAAGCCTGGCTGACACCACAGCCCCACGGTGGCTGACACCAGTGACCTCGCTCACCGCATTTTGGAAATGATTTCATAAACATCGTAAAAATGTAGTTTATTAATTATTATTAATGAGAGGAAGAGGAGCTTTCTCCCCAAGGGCAATGACTTGTGTAGGGGAGGCGATGTGGGGAAGGCGAAGTGGGGAAGGCGATGTGGGAAGGCGAAGTGGGGAAGGCGAAGTGGGGAAGGCGAAGTGGGGAAGGCGAAGTGGGGAAGGTGAAGTGGGGAAGGTGAAGTGGGGAAGGTGAAGTGGGGAAGGTGAAGTGGGAAGGTGAAGTGGGAAGGTGAAGTGGGAAGGTGAAGTGGGGAAGGTGAAGTGGGGAAGGCGAAGTGGGAAGGCGAAGTGGGGAAGGCGAAGTGGGGAAGGCGAAGTGGGGAGCGAAGTGGGGAAGGTGAAGTGGGAAGGTGAAGTGGGAAGGCGATGTGGGGAAGGCGAAGTGGGGAAGGTGAAGTGGGGAAGGTGAAGTGTGGAAGGCGATGTGGGGAAGGCGAAGTGGGGAAGGTGAAGTGGGGAAGGCGAAGTGGGGAAGGCGAAGTGGGGAAGGCGAAGCGTGGAAGGCGAAGTGGGGAAAGAGGCAGTGGGGAAGGTGAAGTTAGGAAGCGGAAGTGGGGAAGGGGCAGTAGAGAAGGTGAAGTGGGTAACTGAGAAGTTCGTTCTGGATTAGGACGTGGAAGAGAACGTGGAGAGGAGGACGAGGAAGAGGACGTGGAGAGGAGGAAGACATGAGAGGAGAACATGGAGGAGGAGGAGGATGTAGTGATGAAACAGAAGCAAGTGGTGGAAGAGGAGGTGGGTAGAAAAACGATGATTAGAATTTAGAAGGAAGAAACACGACAGTAACAACGACGATGGAATAAAAATGAACTAGATGTATTAGGGCGAGTGCGTGATCCGAGGATGGCATCCATCCCTGTGAGTGCGTGATCCGAGGATGGTATCCATCCCTGTGAGTGCGTGATCCGAGGATGGCATCCATCCCTGTGAGTGCGTGATCCGAGGATGGCATCCATCCCTGTGAGTGCGTGATCCGAGGATGGTATCCATCCCTGTGAGTGCGTGATCCGAGGATAGCATCCATCCCTGTGAGTGCGTGATCCGAGGATGGTATCCATCCCAGCACTCCATAACCTGTGTCTTCGGTGCCTCAATACACGCAGTTGAAACTGTGCAGTGTGTGGCATAAGTTGATAATGCAGTTACTTATTAGCTTCAAAATTTTGAAGAGAATCAGAAGAGGCAATCACAAGTCCTCAAAGAAACTAATAAACTCAACAGACTTCCCAGTGTCCACTGGGAAATCTGTTGAGTTTATTATCTTTGGTAAATACTTAATTTTTGTAAACAAGAAAGCACGGCTGTTAATAACACCGAAAAAATTTTTTGTTTTGGTTATAAACATCATAATAAATTAGAGTGTCAGATATAGTATCCAAATTTCATGAATAAAAATAATAAAGCAGGATATTACACAGCCCAAATATAATTGTAAACCTTTCAAAGAGACCAAAAACACCAATATTGTAAAATATAACAAGGACGTTATGCTTGAAGCCGCTCACAAGATGCATTACACAGCTGTAACACTGGAAGGGTTGAAGCTGATCAGATGTCACTCACAAATTATCACACGAAAAGCAGTATTTTAATTTTTCCAGTTTTCAGAAATCCAGACTTACACAAGCCAAAATCACCCCAAACTTTTCTTCAAGTAAGAGTGACCATCCTTAAAAAAAACGTACAATAAATTTTATGCAAGCTTAGTGTACCTAACATATTTTTTAACAGTGTTAAAGACACATGAATATTATAAGCACATTAAGGAACATTAGTTGATTTAATCTAAGATAACTAAATAAAGTCAAACACCGCCTAATTTCTGATCAGAAGAGACATGCTCAAAATACTTGACAGAAACTGATTTGATTAATAAAACTGGCACATGATAACGTGCACAAACAAATATCGAGAGATTGTTTCCTTTGGGGAAAACACATCAGCAATAAAAAGTTTAATTAAAGCTGACCAGGAGAAGCATTTTCCAGTTACATCACAGAATCCAACAAAATTTGTGCCTTCACAGACAAACCCCATGAAACGTTCCGTCCCATATGATGCATCCGCCGCTGAAGACTGATGTTGTTTACAACAGCTATGTTTGAACCAAATTAAAGTGGTAAGTCCATACAAGGTACATAGTGCCTGAGGAATGGCAGGAATTCAAATTCTACCCGAGCAAGGAAAAGAAAGTTCATTTCTTGGGATCAAGAGCACCACACCAGCATCAAAGCTGTTGTGTGTGTGTACTCACCTAGTTGTGGTTGCAGGGGTCGATTCATAGCTCCTGGCCCCGCCTCTTCACTGGCCGCTACTGGGTCTCTCTCCCTTCGCCATGAGCCTTATCATACCTCTTCTTAAAGCTATGAATGGATCCTGCCTCCACTACATCGCTTCCCAAGCTATTCCACTTCCTGACCACTCTGTGACTGAAGAAATATTTCCTAACATCCCTGTGATTCATCTGAGTCTTCAACTTCCAGCTGTGCCCCCTTGTTGCTGTGTCCCATCTCTGGAACATTCTGTCTCTGTCCACCTTGTCAATTCCCCTCAGTATTTTATATGTCGTTATCATGTCCCCCTTACTCTCCTGTCCTCCAATGTCGTCAGGTCGATTTCCCTTAACCTCTCCTCGTAGGACATACCCCTTAGCCCCG
>WNWK01002430.1:0-209941 GCA_009830355.1 Cherax destructor | reverse complement strand
CACTGAGCAAAGAACAGGTCACCCCCCAAAGAACAGGTCCCCCACTGAAGAACGGGTCACCACTGACCAAGTGTAAGGTGCTTGTCGTTGGTAATGAAAATATCCCTCGAATTTATAAACTAGGTGAAGAAAAAGCTTGATCATACAGAATGTAAAAAAGATTTGGGGAGTCATGGTAAGCAGAAATCAAAAGCCAAGACAACAGTCCCTAAGTGGGGCAATAACTAACAGATTACTAGGATTTATTTCAAAAGTATAAAAACAGAAGCCCAAAAAAGTTTTTTTACAGCTCTATACATCACTAGTGAGACCTCATTTGGATTATGCAGCCCCAGTTTTGGTCCCCTTTTACTACAGGATGGATATAGATTCATTGGAAACAAAAGAAGAATGACTAAAATGATTTAATAAAAAATCCCCCTTTTGATGATAGACTTGAGCGTTGAATCCCCACTCTCTGGAGAGACGTAGAATGAGGGAATATCATCGGGGTTCAAGTGGATGAGGGGCATAAAAAAAGGGGAAATATTAATAAAATACTGAGGATATCAACCCAAGTAAGAACCAGAAATAACGGTTTTAAAATTGGATAAATTTAGATTTAAAAAGGACATGGGGAAGTACTGGTTTTCGAACAGGTTGTAGATGCGTGGAACAATCTTCCGAGTACTGTATTTGAGGCTAGGACCTTGGGTGGCTTTAAAAAAAATTTGGGGCAAAATATGAGGGGGGGAGGGGGTGGGTTTGATTTTGTGTCGTGATCGGGGAATAAATTCTTAGGTAGTGGTGGTTTTGATAAGGACCTGCCTTGTATGGGCCAGTAGGCCTTCTGCAGTGTTCCTCCATTCTTATGTTCTTATGTTCTTATATAGGAAAGTATTGGTTTGGAAATAGGGTAGTTGATGAGTGGAACAGTCTGCCTAGTAGGGTTATTGAAGCAAGGACCTTGGGTAGTTTTAAATTTAGGTTGGATAAATTCATGAGTGAAAGGGGTTGGATTTGAGTGGGAATTGCACATGAGTAAATAAAATTATCAAAGCTTATTTCTTGGGTAGCATTAAAAATTAGGTTGAACAAATATTCTGTTAGTGGGATGGAATGTGAAGGACCTGCCTAGTATGGGCCAACAGGCCTGCTGCAGTGTTCCTCCTTTCTTATGTTCTTATGTTCTTATGTCTGCCTAGTAGGGTTATTGAAGCTAGGACCTTGGGTAGTTTCAAATTTAGGTTGGATAAATTCATGAATGAGAGGGGTTGGATTTGAGTGGGACTCGCGCATGAGTGGGTAGAATTGTCAAAGCTTATTTCTTGGGTAGCATTGAAGATTATGTTGAGCAAATATTCTGTTAGTGGGACGGATTGTGAAGGACTTGCCTAGTATGGGCCAACAGGCCTGCTGCAGTGTTCCTCCTTTCTTATGTTCTTATGTTCTTATTATAAATAACAATGGGCCTAAGACTGATCCCTGTGGAACACCACTTGTTACAAGTCCCCATTCGGATTTAACCCCATTTATGCACACTCCCAATTCTTGGGATATTATTAGTGTCTTCCTGAGTGAAAACCGAGAGAAAATAATTATTAAAAATAGAGCACATTTCATTCTCTTTGTCAGTAAGATACCCATAATTATTTTTAAGGGGACCTATCTTATCCCTAACTTTTGTTCAATACACCTGGAAAAAACTTTTTGGGTTAGTTTTCGAATCCCTAGCAACTTTAATTTCGTAGTCCCGTTTAGCTTTTCTTATCCCCTTTTTAACGTCCCTCTTAATGTCAATATACTGACTCATAAGATGACCCTCACCTCTTTTGATACGCCTATAAATTCCTTTCTTCTGCCCTAAAAGATATTTGAGCCTATTATTCATCCATTTTGGGTCATTTCTATTCGATCTAATTTCTTTATATGGGATAAATGTTATTTGGGCAGCATGTATAGTGTTCAGAAAACTGTCATATTGATAGCTCTCTTCATTACCCCAGTCCACAGATGATAAGTGTTCTCTAAGTCCATTGTAATCTGCTAAGCGAAAATCTGGGACCGTTACTGAGTTATTCGTACTATGAAACTTCCATTCAATGCCAAAGGTAATTGATTTGTGGTCGCTTGCGCCGAGTTCCTCTGTAATTTCTAAATTATTAACAAGGGTTTCCTTGTTTGCCAGAACTAAGTCAAGCAGGTTATTTCCTTGTAGGTTCTGTCACAAACTGCTTCAAAACAATCTTGAACTACATCTAAGAAGTCGTTAGATTCTAAATTCCCAGTCAAAAAATTCCAATCAATTTGACTAAAGTTGAAGTCACCCAGAATAACTACGTTATCGTGCATTGTGGCCTTAACAATTTCCTCCCATAGTAGTCTCCTTGGTCCCTATCTAAGTTTGGGGGACGGTATATCACACCTAAAATCAATTTTTCATGCCCCTCTGAAAATTTTATCCAGACAGACTCTGTATGTGTTATTTCAGACTTTATTCCCTTTTATGCAACAGTTCAAGCGATCTCGGACATACAGTGCCACTCCACCCCTTCCCGAAACTTCTGTCTACTTGGAACAATTTAAAACCCTGTATATGACATTCAGCAGGCATGTCCCTATTTTTCGTATTGAACCACGTCTCAGTTATGGCAAATACATCAATGTTACCTGCACTTGCAACTAATCTCAAATCGTCCATCTTATTCCTAGCACTACGACTATTTGTATAATACACTTTTAAAGACCCTCCTTTCTCTTTACCCTTCCTGCTCCATTCTGTTTTACCACTATACCTATTACTGTCCTTGTTATTGTTAAGATTTTTTATATCAAAGCCTAGATCTATATTTCGACATTCAGTATTTTCCATTTCTAAACCCATACCTCTAACTAATCCTAGTTTAAAGTCCTAACAACACCCTCAACTGAGCTAGCAAGAAAATCCACACCTGCCCTGGATAAGTGAACCCCATCCCTGGCATAAGAACAAAAGCAAAGAGATAATAGTAGTAGTAGAAGTAATAATGGAGGTAATCTAAGGACAAAAAAAAAAAGAGGAGCACTGCATTAGAGCTGATGGACCAAGAGGGCAGAACCAAAAACCAGCAGGTCAAAACCCAATAAGACAGAACGCGTCTATGCAGAAGACAGAAAAGGCAATGAAAATACCGGACAGGAGAAGAGGTAAGGAGAGGAAGAGATAAAAATCAGGTCAAGTCACGAGTGTTATGAAGTTTGGAGCATTTGACAATGTAATGAGAAAGAACAACATCGGCAGAGACAAAGCCAAGTCTAAGATTCATATCAGAAATGCTGTGTATAATGGATGTTTCAATAAGTCGGTGTCTATGAAGGCTTGAAGTAGGGTAGACAATTTGCAGCAGAGGACCAGTTAATAGGATGACTGTGACCTCTACCATGACAGCAAAGAGCTTTATTAGTGTCGGGAAATCTAACAATTGTGTGTTAGAGAGTGGCCAGTTTCTTCAAAGTATAAAGAGGACAAGATAAGCAGAAAATAGTGTAGATTCCGGAAGCATCAGTGGCAGGAGGAGAGGCATAATCTAAATTACTACGAAGGGTATTAGCTTGGCGTAAAGTAAGTTTGAGGTCTAAGGAATGGAGGGTATTATTAAGATTAGAGTGCCTGGAAATATAGCGAAGGCAAAGAACAGGACATTTCACATTAGTTGAGAGTTTGAGAGAGAAAAAAAAGTCCGTTTAGCACGTGATTAGACAAGAGAACGAATTGCAAAGGGAGAAAATTTCCGAGTCAAGAAACTGAGGCTAACACATGCGAAGGGCACAAAAAAGAGAGAAATATGAAAGCTTTTCTTGACAGAAGAACCATGGTAAGAAAAGTTGTGAATGCACATGCCAATGTTCGTTGGCTTGTGTTAAACGGAAAAAGAAAAGCCTATCGCTGAGCAACAGACATGAATATTCAGGAAAGGGACCAAATAGATTCCCATTCAACTTTGAACTTAATTGAAGGAGTAAGATTGAGAAGCCAGAGAAAGAGAGAGAGAGAGAGAGAGAGAGAGAGAGAGAGAGAGAGAGAGAGAGAGAGAGAGAGAGAGAGAGAGAGAGAGAGAGAGGCTCACCCAACAGTAGGTAGTAAAACTATATCAAATATATTTTAACCAATTATCAAAAAATCACAAACAAGTATATTTGTAATATTTTCATGCTTATGCATTTTCATTTCCACAAACAACATGGCTATGGTTGGCTGCTAATGAGAGACACTAAGATTAAATCAAGAACAATGCTGAAGTTCTTACTTAAATAATAATCAGAGAAATCAACTTGTGTCAGGGAGCAACTTTTGTGTTTCCTCCCGAAGGTGCGCTGTTTGTGTTGCTGTTGTTGTACGGCTGGGGGAGTATCCCCATGGCGTATGTCTTCAGTTTTCCCTTCCAGACTGCTGCCTCCGGATTTGCTGTTCTCGCTCTCGTCAACATTATTGCCGGTATTTACAACCACTTTTCTTTAATATGTTCCATTTTCTCGCAGTATCATTCACAAAAGTGTGAAAAAGCTTTCAATTAACTGAAACACTCTCAAATAAAAGTTTGTATTGGTAAGCGTCGTTTTAACCCATGTATAAATTTATTGAAGCACTTTTATTTCTTCTGAAGGTCAGCTGATGACGGTTGTGGTTTACGGTCTGCGGGTGGCGAATCAGAAGACTCTGACCATCGTCAGTAATGCTCTCTACTGGGTCACCTCCGTCATCCCCGCCTTCCCTGTGGCCAATGTCAGTATTTCAACCACCACATTGTTACTTCTCTTTGAATTGAATGTGAGTTGATCTGTGTCAGTGGTGAAATGTCTTATGTCAGTAATGAGATGACTTGTTCCTGTGAGGACGATCCTAATAAGTGTGAAGATATCTTCTTTGTAGTCAGATAAGTGAAGGTAGAGCTGGAGGAAGCTGAGAGAGAGAGATGCGACTACTGAGAAAAGGGAATTATAAGATTCGTAGCAGTTTTTACGGAAAAATAAATTGTTTGTCATCTTCTTGTAACTAATTTCACCCGGAAATGTGTCACTCGTCAGCCCATGAAACACAATGCTACAACATATATTGTCAGGCACACAATATAAAGGAACAAGAAAATGCAGATCACCCAGGCCATGGGAAACAAAAGAGCGGAGCCAAAATCACTTCAGAGACGGAGGTTTTTTAGTACCAGGAAGGAAAAAAGACTGGCAAGAAATGACAGAAATCTTATACCAACTGAAAACCCTTCTGGAGTGGAGGGGCAGTCATTGGCCTCCACACCAGAACAACAGATATTAATTCCAACAAAGACCCCCTATATTCCATCAATAGGACGACATTTATCTTTGCAAATATACAGGGTCTAAGCCATCAACAAACAACAAGACATGGTACATTAAGGGACTGCTTACAGAGTCAAATGCAATGTTTGCGGCTTTCACAGAGACCTACATAAAGGATCAATTTGACAACGTAATATGGATCCCAGGTTATAACCTATTCAGATGCGACAGATCAAACAGGCAATAAGGGGGAGATTGGCCTATATGTCAGAGTCGCTCATTTGCTCAGAACTACTAAACACCTCAAATTATGTAGTTCACATTTTGGCTGTAAAGTTTGAAAACCAAAACCTTGTCATTGTGTTGTATACAAGACTCCGGATGCAATCTCCCAGCAATTCCATGAACAACTTTTGAAAATTGACCACTGTCTGGAAAATCTCCCAGCTCCTGCCCAAAACATCTTGCTACTGGGAGATTTCAACTTGAGACACCTAAAATGGAGGAGTGTAGCAAATAATATTTTAGCAGAGATCACCCCAGGAGGCAGCGCAGATGAAAATTCACACACACACGAACTATTAAATCTCTGCACCAAATTCAACTTAAACCAGCAAATATTAGAGCCTACAAGACTAGAAAATACACTGGACCTCATTCTCATTAACAATGATGATCTGATATGGAATATAACCGTATCAAAGACAATACACTCAGATCACAGCTTAATAGAGGTACAGACATGTATGCACAGGGCTCCTGACCAGCAAAATGTGATCAGTTATGAGGATGTCTTCACCAAATTCAACTTCAATAACAAAAACATACAGTGGGAACAAGTCAACCGTGTCCTAAATTAAACAAGCTGGGAAGATATCCTAAACAACACGGAACCGAACTTTTGCCTAGTAAGAATTATCTCTGTGGTACTTGAGGTCTTCTCGAGGCACATTCCATTAAGAAAAAGAAAGAGAAGATGTAAACAAAAAAAGAAAGACGCTTCCTATTCAGGCGAAGGAGAAGAATCACAGAGCTGCTGAGAGGGGCCAGTAGTATATCTGAAATACGAAGGGAGGCACTGATCAGAGTAATAGCAAATATTGAACTCAAGCTTAAGGAATCTTACAGGAGACAGGAATCTCAGGAAGAACTTAAAGCCATAAAGGAAATTGAAAGAAACCCAAAATACTTCTTTTCTTTTCTTTTCTTATGCCAAATCTAAGGCGAAAACAACATCCAGTATTGGACCCCTGTTTAAATGAGATTATACTTACACAGATGACAGCAAAGAAGTAAAATACTAAAGTCCCAATATGACTCAGTGTTTAGCGAGCCGTTAACCAGACGAAGGGTCTACAATCTAAATGAATTTATTTTGACCGAGACTCAAAATTTGGTCACTTCATTTATCTCTGATATTATCTTAACACCACAAGACTTCGATAAGGCAATAAGTGATATGCCCATGCACTCTGCCCCAGGCCGGATTCGTGGAACTCCGTGTTCATCAAGAACTGCAAGAAGCCCCTGTCACGTGCCTTTAGCATTCTATGGAGAGGGAGCATAGACATAGGGGTCATCCCAATGTCACTAAAAACAACAGACATAACCTCACTCCAAAACGGTGGCAGTAAAGCAATTGCAAAGAACTACAGATCGATAGCACTAACGTCCCATGTCATAAAAATCTTTGAAAGGGTTCTAAGAAGCAAGATCGCCACCCACCTAGATACCCATCAGTTACACAACCTAGGGCATCATGGGTTTAGAGCACTACGCTCCTGCTTGTCCGAACTACTGGACCACCATGACAAGGTCCTGGATGCTAACAATGCAAATGTAGTATACACAGACTTTGCGAAAGCCTTCGAAAAGTGCGACGACTGTGTAATAGCGCACAAAATGCGTGATAAAGGAATAATAAGAAATGTTGGTAAATGGATCTATAACTTCCTAACAAAAAGAACACGAAGAGTAATAGTAAACAGATTAAAGTCTGAGGGAGCTACAGTGAAAAGCTCTGTTCCACAAGGCACAGTACTCGCTCCCATCCTGTTCCTCATCCTCATATGTGACATAGACAGAGATGTAAGACACAGCACAGTGTCTTCCTTTCCGGATGACACCCGAATTTGCATGACAGTGTCATCCATCGAAGACACCGCAAGACTCCAAGCGGACATCAACCAAATCTTTACATGGGCCGCAGCAAACAATATGAATTTCAATGAAGAGAATTTTTAATTATTCTGATATGGAAAACTTAAAGAAATTACAACTGTATTAGAGTATAAAACTAATTCCAATTACACAATTGAACGTAAAACTAATGTGAAGGACCTGGGAGGAATAATGTCAGAGGCTCTCACTTTCAAAGACCACAACAATGTATCTACCACATCTGCTAGAAAAATGATAGGATGGATAATGATAACCTTGAAAACTAGGGATGCTTGTTCTCTCTAAGTTAGAATACTGCTGTACACTAACTGCCCCTTTCAAGGCAGGCGAAATTGCTATGAATGGTTGAGGTCCCTTGATTTGTATTCCCTGGAATGCAGGCGAGAAAGATACATGATAATATACACTTGGAAAATCCTAGAGGGATTAGTAACAAATTTACACACGAAAACCACTCACTACGAAAGCAAAAGACTCTGCAGGAGATGCAACAACATCCCAGTGAAAAGCAGGGGCGCCACTAGTACGCTGAGAGACAACACAATAAGTCTCAGAAGCCCAAAACTGCATATATAAGACGCTGGACAGACACCTAAAGTCAGTACCTAATCAGCCGGGCTGTGGTTCGTACTTCAGTTTAAGTGTGGTCAGCAGTAACAGCCTGATAGATCAGGCCCTGATCCACCACAAGGCCTGGTCACGGACCGGGCCTCAGGGGCGTTAATCCACGAAATCCTCTCCAGGTGGGAAGGAAATGCGCTAAACTGAAGAGGAGATGGACTTAAGGAGCTAAGAAAACTTTTATCTCATACACAGTTCTCCAAGAACAATATAAGTTTATGCACAAACGAACAAGAATGACGGTAAGGCGTTCCATAGGAAAGACAAAGTTTAACTATTTCTTTTAGTTGGCAAAACTCAAGTGCAGTAAATTGATCATGTATTTTGTAACAGTGATAGAGAGGGTTCGAGTTTGATTTCCAGGTGTGGATCTGATGACCAATATTCTGACTGGTTGGGGCAAATCCACAGGTGCTTTGGTTTACATCTCTGTCTATGTCTGATACGAGGATGAGGAAGAGAATGAGGGCGAATACTGTGCCTTGTGGAAGAGAGCTTTTCACAGTGGCAGCCTCCGACTTTAGTTTCCCACTACTCTTTGTGTTCTGTTGGTTAAAAAGTTGAAGATCCATCTGCCCACTTTTCCAGTTATTCCTTTAGCAAGTATTTAAAGCTATTGCAGCATGATTGCACTTGTTGAAGGTTTTTGCAATTCTGCAATTCTGTTTGTCCTTCAGTGCATAAGAACTATATCATAGTGGTCCAGTAGTTGCGAGAGGCAGGAGCAACCTGCTCTAAACCCATGTTGCCCTGGATTGTGCAATTCTTGGGAATCCAAATGATTTGCGATCATGTTTCTTAGAACTCTTGGTCTTTAGTTCTTTGCTACTGCTTTGCTGTCACCTTTAATAAGTGGAGCTATAACCGTTGTTTTTAGAGACTGTGGGATGATCCCCGTGTCCAGGCTCTGTCTTCATAGAATACTTAAGACACGCGAAAAAGGTTTGATGCAGTTCTTGGAGAACACGGAGTTCCACAAGCTGGGTCTGTGGTTGAGTGCATGAGCGAACAAGAAATGCATAAGTCGCTGAAATCCAAATTGGAAGAAGGGTGAAGTTATTTAAGAATATCATTATTGGTATCCATAAAACATTATAATCTTAAGTTTGAGATAAAACAACCCATAATATCAAAGAACATATTCACTGTTGGATTACCCTTGCTTGGTCAGGTAAAGTTTAAATTGAAGAGTCCAGCCTCACTCTAGATGAATGACAGACAAGGATAATGCTACTAAGAAGTGTAACTCTGATACCAGAAGGTGCCTTCAACTTCATATATGGTTAACATGGATCACGAAATCGTAATGAGACGATTGCAAACAAACCATACCACGGGTGGGGTTAGAACCCGCGATCAGAGAGTCTCAAAACTCCAGACCGTCGCGTAAGCCACTGGGCCAGCTAGCTTCAATAAGATTCATCCAACTAGGTATATTTCTACACCATAGGAAGGTTAGCATAGGCACCACTGTGTCCACAAATGCAAGCGGGTGATTCGTCTGTAAAAACTTGCATTTGTGGACACAGTGGTGCCTATGCTAACCTTCCTTTGGTGTAGAAATATACCTAGTTGGATGAATCTTATTGTAGCTAGCTGGCCCAGTGGCTTACGCGACGGTCTGGAGTTCTGAGACTCTCTGACCGTGGGTTCTAACCCGACCCGTGGTATGGTTAATATGGTTAAAGGATGGCGCTACGTATGAGCACTCTGAACTTCTTAGTTGTGGTATATCTTCTAGGAATCTTGTGAACTTTGGAAATAAAACTTAAGGAACATTATGTATTTTTCTTTATCTCTGACAATTTAAAAAAAAACTTTTTTTTTTTTTGAGAGGTTAGCTCTGTATTAGTGATTAAAAATAACAGATGAGAAACATAACTTTGACGTTCATTGTTAGACTATGTAAAACAAATGACACAAGTCAACGCATACAGCGGAAATTAATGCACATAGTACAAGTTGATGAGAAAAGTACAAGTTAGTATGTACAAGGTTAGTTTGTACAAGGTTAGTTTGTACAAGGTTAGTTTGTACAAGGTTAGTTTGTACAAGGTTAGTTTGTACAAGGTTAGTTTTTACAAGTTAGTTTGTACAAGGTTAGTTTGTGTCTATGCTGCAGGAAGGTGTAAACATTAGCACTTTATTTACCGAAGACTTATCCTTGTAGAAGTCCTTAACACTCTTCAGTTATAAGTAATTGTATTTAAACGAGGTAAATATTGGTACTAAACATCTAATCCACACAATTTCTATCCTTTCTAAGCTATTATCAAGTCGTGAGAGAGAAACATAAAATATAAGAACTGAATCAAACCTTGAAGAGGGTTCTTACTAGTTTATGGAGAAATTTTCCAAACTGACCTTGGTTTCTATTCTTCCTCAGGCATTTGCTCATCTGGTGGACGTGAGTGTCCACAACAAGAAGTGTGACCTCTTCAACGAGACGGTCACAGAGAAACTGTGTCGTGCACTTGCCTTAGTTGCACCCAACAATTCTTATATGGAGTGCTGCAGTGAGTACCGTTTCATAATCCCGATATTAAATTCTGAGGGATACGAAGACGATCTCTGAGGAGATAGTCTTTGTATCCTTTGTATCCTTATCATTCCATGAAGATAAAAATAATAGCATAAAGATTATAAAATTTAACCTGGGAATTTATCTGACTTACATTAGGAATTAGACACATGTGCAATGATCCTGTGCATCTAGCAGTAAGTAGGAACTGGGTGTTAACCGACTGTTGTGGGTCTCATCCTGGGAAAGAGGATCAAAAGACCCCAATGGAAATTAAATGCATTTCGGTCGCTTTACGATCCAAGAAAAATATGTGGGAATTGCATCAGCACAGTCTCCTGTACCTCAGTGCCACTCCATAGTTATAGCAGATTGCGTCATAAGTTTGTAATACGGTTAAACAGATATGAAACAAATATAATGAAGAATTCGCAAATCATTAAAACAAAATTTTCCAATCTTTTCATCATAAACGGAAAATTTGATTTTTTTTTATCAACACATCGGCCGATTCCCACCAAGGCAGGGTGGCCACCAAGGCAGGAGGGGCCACCAAGGCAGGAGGGGCCACCAAGGCAGGGTGGCCACCAAGGCAGGAGGGGCCACCAAGGCAGGGTGGCCACCAAGGCAGGAGGGGCCACCAAGGCAGGGTGGCCACCAAGGCAGGAGGGGCCACCAAGGCAGGGTGGCCCGAAAAAGAAAAACTTTCATCATTCACTCCATCACTGTCTTGCCAGAGGCGTGCTTACACTAGTTATAAAACTGCAACATTAACACCCCTTTTTCAGAGTGCAGACACTGTACTTCCCATCTCCAGGACTCAATGTTTTTACAGAAATAAAATTGGTTAATAAAATAGTCTCCTTAAAACTTATACAACCTATAATCATGAGGCAGTTTTCCATGAGGACAACACATCAATTCAGAAACATTTGTTCCTTCACAGCTTGAAATTAAGAAATGTTTCAACCATTTTAGACCATCAACCATTAAACTTTGATGCTGCTCACAATTTTTTTTATTTTAATCAAGGAAAAGTCTAAAACTGTTGGTCATATAGTGCCTGTAGAAATAAAAGCATTTAGATTCGGTTCAAGCACATGGAGAATAGGCCAAATTCCTTACAGCCTGACCCCTTCACCAGCATCAAGGCTCTCTCTTTCAGGAAGTATTATCCAGTTATATAATGCAAAATATTATTATTCCATTTCAAGAATAAAAGTGGCATAATATCACCTAACTACTTCTATCATGCCAACCTATAACAACCTGCTTCTACGTAGGATCTATCAGTGTTGAAATTTTGAAAAGCTTTCTAAAGTTGTTTCATAGAAACCAGTTATTAGAATATTCTACGTAACACTGAGCAGAATCTGCACTTGTCTTAGAATAGTTCACCAGGGTTGAAAAATTTAAACCGACCAGATAAAGCCTTCTGAATTACAAAGAAAATTCTTGAAAATAAATAGACGACGATATCACAGTACCTAACAATTTACCTTAAAAAAAAAAGTCGAGAGTTTTCAATACTCGATTTTTTTTTTAAATTTTATTCTATTTAAAATGCTCTACCATCTCAGAAAAAAAATATTCCCACAGATTTTAACGACCCACCAATGTGCAGCCAAGAGGGAAATCAGGTGTGTTTTGAGACGTGGTCCTACTTCCGCTTCAGCTCTCCAGGCTTGGCTCCAGACCTGCTGACTCTCTTCGTGAACGGCCTCATTTTCTTGGCTATTATCATCATTCTAGAAGCTGGTGGAGGTGTGATGTTCCAGTGAGTGTACGAGTATCTTATGGTGTAGACAAAATTCTTAAATTCAGGCTTAACGGAAAGCACTATTGCTTGTAGCCATTGTATATGCTTGGCTTTAAAATTCTGAAATAGGGAATCAAGTAACCTCTAAGCCTATATACGTCTCTAGTAGTATGTATTTCATGTCACATCACAGAGATTATCGACTACCCGAGGGCCATTACGGCTACATGTAACTGCTAACTCCCAATCAAGAATACTTTTAATCTAAAAATTTGGATAGTCTCTCAGTGAATATGTGCCGAGAAGAATGGATAAATGGTTTAAAACCTTTGGGCTAGACGAGTGTTATTAAAGCTGCATGAATTTTTTTTTTCAATATTTCAACAATACTTTATTCTACAAAATAGGGGATAAAGTCAACTCCCAGTACATAGACACTGAAAGATATGTGTGATGTATATTGGACTTATATCCTATCGTCCACTGAAAGGGTCATTAAGGCAGTATGTTCACAACCAGTACACCTGGAGTATACCTGGAGAAGGTTTCGGGGGTCAACGCCCCCGCGGCCCGGTCTGAGACCAGGCCTATATGCAGTGACAGACAGACACCTCCAATGTATATATATCTTATATTTTTGTTGATACTCACTAATAACTGTACATAAATTAATAAACACAATTCCGACACACTGAGAGCTGAGATATAAAAATCTCTCGATGTGTATACTGTATGTGTAAATATTAATTTATATACAATGTTTATTTAGAAACAATGGTACCAACTTCAATCTTTAGTTTATTTATATATAATTATTTAATTAAATGCATTTCACTAAATAATAATTAAAAGCAGAGGATATTTTCCCACTCAGGCGGGTTTGGCGCACGGTGACTTTTCAGTCCAGACTGTCACTGGTTACTAGGGGAGTGCCACAGGTAGTAGACGAAGATGTCACTGCTGAAGCTGACCTAGTGGCCTCTCTTATGACCCCAGGTGGAGCAGCTGCCCATATGATGACAGGTAAAGTTTGAGCGATTATCTACGTTTAGTTATACCTATATGCCGTTACGTCTGTATCTACATCACTGTGCAGCAACGTCTATGTGTTGCTTCATCTAAATGTAGTTACATATCTGTGTAGCTACAGGATCAGAACTACGTTCGTGGTGTCTCGCCAATATTATTTAGTTTGCCATATTACTGATGTCCTCGGATGACGGGTACAACACCTAGCTTGGCTGGGTGCGTCATTCTTGAGGATTGTGTAGTCCAGTGGACTAGAGCGTCATGAGTTTTCGCTCACCATGAAGTAGCATACATAAATATTATATAATAAGTGGATCGTTGTTCATAAAGTAATTTATGGATATTTTTTCTATATGCATTATTTAGAGTTAACCTTGTTAAATTATACTAGATTATCATTAATTTCGTCTTAGCATTTTATGAGAGTTAGTCCTGCTAATGGCATAGAATATAACAAATTAAAATAGCAACTAAGATGTTCCATATACCCGGAAGTATTTTAATGTTTAGTCTTATCATTCGCATTTAGAGACAAACACAGACGTTGATCAGACTTAAAGCAAACTATCTGGTTAACCTTATGTTTACATTTTATAAAACTTTGTGATTGATTGTCAACTTTTTGAAGAATATAAGCGTAGACCTTATAATAACCTATGTGATAAGACAATCTTAATAACGAAAACAAGGTAGTAGACACTCAAAGCAAATATCCTAAGTATGCTTCTAATAGATATAATATAAAATGAAAATAAATCCCTTTTGGGGTCTGGCTCTTTGGCATATTGTCTATCCCTATGTTTCACGCTCCAAATCTTATAATGAATATGGAATGTACAAGAAAGAAGTCGCTCTGTAAGGAAAATCTATATAAACTAATTCATCTTTGTATACTGTACTCCCTGCTTTGGTACATTAATTACGTAAAACTCAGGGAATTGAGGAGAAACTAGAGTTGCGTTTTTCTAATTTTTTTTCGAATTAATAATGTTGATTTATATTGATATTTGTAAATGAATGTAGATGAATATATAAACAGTGCTGTTGAAACATGAAGGCAAACAATGAGTACACAATTATTCACATAATATTGAAACAAGAAATTTTAAACTTTTAATCACTCAACATGCAGAAGTATAAGAATATATTATGTATCTCTTAGGTATAAGTGTAGCAGCAGTACCACAGATACTCCTCTATTATATTAATATTCTGAATGCTAATATTCTTTCAATTTATGTTTCCCTTCAGAAAGCTCAATGGACACTACACTCATAGCCTGCAATTTATCTAAGCAATACAACGGCTGCCTGACACGAGCTGTGGACAACATCAGCTTCAGGGTTGGGCACGGCGAGTGTCTTGGTCTCCTGGGCGTCAACGGTGCGGGCAAGACTACCACTTTCAAGATGCTGACGGGAGATGAAGTACCTACAGCGGGAGACGCAATGATTGATGGTCTCTCCCTCAGGCACCAGAGAAATAAGGTTAGCTGTAGTATATATATATTAAAATATTTTTATTAGTGGCAGGCAAGTTCAGAAACTATCCAAAATGAAAGCAATTTGCTGGTATTTTCAGAAATGTTCTTATGTTTTCTCTTTGTTTTGCAGTTTGTCCAGAACATTGGGTACTGCCCACAGTTTGATGCGTTCTTGGGTGACCTGACAGGAGTAGAAATGCTAGAGTTGATGGGGCGGCTACGAGGCATAAGTGAGCCGTGTCTGAAGGAAGTCGTTGCCACCCTTGTACCCCTTGTGGACTTGACGGAGTGTGCAGAGCGACCCTCTTCTACATACTCAGGAGGAAACCGTAGGAAGCTGTCAACAGCCATGGCCCTCGTGGGGTCCCCTCCTCTGGTGTTCCTGGATGAACCCACCTCAGGAGTTGATCCGGTCTCCCGTCGAAGGGTGTGGGGAGCCGTCAACCAAGCCATAAGAAATGGCCAAAGTGTTGTGCTCACCAGTCACTCCATGGAGGAGTGTGAGGCTCTCTGCTCCCGCATTATAATTATGTCTCAAGGAACTCTTCGGTGTGTAGGAAGTACTGGACATCTTAAAGCCAAATATGGACAGGGATACAGTCTTCAAGTGAAGCTGAGGACACATGGCTTCTCTCAGGGTGACAAGGCAGAAGATGAACAAGCATATAACATCAATGTGTCGATGCTGAAGACTGTTATTAGTCAACACTTACCTGGATCTACACTCATTGATCAACATAAGGTCTGAAGAAGAATTTTGTGTTTTATTATTTTTTGGAATTAACCCAAAGCATGGCAAAATATTCACTCACACGGGAAGGAATTAATAAAAAAGTTTTAAATGTAGTGCAGAGCAAAAGTAGTTTTAGGCTAACTGTTTCTTACCCAGATTTCTATTTGATTATAATAATAATTCTTACCCAGATAATGGTATGCTAATGTAATGAGAGTTTCCTCTGTGCCAATGGAATGCAGAGTGGCAACTATAACTTCTGATCGCATTCCTTTCCCAACACTACTCTCTTCACTAACTGTTGACATCTTTACCTATATGCTTTTTCCATCTTTCTCTGAACCTTATTCATGAACATTCCCATGTTCATTTACTTCTCGTCTTTATCTGCTTCACAACAATCTTGTTCTTTACTCCACAAGCCAATCGAATTTTTTTAATCACATACCTTATTATTCGTGGCAAAGTTCAAAGAGCTACAAATCATATAAGGAATAATGATGTAATCCGCGAGATTTTTTTTCTGGGACCGTGGCATTCGTATGGATTTAATCCTCTTATATTGAAATAAAATGTATGTTAAATACATGTCTAAAATGTATTATAATGTGGCTAGAACAGCACATAAAGTTATACTAATTCTGTGAGTAACTGGGCACGAGAACCATAGTAGTCCACAAAGTATCAATCTTTGCTTCTTTCTGCATGCCCAAAGTATCTAATTACTAATTACTTGTGTCTTGCTTCTTAATTCCTTACTCCCTTGATGCTGAGGATGAACACTTTAACTCAGCTATCCGTCCCCTGGTTGTCTTCTTCTCGACTGGCACTGTATGGCCATTATAGTTTTTGCGTATCCAAATAATGAAAATAATTCATATTCTACTAAAATAATCTTTATTATTAAGCAGTCAGCATTCAGAAGATCCTTTTCAACTGCGTTCAGTCTATTTATCAACAATTTCTTACATACCTATTATGTCCTCTCATAAAATATATTGAATAATGACTTTAAACTTAAAGAGTGGGTAGAGTTCAAACCTTCTGCAAGACAGCCCAGAAACTACCAGGTTAATTCATGGCCACTGAACCATGAAAGCTATAATATGTTTCATCCAACAAGGTATATTTATACACATGAGAGTTTAGCCTGGGCCACCGTCAAGACTTTCTCGAATAATTAACATTCGCATTGAGACAAGAGTTGGTCAAGGTACCAGAGTTTTCTATAAAAGCTTACAATTGCGGTCGCAGAAGTTCCAATATTCATAATTCTTAGACTTAGATTTCCCGACCACCTTATTAATTTGGGCATTTGATTCACAACCGAGTTAAATTCTGGGGACACATCGGGCATTTATTTTAACTTCTCTTGCCCCTGTTTACCTAGCAGTATGTGCCTGGGTATAGCCAACTATCGTGGGTCACATCCCAGGGAGGTGGTAGTATGCCTCAGATAGGACTTTGAAGTCATATAATGTAGGGTAACAGCCTTGAAATTCGACAGTATATGAAAAAGCTTCTAAAATACTGTAAATGGTTTACTCTTTACAAAACAATGCCTCACTAAATTTATTTCTAAATTATCACTTTCTTATGCTGTGCATTATTAACAAAATCCATTTTTCAGGGCATGCTTGCCTATCGCATCCCAAGCAACGTACCCTGGGGCCAGCTGTTTTCAGTGATGGAAGCCCTGAAGGATGGACGTGACCCTGGTCCCGCTATACCTGGGAGACAATCATCTCCCACTACCACTTTATGTCCATCCATTGTGGAAGTCTACGCTGCCTCGGACACTACCCTGGAGCAAGTCTTTCTATCTTTTGCAAGGGAATCTGCAATGGAGCAAACATTCAACGTTTCTGATGGTATTAATGGTGGTAGGGAGGGTCCCAGAACCTCACACACTCCCTCTGGTGTCCAGGTGTCTGTTCCTCTCCCTGAAACACACGATCACAACACATCTGAATTACAAGAAGTAACGGAATTGTAATACATCCACTAATTTATCTTCTATATTATTAATAAAAGTAATATTATTTTATTCATGTAGACGCGCTAAACCAATAGGGGTCATACAGCGCCTGAAGATTAAGAGAAAATCAGGTTAGCTTCAATTCGTCCGTTTATCATTTCTTTGACAATAACTTGACAGATTACCTATATATAGAGGCCATGTCCAGCATGCTATGATTAATTAAAAACAATCAATGCAGTTTTTACTATTATTTGAGGGGGGGGGGGGGGGTAATGCAATATATTTTCATGAATTTCTTGTAAATGCTCCTATATAAATATATTTAGAACTTATTTCGAGTGGATTAATGGGGATCAAGAGCATTTTATTTGAGTAGATCAGCGTGGGCAAACTGCGCCTCACGAAGCTACTCTGTGCGGCTCCCGAGACAATGTTGACTTTCATTGCCATTTCTCGTAAAATCTTATATTAATAATCTATTGTAGTATGTACCAATATTAGAATATTTTATATATATATAATATATTATATATATATATATATATATATATATATATATATATATATATACATATATATATATATATATATATATATATATATATATATATATATATATATATATATATATATATATATATATATATATGCAACGGATAATGCCACTGGACTCTGCGCCATCGTCCTTCATGCAGTATACACAAGTTACCTACTTGTGGCGGCAGTTGAACCTAACTAGTGCAGTGTAGATAAATACTTTTCTGATTAATAAATACTAAAGATTGATTTTAGTTAAACTTATAAAACCCATGATTAAAATGACCGAGCAAGAGAAGAGTATGAAAAACGAAAATAAAAACAAGAAAAGAGTTTAACCAGAAATGGAAGGACGATTTTGCTTTTACTGTTATAGATGAAATACCCACAACTATAACATCACGAATGGGTACAGGAATTGATGTTATTTACAGGTGTAATGCAACGCCTCCAGTATTTGTATATGGCACTTCAAGGAAGGTACAAAGTTATTACAGAACTTGGCCAATCATTTTTCAGTTTTCAAAATAAAATAAAGTTTTTTTTCAAAGATATTTAGTAACGATACGAAGGAAACTTTGTAACACTTTAAACTGATTTTGAGAACAGGTTTGAATAACTAAAAAGTCAAAGTCATGTTGTGAATTTCTTGTGAATCCTTTAGTGGTTGATGTCATCAACGATGGATGTCCTGTTGTTGCACATTTTGCCTCAGATGTTGCATCAATAGAAACAGAGCTTATTGAGCTGCAGGAAGATGTGGGTTTGAAGCTGGTAAATAAAAGTTCATCAATAACTGACTTTTGGAAACAAATTCCAGAAACAAAGTATCCCAATCTTCAGTTTTTGGCTTCCGACTACTCTCTGTTTTTGGGACGACTTACTGCTGTGAATCTCTCTTCTCTGTAATGAAATTGATCAAGTCAAAACATCGTGCTATCCTCACTGAGCTTCTTATAACACCTTTAACATCGTTCCAGCCAGATTTTAAACTATTAACTGCAAAAATGAAGAGTTAATCAAAGTCTTCAACGAGCAGAGATTGAACATATTCTGCTTTGGTGAGCAGAACCCCTATATATTGTATATTGTATTTATAAATATAATTTTAAAATAATATTTTCTGGGGCTCTTGAACATTCAAAAATGAGAAGATGAGAAACAGATTTATGGTTACCTAGCCTAGTATTATGGAGCTCGTCATTCATAACACTAAGATGAGAGACAGATTTATGGTTACCTAGCCTAGTATTCAGGAAGACGCATGAAAAGTTCGTTGGCTTCTGTGCTTACCTTGGACTGCTTGTTTCTTGCAATAATAACCAGACAAATTATGCAAAAATCTAGAGATCCGGTCTGGGACTGGGAGGAATGACCTTTGAAATTATCAAAAAGTAAGCAACAGCCTAGCGTATTTTTTTGTTAACCTATTAGATCCAGTTAAGTATTTTGAATAAACGTAGTTTGACTATATAACATTAACTTGTGAACCTTGAGCCATTATACTTTAAATTATTGGACAGTACTCACAGTCAGTATAATAAACATCCCTCCACAGTAGTACTGCCATTACTCACACCATCAGTCGCTTTGTTGCTTTAAAGGAAGTCAGAAATATTCGCACAAAAGCTGCCAACTTGCAATCCAATTTATCTTAGAGATCCATAGACCTGCTTGATACAATTTTTCTAGGCCTTTTCAAATTCAATTTTTTTTTTTATTTATCGAGATTTTTAAATGCAAATTTGATTTTTAAAATTCTTAAGCAGAGAAAATATATCAAGAAGGACTAAACATGCAAATAACAATTTTGAAATTAACTTGTCAAATGAAAATCTTTATAATAAAAAAATGCATATTACCAAGGCATACAAAAAAAATGCAGTAGAAATTTTAAAAGAAACTGTTTACATCTACATCTGTATCATCTTTTAGATGATATACTTTCTCTACTTAAGAATTTTAAAGTCAAAATTATTTAAAAATATTGATACAGTAAAAAAAATAATTATGGCTGTGTCTTATATAACATTCCCTGTAAAAAATGTAACAAGTTATTACATTCAAACTGGGAAAAGCCTTGAACTACGATTACAATAACATAAATATAGCATTAGAAGTGGACAAGAGTCTAATGTTCTGCTTATTCGTATTAGATATTTCAATCATTCAGGGAATGGTTATAACTGACCATAATTTTTAAAGGGGTGGACTGGTAAGCCAGCGGAAGGCCTCGGTCAGATGACCAAAAGCTCCAACGGTGGGTCATCATCTGACTAAGACCCGCGTTAGGAAACACTTGTCCTGTTTCCTGACGAACCTTACCCAACATAACTATTCAGGGAAGGATAACTATGCCCAGCCCTTTTAGGGCAGGGTAGGTGCCAAGGCTGGAGCTTGCTACCATCTGCAGCTCGCAAGACTGCCCTTCCCGTCAGCCTCCCTGGGGCGGGGAAGATGGCTGACCAGAGAGGCCTAGCTTCTCCCTACGAGCCCCGTGTGGGTTGGGAATGTGGCTATGCCTGGGGCAGTTGGTCCCACCGATGAGAGGGTACTTGCACCTCCTCCCATAGGAGACAGGTCTCAGATACTCCCACGACAGGGAGCCGGAGCCGGGTCGCCATCTGGAATAGACCCGGGCCAGGAGAATTTCTGGCGAATCAACACCTCCTTAACCAATCAATTGATTTTCAAAAGGTCGATAAAGTTGTATCAAAAAGGTCTATGATTGAGAGAAATATAATTGAATCAAGCTTCATAAAAAAATAGTTTTGATTTTAATATGAATATTAGTTTTGGATTATACAAATTAGATTCATTTATATATAATAAAATTTGGGATGAAGAATCTAACACAAATTGGGAATTGTCACAGTTGCTCTTTGCTGATGACACTGTGCTTTTGGGGGATTCTGAAGAGAAGTTGCAGAGGTTGGTGGATGAGTTTGGTAGGGTGTGTAAAAGAAGGAAATTAAAAGTGAATATAGGAAAGAGTAAGGTGATGAGGATAATAAAAAAAATTAGGTAACGGAAGATTGGATATCAGATTGGAGGGAGAGAGTATGGAGGAGGTGAATATGTTCAGATATTTGGGAGTGGATGTGTCAGCAGATGGATATATGAAGGATGAGGTGAATCATAGAATTAACGAGGGGAAAAAGGTGAGTGGTGCACTGAGGTGTTTGTGGAGACAAAGAACTTTATCCATGAAAGCAAAGAGGGGAATGTATGAGAGTATAGTTATACCAACACTCTTGTATCAGTGTGAGACATGGGTTGTGAATGTTGCAACAAGGAGAAGGCTGGAGGCAGTGGAGATGTCATGTCTGCTGGCAATGTGTGGTGTGAATATAATGCAGAGAATCCGTAGTTTGGAGATTAGGAGGAGGTGTGGAATTACCAAAACTATTATCCAGAGAGCTGAGGAGGGGTTATTGAGATGGTTTGGACATATAGAGAGGATGGAACAAAATAGAATGACTTCGAGTGTATAAATCTGTAGTGGAGGGAAGGCGGGGTAGGAGTCGGTCTAGAAAAGGTTGGAGAGAGGGGGTAAAGGAGGTTTTGTGTGCGAGGGGCTTGGACTTCCAGCAAGCATGCGTGAGCGTGTTAGATAGGAGTGAATGAAGACATATGGTTTTTAGGAATTGACGTGCTGTTGGAGTGTAGGCAAGGTAACATTTATGAAGGGTTTCAGGGAAACCGGCAGGCCGGATTTGATTCCTGGAGATGGGAAGTACAGTGCCGGCACTCTGAAGGAGGGGTGTTAATGTTGCAGTTTTGTAGCTGTAGTGTAAGCACGCCCCTGGCAAGACAGTGATTGAGTGAATGATGATGAAACTTTTTCTTTGTTGGGCCACCCTGCCTTGGTGGGAAACGGCCGATGTGTTAATAAAAAATTTTGGGGGGAAGAATTTAAGCTATATTTGACAAGTCCTTGACCATTACACCCGATCATAATGGGTCGGGTGTAATGTCGGACATGACTGTGAGGTGATATCTAAGCCTTACATAGCCTTTTTTCTTTTCTATTTTTCACAGTAGTTTCCTTGTATATTATGATATCACCTGTTTACTGTGATCTTGTTGTACGGATCTCTCCTTATCTCGCCCCATGGATGCTATACCGTCTACTTCTTCGTCCTCTGCAGTTCCCATAGACATTAATAATGTTGCTGTGTTGACATCACAATACTACCAATAATGTGGACACAAGAAACAAATTGTGGTGAAAATTTGTGAAATTTGACACTGGGTAAAAAATGGAGTTTATTTACTTTTGAACAATATTTAAGATATGTAAGTGAAGTGGACACGGCTAAGAAAAAAGGAAATTCAACAAAGACAGTCAGAGAATATCTCACAAGATATCATGCTGTTACATTATATGGATTATATTGTAATATTAAAATTATCGAAAGTGACGAATCTAAAAAGAGAAAGGTAGGGAAATTTAGGAAAATTTCTTCTTTAACCTCTGTCACAGAGACTCACCAGGGACATAAATATTTTGTTCATTAATGGGAATTATTCCATGCAGTATTACATGGTAATATAGCAGTGGGATATGAAGGAGAAAATAGAACATGTGAGCATCGTCAAGTTATAGCAAATGTCTCTTTTTGAACAAGTGATGTATATTTCTTTGTGCAGTGTCTTGTATCTTAGTGATTCCTTCAGTCATCACTCTTTCTGTACTATTATAAATGTTAACTGAACCCCCGAGAACTCTCTTCAATTTCTGTAGCATATTCACTTATATTTATTTAAATATTTTTAGATAAAAAAGAAACAAGGGAAATATTTTCTTTAAATTATTATAAATTTATGAATAATTTTTTGAAACATGAAAAAAATAAATATTGTTTTTTTAATTATTCGTTTTATTACAGTTTTTTAATTATTCACTTTATAATGTTTTTTAACTTCGTTTTATTAAGATTTTTAATTTTTCATTTTATTATAATGTTTAAAAAAATAATTGTCTATTCGTTTTATTTTTAAATATCTTTTCATTATACGTATTTTTAAAAAATATATTTGTTTTTTAATTCTCCTTTCTCTTTTTCTTCAGATGTCATGTACTATTTGCTCTTTATCAATTAATACAATATCACCTGGTTGAATGTTCTGTCTATTCACAGCTTCCGATGCACCATAGAAGTGGTCACATTTGACCAATGTGGAAGTAGGTCGTGCCCTACAGGGCATTCTTCGCTTGCCTAACCCTTGGGCACGACCTACTTCCACATTGGCCTACAGTATATAAGCTTCCCTTTCGCACATATGCTGTATTCTGTTCAAGATTGATGGACTGACAACATCGACTCAAGGTTGAGGGACTGACCACCTCAAACTCCTCCTGTTCTTCACGATTCTCCTTTGTATGGACTGATGAAGCCACTGTGTGGCGAAACGTTTCCTCAATAAAGATACCCAAGTGTTGCATATGTGTCTAATTTATCAACTCGTCGGTTCTCTGAACCCTTTATCTACATTCATGTTGTTACTCATCTACACATAACAGAACTTTAAATAGTATCGGAGACATTAACGAGGCTCCATAAGTGAACCGCATTTTTTTTTTATTTTCTAGAGATGTGGTCTCCCGAGAGGGCAGAGGCCATTTTCTTGAGTTTTTTCTTGCTTCTGGAGTTCTGAAGAATGTTTTCTTTGCTAGTATAGAGGTAAAAATTGATGATGTGAAGATGTTAAAAATTGAGAGAGATTTCTTTAAATGCTCGATAATTACTATTGATTACTTTTTAACTTTCATTAGATAATTCATAAACGACTACATTGTCTAAGCCACAAATGTTTCAGTTTCATGGAAACGTTGTCTTAAGTTTCAGTCTAGCATGTGTGGGTTATTTGTGTATTTACATCTCTCATTGTGGATGTCTTCCAAAAACTGAAATTTAACATTTTTATAAAGAGGTTATTTACTCTGGTGCGGTGAATAATAGTCTTCAGAGGCGTGACTTAGCTTTATATAATTGTACAATGTCTAAATAAAGTATTATTATTATTATTATTTGTATTTTGGTACAGGCAGTGTGTTCTAGCGCGCCCTGCCAGGCCTACTGGCCCGACGGGAAAGTGAGAGGAGGGAGGTTCTACTTGTTCTTAAAAATCAGTACCAACACTGCGACTAGCCGAATATTCGAACCCATGTCCTTTTGGCCCGCCTCATGGTGAGCGAAAATCACACATGACGCTCTAACCCACGGGACCACGGAATCATGCGCGGGGTGGGGCGGGGCCAGGGGCGTCGCGGGCGGGGTTAGTGGCGGCGCGGGGCGTGGGTGAGGTCAGGGTCATTAAACCAAGGTGTGAAAATTCACACCTTGGTAGGGGTGAAGGGGGGTAGGGGGTACCGCCGCCATTTTGCTCCGCTCTGGCACCAATATATATATGTCGTGCCGAATAAGTAAAACTTGCGATTTTGGCTTAAATAGCAACGCTCTTCTTGCCATATAAGACAAGCGAAAATTTGTGTATGCAATAATTTCGCAAAAATCATTCTAAACCTAACGAAAAAAATATATTTCATTGTGTTTGTTTATTATTAAATTAATGTTAACGTATCTAAAATATATTTAGTTGGGTTAGGCTAAATTAAATTGCGCTTGTTGTAATGAGGTTAGGTAGGTTTTCAAAGTTTCTCTTGGTACAAAATTATAATTTTTTACATTGACAAATGAAATATATACATATATCTTTAAACGTATAAGAGAAAATTTTAGAAAGGACATAATTTTAAATGAGTTCTTGCTAATTGACCAGTTTTACCTAATCGGCACGACATATATATATATATATATATATATATATATATATATATATATATATATATATATATATATATATATATATATATATATATATATATATATATATATGGCAAATGTTGCAGGTGTATGGAATAGGAGGTAGGTTACTGAAAGCAGTGGGGATAGTGAGGCTCAGGTTAGAGTATGTAGGAGAGAGGGGGACTATTTCCCACGGTGATGTCACCGTGGTTGTTCAATATATTTATAGATGAGGTTGTAAGAGAAGTGAATGCGAGGGTCTTGGGAAGAGGTGTTGGGCTAAAAGATAAAGAATCAAATACAAAGTGGGAGTTGTCACAGCTGCTTTTTGCTGATGACACTGTGCTTTTGGGAGATTCTGAAGAGAAGTTGCAGAGGTTGGTTTATGAATTTGGTAGGGTGTGTAAAAGAAGAAAATTGAAAGTGAATATAGTAAAGAGTAAGGTGATGAGGATAACAAAAAGATTAGGTGACGAAAGATTGGATATCAGATTGGAGGGAGAGAGTATGGAGGAGGTGAATGTATTCAGATATTTGGGAGTGGACATGTCAGCAGATGGGTCTATGAAGGATGAGGTGAATCATAGAATTGATGAGGGGAAAAGGGTGAGTGGAGCACTTCTGAGGCTGTGGAGACAAAGAACTTTGTCCATGGAAATAAAGAGGGGAATGTATGAAAGTATAGTTATACCAACGCTCTTATATGGGTGTGAAGCATGGATGATGAATGTTGCAACGAGGAGAAGGCTGGAGGCAGTGGAGATGTCATGTCTGTGGTCAATGTGGTGTGAATATAATGCAGAGAATTCGGAGTTTGGAAATTAGGAGGCGGTGCAGGATTACCAAAACTGTTATCCAGAGGGCTGAGGAGGGGTTGTTGAGGTGGTTCGGACATGTAGAGAGAATGGAACGAGACAGAATGACTTCGAGAGTGTATAAATCTGTAGTGGAGGGAAGGCGGGGTAGGGGTCGGCCTAGGAAAGGTTGGAGGGAGGAGGTAAAGGAGGTTTTGTGTGCGAGGGGCTTGGACTTCCAGCAAGCATGTGTGAGCGTATTTGATAGGAGTGAATGGAGACAAATGGTTTTTAATACTTGACGTGCTGTTGGAGTGTGAGCAAAGTAACATTTATGAAGGGATTCAGGGAAACTGGCAGGCCGGACTTGAGTCCTGGAGATGGGAAGTACAGTGTCTGCACTCTGAAGGAGGGGTGTTAATGCTGCAGTTTTATAACTGTAGTGTAAAGCACCCCTCTGGCAAGACAGTGATGGAGTGAATGATGATGAAAGTTTTTCTTTTTCGGGCCACCCTGCCTTGGTGGGAATCGGCCGATGTGTTAATAAAAAAAAATATAAATATATATATTTGTGTGTGTGATGTGTTTACATTTGTAATTTCCGGTGGATATATTATTAATTATTTATGATGCTTTCAAATACGATGAATTCTGGAACACAGATGTTCAAGAAAGAAAACTAAAACAGCGACAGCGCATCCGACGACCAGAATGATAAACATTCCCTGAAATATAAGAATTTTTTGAGAGTTAAAAATAATATAAAGATGTTTGATGTAAATCTTCCTCAATTATTGTGTAAAAAAAAAATAATTTCTGGTAATTTAAATTTTTCTGATGTTTGAAAAACAGTAAAAGATTTTATTACCCGAATGTTACTTATGGAGAGGTTCGTCCTAACTGTGATCTTAGTGGCAACATTGACACACACTGTTGAGTTCGGCTCATTGGTTTTTAACCACTGGTAAAACAACCCAGCCTCCGTCATGCCCATCATTCTGAAAAATCGACAAACTGATACGATACATACTTATCAATTTGCACGGGATTCACAAATACTATGAATATTTCTAAGCATCTAATATTTTATAAACTATAATTTAGACGAAGACAATACATTATTTTTGACCAAAATCATCTGCCTCTTTCATTCTGGAACATGACAAAAGAGAAAGAAGAAATGTCGTTTTCACCAATATGAATCCAAAATACAAAACAAAGAGAAAATATATGGAGAAAAGAATAAAGAAATCAGTTAGGCAGAGAATCCTGAGACAGTAAGGCGGACATTCATGTCTAGTCAAAAACAATCTGAGGGAAAGCTTGAAGAGATATCCAGAAACTGTTTGCAAATTATTAATCATTTCAAATCTCTTTTGTTGTCCACTGCATGTGGCAGGATTTGATGAAATAACTTTGAAAATAAGCCTGGTGCCCCGGGGTATGGGAAAACATCGACTTGTTCCGACCAGGCACCCATACTTATCTGGGGTCTGGCTCAGTGGTAAAGTACTGTGGACTCGGATACAGAGTTTGCAGAATCGAGTCCTGCTGTGGACGTAAAGACAATGTTTTTAAATAATTTCGCCTGTTTACGAATTGCTAAGCATATATATATATATATATATATATATATATATATATATATATATATATATATATATATATATATATATATATATATATATATATATATATATATATATATCACTTTCATCATCACTCACTCCATCACTGTTTTGCCAGAGGCGTACGGTCATTATAGCTAAAAAAACTGAGATATTTATCCACCCCTCCTTCAGAGTGCAGCACTGTTCTTCCCGTCTCCAGGACTCAAGTCCGACTAACTTTTAGTCATAAAAACCATTTACCTAAACTCGCTTCTATCTAACACGCTCAGGCATGCTTGCTAGCACGTAAAAACTTCTTTACTCACACCTTTCCTAGGACGACCCCTGCAGCGCCTTTCTTCCAATTCAGATTTAAATACCCTCTAAGTCATTCTATTTCGTTTCTTCCCCTTTAAATGTCCGAACCACCTCAACAACCCCTCCTAATACCCGCACCTTCATCAATCCACGGGTTCTCTGTGTAATCTCACCACATTGCCCTCATACAGGACATCTCCTCTGCCTCCAGCCTTCTCCTTGTTGCAACATTTACCACCCATGCTTCACACTCATATAAGCTCGTTGATGCAACTTTACTCTCATTCCTTTCCTTCTTTGCTTCCATTTTTAAAAAATTACATGTAAACACATTTTCAAATATTTACCTTTTATTAATAGCTGGAATGAGGGGATTGTCCTCTGAGCTGATCATCCCAAAAATCAAAGGCAAAAACCCCTCTCTCGAAAAGTAGAATGAACACTCTCCTGGAAGATATGTATGTATATATAGAATGTCGTAACTAACAAGCTGAACTTCAGGTTAGGCTGAACTCCCTTAATTAAACTTTTAGAAAAAAATATTTTGGGAAACTTAGTTAATTTATTTTTCATTGACAATGAAATAAACATTATTATTTTTGAACCAAAACTAACTTAGGAATCTCACCTGACCTTCTCAGTCTAACGCAATTTTTTTTTTTAGATAATTCTGCTACATATGTCACAGGATATTTAACATAAAATATTATTTAAAATAAATGATATATGCTTTTTCGTTATTCTTAGATCAATTTACACTGATTTATATATATATATATATATATATATATATATATATATATATATATATATATATATATATATATATATATGTCGTGCCGATTAGGTAAAACTGGTCAATTAGCAAGAACTCATCTAAAATTAAGTCCTTTCTAAAATTTTCTCTTATACGTTTAAAGATATATTTTTTTTCATTTATGTTAATGTAAGAATTTATAATTTTGTACCAAGAGAAACTTTGAAAACCTACCTAACCTTATTATAACAAGCGCAATTTAATTTACCCTAACTCCAACTAAATATATTTTAGATACGTTAAAATTAATTTAATAATAAACAAACACAATGAAATATATTTTTTTCGTTATGTTCAGAATGGTTTTGGCGAAATTATTGCATACACAAATTTTCACTTGTCTTATATGGCAAGGTGAGCGTTGCTATTTAAGCCAAAATCGCAAGTTTTACCTAATCGGCACGACATATATATATATATATATATATATATATATATATATATATATATATATATATATATATATATATATATATATATATATATATATATATATATATATATATTATTTTATTTAAGCGTTGCTTAAATAGCAACGCTCTTCTTGCCATATAAGACAAGCGAAAATTTGAGTATGCAATAATTTCGCAAAATCATTCTGAACCTAACAAAAAATATATTTCATTGAGTTTGTTTATTATTAAATTATTGTAAACGTATCTAAAATATATTTAGTTGGTTAGGCTAAATTAAATTGAGCTTGTTATAATAAGGTTAGGTAGGTTTTCTAAGTTTCTTTTGGTACAAAATTATAAATTTTTACATTAACATTAATACAAAAATATATATTTAAACGTATATATATATATATATATATATATATATATATATATATATATATATATATATATATATATATATATATATATATATATATATATATATATATATATATATATATATGTCTGCCGATTAGGTAAACTGGTCAATTAGCAAGAACTCATCTAAAATTAAGTCCTTTCTAAAATTTTCTTTATACGTTTAAAGATATATTTTTTTCATTTATGTTAATGTAAGAATTTATAATTTTGTACCAAGAGAAACTTTGAAAACCTACCTAACCTTATTACAACAAGCGCAATTTAATTTAGCCTAACCCAACTAAATATATTTTAGATACGTTAACATTAATTTAATAATAAACAAACACAATGAAATATATTTTTTCGTTATGTTCTGAATGATTTTTGCGAAATTATTGCATACACAAATTTTCACTTGTCTTATATGGCAAGGTGAGCGTTGCTATTTAAGCCAAAATCGCAAGTTTTACCTAATCGGCACGACATATATATATATATATATATATTTAATACGTGTGTATGCGTGTCTGTATGTATGCGTGTGTGTGTGTGTGTACTCACCTAGTTGTGGTTGCAGGGGTCGATTCATAGCTCCTGGCCCCGCCTCTTCACTGGCCGCTACTGCGTGCTCACCTAGTTGTGGTTGCTGGGGTCGAGTCATAGCTCCTGGCCCCGCCTCTTCACTGGCCGCTCCTGGGTCACTCTCCCTGCTCCATGAGCTTTATCATACCTCTTCTTAAAGCTATGTATTGAGCCTGCCTCCACTACATCGCTTCCTAAACTATTCCACTTCCCGACCACTCTGTGACTGAAGAAATACTTCTTAACATCTCTGTGATTCATCTGAGTCTTCAACTTCCAACTGTGTCCCCTTGTTGCTGTGTCCCATCTCTGGAACATTCTGTCTCTGTCCATTTTGTCAATTCCTCTCAGTATCTTATATGTCGTTATCATGTCCCCCCTGTCTCTCCTGTCCTCCTGTGTGTGTGTGTTTGTGTGTCTACTAAGTTATTTGTGGTAATTCTCTCCCTGCGCAGAGCCTTATCATAAGCTATGTATGGATCCTGCCTTAACTAATTCACTCTCCAGTTTGTTCCACTTCATGAAAACTAAGGCTGAACAAATACTTCTTAACATCACTTTGGCTCATCTGAGTGTTTAACTTCCAGTTGTACCCATGTTCCTTTGTCTCGTCCCTGAAACATTCTGGCCCTGTCCACCTTGTAAATTTCTCTCAGCATTTTATACGTCGTTATCATGTTCCCTATCCTTTCTCTCTTCCAGTGTCGTCAGGTTGAGTTCCCTTAATATATCACAGTAAAACATACCCCTTACCTTCTGGACTGCTCTTCTTGCAATCTTTTGCACTTTCTCCAATTTCTTGACTTGTTTGACCAGGTGTGGGTTCCATATTCGTGCTGCATATACCAGTATGGGCCTGACGTACCGGTGTACAGTGTCTTGAATGACTCCTTACTTTGTTACCGACACGCTTTTTTTATGTTTGTCAGGCACTCATGTTACAGCTGTTATTTGGTTGACGAACCCCTCAGATGTGCTTGGTGTAATGCTCACCCCAAGAATCTTTTCGTTTAGTGAATTTTGCATCACTTGACACCCAAGTCAGTAATCTGCCTGCGTTCTTCTTTGTCTTTCCCCAAGCTTCATGACTTTGGCATTTGTCGGATCAGCTTTGCAGCTTCTTCAGATATCCCTGAAGACTTAGCTGATCATAGTCCATATGTATTCTATACATTAGATTCACATCGTCTGCGAACATGGATACCTCTGAATTTATCCCTTCCGTCATGTCATTCACATAAACAAGAAACAGCACCGGACCTAAGACTGACACTTGTGGAACCCCTTCTCGATACATGTGCGCACTCTGACACCTCGTCACGTACTAACACGCGTTGTTTCCTCCTGTCAAGTATTTCTTGATCCACTGCAGAACTTTCCCTGCTATTCCTCCCTGTTCTTCCACCAATTTCTTGTGTGGTACTGTGTTGAACGAATATTTCAGTCCAAGAAGATGCGGTCTACCCATCCCTCTCTCTCCTGTCTTGCTTCTGGTACCTTGTCGTAGAAATCCAGTAGGTTTGTGACACATGATTTCCCTTCCTTGAAAGTGTGCTGGATGTCATGTGTGGCCCGTTCGTTTGTATGTTCTCCATCAATCTTTTCCTGATAATCTTCTAAAACTTTACATTTATACTTGTCAGCGGAAACTGTCGTTTAGTGCTGCCTGTCTGTACGTTTTTTTTATGTAAATTTGGACTACGTTTGCTGCCTTCTAAACCTGAAGCAGTTGCCCTGTTTCGATACATTTATTGAGGAATGGAAAAATAAACACTTAAGCAGTATAATGTGATCCATTATTGACAACGTTTCGCCCACACAGTGGGCTTTATCAAGTCACAAACAGGTCTACCTGGGTAAAAGGTACGAGAGTACCTTCTTATGTGGGATAACGATGAAGGTACTCACGTACCTTTCACCCAGGTAGATCTGTTTGTGACTTGATAAAGCCCACTGTGTGAGCGAAACGTCGTCAATAAAGGATCACATTATACTGCTTATGTGTTTATTTTTCCATTGTTTCGGCATTTTATACCACTTACTTCCATTTATTGAAGAATGTTGTTAACAATATACACAGTGCCTGTGCTCCCTCTATCAGGACTCAAGTAGAGATATTATCTGCACCAACACATTCAAGATATCTAGTTCACATAGTAATTTCTTCACCTCATAGTCAGTTCTAAGCACTTGCTGGTGCACCCTACTGCCTCGGTTTGCTTGAATACCTCCCTAAATTTTAAGCTGCTCTCCTCACTTCTTGGCTGCTTCATGTGAGCTCTCCTCCTTCCTTAGCGTGATTACATGGTCACTGACTGTTGTTTTCCTCCTGATGTGGCTGTAAAACAACTTTAGGTCAAATTTTGCTCTGTTGTTCTTATCATACTTTTGTCTTGACCTCCTGCTATTCAGTGGTTCTTGAGATCTGTTAAGTAAAAGGACACAAATGCAACTAATAAGACATTTTACAGTGGCAACGTTTCGCTCTCCAGGAGCTTTTTCAAGCCGTTACAAGCTCCTGGAGAGCGAAACGTTGCCACAATAAAATGTCTCATTAGTTGCGTTTGTGTCCTTTTACTTAACATATTATCGGTAATTCTACCAATATTAATACATTCTTGAGATCTGCTCAAGGCACATTCTATTAAGAAAAAGAAAGAGAAGATGTAAACTAGATCGAGAGAGACGTTCCCTATACAGACGAAGGCGAAGAATCAGTGCTGCTGAGAGGGACCAATATTTCTGAAATACGAAGGGAGGCACTAGTCAATGAAACTGCAAATATCGAACTTAAGCTGAAGGAATCTTACAGGAGACAAGAATCGCAGGAAGAACTAAAAGCCATAAAGGAAATTGAAAAAAAAAAAAAATACTTCTTTCTTATACCAAATCTAAGGAAAAAACAACATCCAGTATTGGGCCTCTGCTTAGGCGAGATGGGACATACACAGATGACAGCCAAGAAATGAGTGAGATACTAAAGTCCCAATACGACTCAGTGTTCAGCGAGCCGCTGCCCAGACTAAAGGTCGACAATCCAAATGAATTCTTTATGAACGAAACCCAAAATTTGGTCATCTCAAAAATCTCGGATATTATCCTAACACCACAAGACTTTGAAAAGGCAATAAATGACATGCCCATGCACTCTGCCCCAGACCCAGACTCATGGAACTCCGTGTTCATCAAGAACTGCATGAAGCCCTTGACACGTGCCTTCAACATTCTATGGAGAGGGAGCATGGACACAGGGGTCATCCCACACTCACAAAAAACAACATAGCCCCACTCTACGAAGGTGGAAGTAAAGCAATTGCAAAGGACTACAGACCGACAGCACTAACATCCCATATCATAAAAATCTTTGAAAGGGTTCTAAAAGCAAGATCGCCAACCACCTAGATACCCATCAGTGGGTACATTGCATTTTCTTGGACCGTAAGAAGGAAGCATGGGTTCGACTGCTTGGCTAGTCGCAGTGATTATATATATATATATATATATATATATATATATATATATATATATATATATATATATATATATATATATATATATATATTTATGCAAAAAGATCACAGTAAACAGGTGATATCAAAATATGCAAGACAACCACTATGGAATTCCTCTATTTTTTTATAGTCGTTGTCTTGCATATATATATATATATATATATATATATATATATATATATATATATATATATATATATATATATATATATATATATATATATATATATATATATATATATATATATATGCAAACAATCGCAGACTGGCGATCTTAATGCAAGACAAGCCACGGGGTCTTGGAAATCTTTAGTTCAAGTACTTCCACACTTTTCAGTGCGTCATCAGGAGCTGTGCAATGTTGAAAGGGCAACAACTGGAGAAATAGGGTAAGTTTTGAGAGAATGGTGGCACAGTGGCACCAGCCCGTCTCTGTCTGAGGGAGAGAGGCCCAGTGGAATGCCAACCACACAAAACGGTACCCTTCACCCGACCCCATATGGGGTCGGGTGAAGTAGGCCTCACAGTTTGCAGATAGCATGAGGTAAAATAACTTAAAGATAGTTAATAGACAGCCCTAAGCTTCTAACCGCTGATAACAGGACATGTGACGTAAAAAGTTACATTACAATAGTGGATCACTTGTTTCGTGATTTATTTGCTATATAGACTGCTTGTGGAGGCGGGTATTCAAACAGGAGGCTCAAATTAATCTTTGAGCATACATCTGCCACGAGTGTCATCATAACATGACTAGTTCGCTAGGCTCATGTTGTTTGTTGGATCGATGGCTCAGATGGTAGGGTGGTGACATGTACATTTGTGGCCTCTTGAGGCGGGACAATGTATATATATATATATATATATATATATATATATATATATATATATATATATATATATATATATGTATATATATATATATAAAGCTCAAAGGTGCTTGGCGTCCCTTGTACTGTAAATATGGAGCCTCCTATAAGGACGCTGGAAGATTACCGTCCACCTCTTCTATGTCACTCATGACCTGGTTTAACTTCAGGGAGGTCACCCTTATTTTTGTTGATGTGTGCGCCCGAGACAGTCATGTATTGCACCTCCTCACGCAACACGGGTTTAGAGCAAGTCGCTCCTGCCTGTCCCAGCTACTGGACCACTATGACAAGATCCTGGATGCAGATGTAGTATACACAGACTTTGCAAAAGCCTTCGACAAGTGTGACCATGGTGCAATTGAGCACAAAATGTGTGATAAGGGAATAACAGGATATGTTGGTAGATGGATCTATAACTTCCTGACAAATAGAACACAAAGAGTAATAGTAAACAGAGTAAAGTCCGAGGCAGGTACAGGGAAAAGCTCTGTTCCACAAGGCACAGTACTCGCTCCCATCCTATTCCTCATCCTCATATCTGATATAGACAGAGATGTCTATATCCTTAGTGGATGACACCCGAATTGCCATGACAGTGACCTCCATCAAAGACACCGCAAGACTCCAAGCGGACATCAACCAAATCTTCAAATGGGCCACTCAAAACAATATGAAGTTCAATGAAGAGAAATTTCAACTACTCAGATATGGAAAACTTGAGGAAATTAAAACTGTAACAGGGTATACAAGAAATTCTACCCATACTATAGAGCGAAAAGTAATGTGAAGGACCTGGGAGTGATAATGTAAGATGATCTCGCCTTCATAGACCACAACAATGTATCTACCGCATCTGCTAGGAAAATGATAGGATGGATAATGAGAACCGTCAAAATCAGAGACGCCAAGCCCATGATGATTCTCTTCAAATCGCTTGTTCTCCCTACGCTGGAATACTGATGTACACTAACTACTATTCAACTACCTCCCAGTATACATAAGGGGGATTATTAATAGACCCCTGGCTGTCTTCAAGAAGGTACTGGACAGGCACCTAAAGTCAGTACCTGACCAACTGGGCTGTGGTTCGTACGTCAGTTTGCGTGCGGCCAGCAGTATCAGCCTGGTTGATCAGACCCTGATCCACCACGAAGCCTGGGGTTTCGGGGGCGTTGACCCCCGAAACCCTCTCCAGGTATACTCCAGTGGCTGGTTATACATCACTGTAATCACCACCTTGGGACCCCCAGTCTGAAGTGTTAGTACTATGTGCACAATTGCTTCTTTTCTGTCCCCTCCTTCCATCTCATCAAAACTACACTGGTTTTTGATGAGTAATGGAACTCTCTCTTTCCCTCTGTCTTTCCTCATGATCTGATTTTCGGTTGGAAAGATCGCATCAGTTATCGTTCCCATGAGTTTGGTTTCAGTGTGCTATGATGCCTGGTGATGCCTGTGTGATTGTTTCGTGCCAATCCTCTCACTTATTCGTTATTCCGTATGCGCTGGTGTATCATACCTTCAGTTTCTTTTCCAGATTTGTATTCCGGGGTGTTTGTGGTGGTTGGAAGAGTGGGAGATCTGGCATGAATCTGGTGGTCTGGTGGCTAAAGCTTTCGCTTCACACGGCGATGGCCTGGGTTCGAGTCCCAGCTAGGGCAGAAACATTGGGCGTGTTTCTTTACACCTGTTGTCTATGTTCTCCATCAGTGAAATGGGTACCTGGGTGTTAGTCGACTGGTGTGAGTCGCATCCTAGGACACTGACCTAATCTGCCCGAAATGCTCAGCATAACAAGGGACTTTCTATATAGTAGTATGTCACTGATGTCAGCTAGGACTGTATACCTTGTACATGTACTTGTAGTAAATAAAGATATTATTACGGGAGGCTGCTCGGTTGGTGGGGTTTTTGCTGGGGGTGTGGGGTCTGTGGGTGCAGAGGGTGGATTGTTTTGGGTTAATTTGTGTGGTTGCAGTGTTCTGTGGGTGTTTCTATGAGTAATGTGTGAAATAGAATCCTTGAGTATATATTACCTGTCCTAGTGAAATCCTTAGCAATATGAGCAATTGCACCATTACCGGCATCCATGAGGACGTGGTGGCCTTCCCTCACCAAAGTATTTACATCTTCTGGGAACTGTAGTTGTGTTCTCCATATGAGGCGACCAATTTTCTCCGCATTGGCCATTTCCCAGTATATGCCTGACTCAACTGACTGTAATTATAAGATTTATGGTAGAGAGATTTTTTTTTTTATTATTTGTCACTTAGTTTTGAAAAAAAAGTTATATTTTAATTCCAAACCTTTAGATAATCCTCGAGGCCGGATCCCTTCAGCCATATCATTGTAACTGAAGGGTCGTCCAGTACTTGTCGACGGGACTGGTAAGGTTCAGAGATGTGTCTCACTGCAAGCAAGGCCATGAGGTTACCAGAGTAGCTCCGTGTTAATACCAGAGTTCCCATCATCCACACCACTAACACTACACGTTCCCACCACCAGTACGAGGGCACCGTCATATCTGTAATTGTTATTAGAATATTATCACCTGGAGATGGAGAGGCAGTCAGGTTTGATTCAATAATGGGATTGGCATTGTGCTTTTTGTGCAACTTAAGAAAAACTCTACCTGAGAACAATATTGCTCTCATGCAGAGTTTTAATGCAACTCTTATAGTGATGTTTAGAAACACTTCGTTCTACTGTGCTTTGAAGGTTATCAGAAGACTTCTTGCCATCACCGAGAAAATCTATCATCATAGAAAAAGGCAACAATTTTTAAATATAATGCCCCCGTAAAATTGGACTGTCAGAATGACAAGCTGCGTGAAAGAATAACTTATGACTACAGGTTAGGGGCCAAAGGCCACAAACCACACTAAAGGAAAAGGATCTCGGGTGAGGATCATACCGTGCACAACTCCTGAGGTGCACATCAGCCAAATAACTGCTGAAACATATGCACGCCTAGCAAACTTAAGAATAGCGTTTCTATACCTGAGTAAGGAGTCTTTGAAGACACTGTACACTGTGTACGTAAGGGGCATATTGAAGTATGAAGCACAAGTATGGAACCCACACCTGGTCACATATGTCAAGAAATTAGAGAAAGTGCAAAAGTTTCCTACAAGACTAGTCCCGGAGCTAAGGAATATGTCCAGCGAGGTGAGGTTAATTAAGGGAAATCAACCTGACGACACTTGAGGACAGGAGGGATAGAGGGGACATGATAATGACAGGGACAAAATGTTTCAGAGATTGGACACAGCAACAAGGGGATCACAAATGGAAGCTGAAAACTGAGATGAGTCACTGATGTTAGTAAGTATTTCTTCAGTCGTAGTGCTGTGAGGAAGTGGAACAATCTGAGGAGTGATGTACTGGAGGCAGGATCCATACATAGCTTTACGAAGAGACACGATAAAGCTCATGGAGCAGGGAGAGAGTGGCGACTAGCGAGGAGGCGAGGCCAAGAGCTGTGACTCGAGTCCATCAACCACAACAAGGTGAGTACACACACACACACACACACACACACACACACACACACACACACGCACACACACACACACATACATACATACAGAACTCCAGGAGAAGAGAAGAATATGAAGAGAGCAACAAAGCAATGGTGGACACACTAGCTGAGGTGGCCAGAAGAGCTCACATGGGTAGAGCAAAGTTACTGGTTATGGGCGATTTCAATCAACAAGGAGATTGATTGGGAAAACCTGGAGCCCCATGAGGGTCCCGAAACATGGAGAGCCAAGATGATGGATGTGGTACTGGAAAACCTCATGCATCAACAGAGAGAGAGGGGAAGGTGAAGCAGCAAGACTGGACCTCGTGTTCACCCTGAGTAGCTCGGACATTGAGGACATCACATATGAAAGGACCCTTGGAGCTAATGATCACGTGGTTCTGAGCTTTGAATACATAGTAGAGAAACAAGTAGAGAGGGTAACAGGAGTAGGACAGGAAAAGCCAAACTACAAAAGGGGGACTACACAGGCATGAGGAACTTTCTGCAGGAGGTTCAGTGGGAAAGAGAATTGGAAGGAAAATCAGTTAACTAAGTGCACTATAGAGTGGAAAAAGTAGAGAAGAAAAAAGACCCAAGAAAATAAAGAGATTAATAGAAGAGCCAGAAATAAGTATGCACAGATAAGAAGGGAGGCAAAGCGACAGTACGAAAACAACATAGCATCGAATGTCAAGTCTGACCCGAAGCTGTTGTATAGCCACATTAGGAGGAAGACAACAGTCAAGGACAAGGTAATCAGGCTGATTAAAGAACGTGGGGAGCTCACAAGAAACGACCAAGAAGTATGTGAGGAGCTCAACATGAGATTTAAGAAAGTATTTACAGTGGAGACAGAAAGGACTCTGAGAAGACAGAACAGAGGGGTACACAAACAAGGGATATACCAACAAGTGTTGGATGAAGTACACACAACCGAGGAGGAGGTGAAGAAGCTGCTAAGTGACCTTGATACTTCAAAAGCGGTGGGACCAGACAACATCTCTCCGTGGGTCCTTAGAGAGGGAGCAGAGATGTTGTGTGTGTCACTAACCACAATTTTCAACACATCCATTGAAACTGGGCAACTACCTGAGGTATGGAAGACAGCAAATGTAGTCCCCATTTTTAAGAAAGGAAACAGAAACGAGGCACTAAGCTATAGACCAGTGTCACTGACGTGTATAGTGTGCAAAGTCATGGAGAAGATTACCATGAGTAGAGTTGTGGAGCACCTAGAACGGAACAAGTTTATAAACGACAACCAGCAGGGATTCATGGTGGCTAAAGCTCTCGCTTCACACACGGAGGGCTCGGGATCGATTCCCAGCTGGGTGGAAACATTTCGACGTGTTTCCTTACACCTGTTGTCATGTTCACCTAGCAGCAAATAGGTACCTGGGTTGTTAGTCGACTGGTGTGGGTCGCATCCTGGGGGACAAGATTAAGGACCCCAATGGAAATAAGACAGACAGTCCTCGATGACGCACTGACTTTCTTGGGTTATCCTGGGTGGCTAACCCTCCGGGGTTAAAAATCCAAAGAAATCTTATCTTTATCTTATCTTCACTAAGAACTATGGTAGAGATTTTCTGTGGGAATCTGTCAACTATAACTGCATTGATACGTTTTCTCTCATTGCCCAGGCCAACATTTACATACACAGTGTCGTACAACTGGGCCCTTTTATCTGACAGAAAACCAGATAATTTTAAATTTGTTGGATTCCCCATTTGCAGTTTCATATCATTAAGGCAACTACTTTTTATGAAAGTGCCTTGTGATCCCTGGTCCAGTAATGCAGTTACGTTTTTTTATTTATGCCTTTTATCCTGAATTTTTACAGGTAAGGCTACTTCACATATGCCATCATCACTAACATTAGCTGTAATTTTTACATTAGTAACTGTTGTGTACATGATAGTAATTATGATAGCAATTATTCAGTTTGGCATAACAATCCTTTACATTATGACTGCGTAAACATCTGATATATATGTAAAGTTCTTCCAACCTTACCACCCTAACAACCCATGAATCATAAGCATTACAATTCTTTTGCTTGACTTGCCCATTATTAACTAGGTCATTCTTATTAAGGTACTTATTCCTCTTAATTTGATGTGGAGAATGATTATTTTTGCTTCCTGTCACTTGATATGTGCCTATGCAACCTTTTTTATGGGATGAATTATGACGATTATTAACATTAGGATATTTTTTTTCCAATTATGAGACCTGACAGATTCATCACAGTCATCACGTGTTACATTCTTAGAATTATTTGGTTGGTTGGTCTGTAATTGAACAATTAATTCTTGTAGACCTAATCTTATTTCCTTCAGAGAAAAATAACCTTTTTGGTATTTATTATTTAGTATTTATTCATTTAGTTTACTGTCTTTCCCTCTAGCTCGCTTACTCACTGCATTTCATGTTGGAATTGTCTCATAGTTCTTTATTCCCCTTTTTCAAAGTTTGGTTTCTCCCGTCCTTGTCGTACTACTTCAATCTCCATTATTCACTTTACTACGTATTCGAAACTCAAGACTACGTGGTCACTAGCGCCTAGGGGCTTTTAGCGTGTGATATCCTTTATATCCGAACTGCTCAAGGTGAATACGAGGTCTAGCCTTGCTTTTCAACCAGTCTCTTGTGTGGTGCTGTGTCGAAAGCCTGTATGTGTGTGTGTGTGTGTGTGTGTGTGTGTGTGTATGTGTTTGTGTGTGTGTGTGTGTGTGTGTGAGTGGGTAGGAGGGTGTGTAAAGAGAGAGAGAGACAGCATATGCTTCCATAAAGTTAATTGTATCTTTCATATCTTCTCTGATATCGTGCAAATTTAACTTACATATACATGTATGTTAGTTACGCTTTCTTTTCCCCTCAAATATACTATATCTTATGCAAAAAACTTGTGTTATTACCTTGCTGCAATAAAATTCGTATGTAGTCAAAGGTGACCTGTAACCAGATGCCTTTTCGGTGGTTATTGCAGAAGCTGGACATAAGGAATAAAGCACCGGCAAGCACTATTAGTGCCCCCAGAATAAAGACCCACACCAGCGGTGCCAAGGGGAACAGAAATCCCCATGGGTCCACTTCAGGATGACCTCGAGCACCTATGATCCTCCAGTAATCTATCAGTGGTGGCACTGTGAAGTCCACAACCTCGCTACGTTCGCTGCTTAACATGAAGGGGCCAACGGCAAGCTGCACTTCCTGCATATTAAAAACGTATGCATCAATATCCAGTAATGAATAATAATGGATTAGGTCAATGGAGGCCTGAAACCCATTCAGTAGTTTTACATTATTTTTAACATATAGTTACAACATCTGAAATGTCAGAAACAAGTTAACGAGGTTAACTACAAACAGTTAAGAATATTATAGAAAACAATGTACATAAATCATAATAAAGTGAATGCCATTAATCAATCTAATCTGTTTTAATTTCAAATATTAGAATTTTTTTAACAATTATTGTTTCATGGGAAAGATAACTCTTTAAACGTTCTTCATTACTAAATAATCGTCATTAAACAGCCAGTTTATTATTATGGAAAACCATAATAGGCCTAGTCTGTGAATGGTAAAATTAAAATGATGTAACACGACTTAATCGGTAAATTTATTTCATAACTTGAAAAAGTCATACTTCTATTAAATATTAAAAAAAAAAATCTAGTCAACATTGGAGCAAAGCTACGGCTTTTATTACAGCTAAACAGCTAGGAAAAGTTATTATAGAACTTAACCTAGGATATCACCGAAGATTACGAATACCTTAGTTCTCCCTTCTTTGCCAAATGCCCTAAAAAAAATTTAACGTGCAAATAATCTTCAAGAATTTAAGGTTGGTTAAGAGTATGTTGAGTAAGAATTTCAACCCAAAATTGTCTGACAGACATGTAAACACCTTTAATGTTAGGTTAATACAACACCAGTACTTCATCCGAACAGCACAAGAATCTAATGCAATATTTAATCACACACATGTATGTAATATCCTTCAAAATGGTTGGAAACCATGATTATAGTCCGTATTTCGCATTGGCGGGAAACAAATATCTTAGAAGGGGCAATTATAAAACATATCCATTCATTATATAGTAATAATAGCTTAGGCTTGTTCGAAATTGATGCATTTATGATGAATAATCTCATGAATTCTCTAGACTGTCCTAAATGTGATTCCACGCATACATCTCGACGATTGCTGGCTGCTATAAGCTAAAAAAATAATATTTTGACCATGGTTGACTTGTCAACTCATTGCATTTGACCGACTGACTCCAAATGGGTTGCATGGTAACCACCTTGTGATTTATGAGTTAATTTGCCACGGTAGTTTTGTGTTAGCTCTCCTCCATCCTTCTCGTTCGTTATCCCACTATTTCTCCATTGATTTCTGATTTTTTTTTACGAAATTCCATGCTCTATGAGTATGCAAGTATGTCTGGAAAGGAAAAGAACTGAGAAAAAATATAAAGGCGTACAAATATAGGCAGTTGAACATGCGATGACGTATCACTACATTTCATAATGAACTATACCTATAAGTCATTCACTGACGCTTCTCTACCGCACATTTTATAACGGGAAGAAATTTCAATTATTGAGGAAAAGTGAAATGTCTAAAAAAATATTTTTAACGATTATGAAGATTTTTGGATCTGGAAAAACTAAGTTATTCATTAACTGTGTTTGTTCTATGAAGCTAATTCGTAATTAAATTTCCAGAACTTAGGTGATATAATGCCACACACGAGAGAGATGAGTTATTTGTTTCTTATAACAAAACCTATGGAGATTCGAAGGGTCTATTTTGACTCTTGACAAACCATTAACGATACTTCCTTGAATCTTCGGCATCTGGCATCTAATGGCTAGTGAGTCTGGGTTGACTGAAGGGGCTCTCTTCCTATGACTGGTGTCTTCATAGACACATTCAACTGGGCTGATCTCCCGGTAGGAACGAATGGATTTGTTAGTTAAAAACAGAGTAGGAGAAGTTATTAGATGGGGAACTGGAGGTATTGGGCAGATGGCGGGAATATTTTGAGGAACTTTTAAATGTCGATGAAAAAAGGGAGGCGGTAATTTCATGTACTGGCCAGGGAGGTACAACATCGTTTAGGAGTGAAGAAGAGCAGGATGTGAGTGTGGGGGAGGTGCGTGAGGCATTACGTAGAATGAAAGGGGGTAAAACAGCTGGAATTGACGGAATCATGACAGAAATGTTAAAAGCAGGGGGGGATATAGTGCTGGAGTGGTTGGTATTTTTGTTTAATAAATGTATGAAAGAGGGGAAGGTACCTAGGGATTGGCAGAGAGCATGTATAGTTCCTTTATATAAAAGGAAGGGGGATAAAATAGAGTGAAAGAATTATAGGGGAATAAGTTTACTGAATATACCAGGTAAAGTGTATGGCAGGGTTATTATTGAAAGAATTAGAGGTAAGACAGAGAGTAGGATTGCAGATGAGCAAGGAGGCTTTAGAGTGGGTAGGGGATGTGTAGATCAGTGAAGCATATATGTGAACAGTATTTAGATAAAGGTAGAGAAGTTTTCATTGCATTTATGGATTTAGAAAAGGCATATGATTGGGGAGCAATGTGGCAAATGTTGCAAGTGTATGGAATAGGTAGTAAGTTACTGAAGGCTGTAAAGAGTTTTTATGAGGATAGTGAGGCTCAGGTTAGGGTGTGTAGGAGAGAGGGAGATTAGTTCCCGGTAAAAGTAGGTCTTAGACAGGGATGTGTAATGTCACCATGGTTGTTTAATATATTTATAGATGGGGTTGTAAAAGAAGTAAATGCTAGGGTGTTGGGGAGAGGGGTGGGATTAAATTATGGGAATTAAATGCAAAAGGAGTTGACACAGTTATTTTTGCTGATGATACTGTGCTTATAGGAGATTCTAAAGAAAAGTTGCAAAGGTTAGTGGACGAGTTTGGGAGGGTGTGTAAAGGTAGAAAGTTAAAAGTAAACATAGATAAGAGTAAGGTGATGAGGGTATCAAACGATTTAAATAAAGAAAAATTGGATATCACATTGGAGAGAGGGATTATGGAAGAAGTAAATGTTTTCAGATATTTGGGAGTTGACGTGTCAGCGGATGGGTTTAGGAAGGATGAGGTTAACCATAGAATTGATGAAGGAAAAAAGGTGAGTGGTGCGTTGAGGTATCTGTGGAGACAAAAAAACGTTATCCATGGAGGCAAAGAAGGGAATGTACGAAAGTATAGTGGTACCAACACTCTTATATGGGTGTGAAGCATGGGTTGCAAATGCTGCAGCGAGGAGGTGGTTGGAGGCAGTGGAGATGTCCTGTCTAAGGGCAATGTGTGGTGTAAATATTATGCAGAAAATTCAGAATGTGGAAATTAGGAGAAGGTGTGGAGTTACTAAAAGTATTTGTCAGAGGGCTGAAGAGGGGTTGTTGAGGTGGTTTGGTCATTTAGAGAGAATGGATCAAAGTAGAATGACTTGGAGAGCGTATAAATCTGTAGGGGAAGGAAGACGGGGTAGGGGTCGTCCTAGAAAAGGTTGGAGGGAGGGGGTAAAGGAGGTTTTGTGGGCGAGGGGCTTGGACTTCCAGCAAGCATGTGTGAGCATGTTAGATTGGAGTGAATGGAGACGAATGGTTTTTGAGACCTGACGAGCTGTTGGAGTGTGAGCAGGGTAACATTTTGTGAAGGGATTCAGGGAAAACAGTTAATTGATTTAGTTGGACTTGAGTCCTGGAAATGGGAAGTACAATGCCTGCACTTTAAAGGAGGGGTCTGGGATAGTGACAGCTGGGAGGGACTTATTCTCAGCTGTCGTATCTGAGCTCCTCTGAAAAGACAGTGATTATGTATGAGTGTGGTGAAAGTGTTGAATGATTATGAAAGTATTTTCTTTGGGGATTTTCTTCTTTTGTGTCACCCTGCCTCAGTGGGAGACGGCCGACTTGTTGAAAAAAATATATATATATATATATAAATATTATATATATATATATATATATATATATATATATATATATATATATATATATATATATATATATATATATATATATATATATATATAGGATGGGTCCACCTCTAGTGCAAATTGTGGGACTATAGCCTCGGAGAAGTGGATAAAGGCTTCAAGGAAGAATATTTGGGTTTCTTCCAGATGCCATTTGAATATTCCACTTCTCCTACCACCCCATCCTATATACACACATACATACATATAAATGCTTTATTAATAGACAGAATACATTTATAGAAAACACAAACATGAACATGAATACAATGGTACAATATGTCAAAGATTATGAATCTCCTCCAGCTCCTCCGAAGCCGGACGCGAGCCAAGTATGCAGCATGCATTTCCCTCTGATGGCCACGCTGTGACGCTGGAACATGAACGTGGCTGCCCTTGGGTCCCTGGTGGTGTCGATGAGTCTGGAACCCAGTTCTTTAGGAAACGTGTTGCATTTTTTCCCCACGCCCTCAAGGTCTCTGATCCCACTGGGACAAATTTATATATATATATATATATATATATATATATATATATATATATATATATATATATATATATAGAGGTGTGGGGTTAAAAGATAAAGAATCAAATACAAAGTGGGAGTTGTCACAGTTGCTTTTTGTTGATGACACTGTGCTTTTGGAAGATTCTGAAGAGAAGTTGCAGAGGTTGGTGGATGAATTTGGTAGGGTGTGTAAAAGAAGAAAATTGAAAGTGAATATAGGAAAGAGTAAGGTCATGAGGATAACAAAAAGATTAGGTGACGAAAGATTGGATATCAGATTGGAGGGAGAGAGTATGGAGGAGGTGAATGTATTCAGATATTTGGGAGTGGACATGTCAGCAGATGGGTCTATGAAGGATGAGGTGAATCATAGAATTGATGAGGGGAAAAGGGTGAGTGGAGCACTTCGGAGTCTGTGGAGACAAAGAACTTTGTCTACGGAAGTAAAGAGGGGAATGTATGAGAGTATAGTTATACCAATCCTCTTATATGGGTGTGAAGCATGGGCGATGAATGTTGCAACGAGGAGAAGGCTGGAGGCAGTGGAGATGTCATGTCTGAGGTCAATGTGTGGTGTGAATATAATGCAGAGAATTCGGAGTTTGGAAATTAGGATGAGGTGCAGGATTACCAAAACTATTATCCAGAGAGCTGAGGAGGGGTTGTTGATTTGGTTCGGACATGTAGAGATAATGGAACGAGACAGAATGACTTCGAGAGTGTATAAATCTGTAGTGGAGGGAAGGCGGGGTAGGGGTCGGCCTAGGAAAGGTTGGAGGGAGGGGGTAAAGGAGGTTTTGTGTGCGAGTGGCTTGGACTTCCAGCAAGCATGTGTGAGCGTATTTGATAGGAGTGAATGGAGACAAATGGTTTTTAATACTTGATGTGCTGTTGGAGTGTGAGCAAAGTAACATTTATGAAGGGATTCAGGGAAACTGGCAGGCCGGACTTGAGTCCTGGAGATGGGAAGTACAGTGTCTGCACTCTGAAGGAGGGGTGTTAATGTTGCTGTTTTATAACTGTAGTGTAAGCATGCCTCTGACAAGACAGTGATGGAGTGAATGATGATGAAAGTTTTCTTTTCGCCACCCTGCCTTGGTGGGAATCGGCCGATGTGTTAATAAATTAATAATAATATATATATATATATATATATATATATATATATATATATATATATATATATGACACTCCTACTAGCTCTTGTTCTTGTTCATTTGTTCATGCGTCTGGACAGATACTGCAACACAGGAGACATCGCTGCGGCTGAGCTGTGACGTAACAGGGTATGGTCTCCTCTGGAACGGTGAAACAGTCATCGTAGTAGTTGCTGCAGGGTTCACTCATCCTGGGGCACAACCTGCTGGTGCCCCGGAGTGAGGCGTCGTCAGTACTCGGCAACTGGGCAGGGCTTCTTCTGGCAAGGGACTCAGGAGGAGATTTCTCGACTGGTACTGTCGCTGGGGCTGTCACTGCTGGCGAGAGTGGAGTGAGTCGTGGCAGTGACGACTCGGCGAAACATCTGGGAGTTGTAGCAGCATACATCATAACTGCAGTGAGGGGCTAGCAGTCAAAGTGACATCATCTTTGTGCAGGCGGCTCACTAAAGCTGTGACACAAGTCAGACAGTCGCCTGCCGACAGGGCTACTGCGGCAGTTTATTTTAATCCTTATTTTAGGGTTAAAGTAAATAAAAGTTTATATATTTAAGTAAGTTTCTGCCTCACTACACTTACCTCTCTCATTACCATTCCCACCATACCGGACCAGGACCCATTGGCAAGTTTAGCGCCCCAAAACCCATCAGGAGGCCGGACATTGCTGTAGCTGATGAGATATATGTTTTGATATTAACACACACACACACACACACACACATACACACACACACACACACACACACACACACACACACACACACACACACACACACACATACAGCCCCTGGTGGCCTAGTGGTAAAGCTCTCGCTTCACGCACGGAGGGCCCGGGTTCCATTCCCGGCGGGGCGGAAACATTTCGAAGTGTTTCCATACACACACACACACTCACACACATACATACAACAGGCCTAGTGTCAAATCGACATGTGCCTAGGACAAAATGGTAACTAACACACACACACACACACACCAGAAGAGAGATAATGATTTCACAAACTATTACCAGCAAAGATTCAGAGATGGCAAACTTTGTCTTACGACGCTGTTACGTTTGCATGACTTAGTATTAGAAGTGAGACAGAAAAAAGAAGGATGGGTCGATTGCATTTTCTTTCTCTGCAAGAAAACATTTGATTTAATGCCATTAAAGACACTGGTGCAGGCAAGAGTTGCAGAGAATTCATTGGATAGACAGGGATAGGCTACTTGAGAGACTGGAAATAGATTTCCGGGGAAATAAATGGACGTTAACGAGACAGATGAGTCACAGGAATGTCAGGAAGTATTTCTTCAGATTCTGACTTCGACAAAGAAAGGGTGCAGACAGGTTCGATAAACAGTTGCAACATCAGGTACGATAGTGCTCATGAATCTTGAAGTAAGTGAACATGGCAAACTGCAAGTTGAGAGGAGACATGAGCTAAGATTCAAGCCTGCAACAACATAAAAGTGAGTACATGTAAGTGAATACACACACACACATACACATACACACAGAAGAAACAGAGGAGAAGCAAGAGATTACATAGTAGGAACGCTTCAGTCTGGAGGTCCCAAGGTGGCAATTGCAGTGATGTATAACCCACCACAGAACAGCAGGAGGCCAAGGCAAGAGTATGATGAGAGTAATAGAGCAATGGTTGACACACTGGCTGAAGTGGCCGGAAGGGCTCATGCGAGCATGAGTGACTTCAACCACAAGGAAATCGATTGGGAGAACTTGGAGCCACATGGGGGCCAAGAAACGTGGAGGGATAAGATGCTGGAGGTGGTACTGGAAAACCTCATGTACCAACACGTAAGAGACACTACCAGAGAGAGAGGAGAGGATGAACCAGTGAGACTGGACCTAATATTCACCTTGAGTAGTGCAGATATTGAGGACATCACACATGAAAGAATACATAGTAGAGTTACAAGTTGAGGGGGAAACAAGAAGGGCAGGACGAATGAGGCCAAACTACAAGAAAGGGGACTACGCCAGCATGAAGAATTTCCTGCACGGGGTTCAGTGGGACAGAGAACTGGTAGGGAAGTCAGTAAACGAGATAATGGATTATGTGACAACAATTTGCAAGGAAGCTGAGGAGAGGTTTGTACCCAAGGGTAATAATGAAAAAGCCAGGATGAGCTCATGGTTCACCCATAGGTGCAGGGAGGCCAAAACCAAGTGTGCTAGGGAATGGAAGAAGTATAGAAGGCAAAGAACCCAGGAGAAAAAGGAGAGCAGTCGTAGAGCCAGAAATTAATATGCACAGGTAAGAAGGGAGGCCCAACGACAAAACGAGAATGACATAGCAGCGAAAGCGAAATCTGACCCAAAGCTGGTGTACAGCCACATCAGGAGGAGAACAACAGTCAAGGACCAGGTGATCAGGCTGAGGAAGGAAGGAGGGGAGGTCATAAAAAACGACAGCGAAGTATGTGAGGAGGTCAACAAGAGATTCAAAGAAGTGTTCACAGAGAAGACAGAAGGGCCTCCAGAAAGACCGAGAGGAGGGGTACACCACCAAGTGTTGGACACAATACATACAACCGAGGAAGAAGTGAAGAGGCTGTTAAGCGAGCTAGATACCTCAAAGGCGATAGGGCCGGTTAACATCTCTCCATGGGTCCTGAGAGAGGGAGCAGAGGCGCTTTGTGTACCCCTAACAACTATCTTCAACACATCTATCGAAACAGGACGACTACCGTAAGTATGGAAGACAGCAAATGTAGTCCCAATTTTTAAAAAAAGAGACAGACACGAAGCACTAAACTACAGACCAGTGTCACTGACATGTATAGTATGCAAGGTCATGGAGAAGATTATCAGGAGAAGAGTGGTGGAACACCTAGAAAGGAATGAGCTTATCAACGACAGCCAGCACGATTTCAGGGACGGGAAATCCTGCGTCACAAACCTACGGGAGTTCTGTGACAGGGTGACAGCAGTAAGACAAAAGAGAGAGAGTGGTAGATAGAGTGTATTTTCTTGGACTGTAAGAAGGCGTTTAACACAGTTCGACACAAGAGATTAGTGCAAAAGCTGGAGGACCAGGCAGGGATAACAGGGAAGGCACTACAATGGATCAGGGAATACCTGTCAGGAAGACAACAGCGAGTCATGGTACGTGGCGAGGTGTCAGAGTGGGCACCTGTAACGAGCGGGGTGCCACAGGGATCAGTTCTAGAACCGTTGCCGTTTCTGGTATTTGTGAACGACATGACGGATGGAATAGACACCGAAGTGTCCCTGTTTGCAGATGATGTGAAGTTGATGCGAAGAATTCAATCGGACGAGGACCAGGCAGAACTACAAAGGGATCTGGAGAGGCTGCAAGCCTGGTCCAACAACTGGCTCCACGAGTTCAACCCCACTATGTGCAAAGTCATGAAGATTGGGGAAGGGCAAAGAAGACCACAGACGGAGTACAGTCCAGGGGGGCCAGAGACTACAAACTTCAATCAAGGCAAATGATTTTGGGGTGAGTATAACACCGGACACATCTCCTGAGGCGCACTTCAGCCAAATAACTGCTGCAGAAAACGGGCGCCTAACAAACCTGAGAATAGCATTCCGTCATCTCAATAAGGAATCGTTCAGGACCCTGTACACCGTGTACAGCACCAGTTTGGAACCTACACCTAGCCAAACATGTAAGTAAATTAGAGAAAGTGCAAAAGTTTGCAACAAGACTAGTCCCGGAACTAAGGGGTATGTCCTACAAGGAGAGATTAAGGGAAATCGACCTAACGACACTTGAGGACAGGAGAGATAGGGAAAGTTATGAGAACGACATATAAAATACTGAGAGGAATCGACAAGGTGGACAGAGACAGGATGTTCCAGAGATGGGGCTCAGGGATGTTAGGAAGTACTTCTTCAGTCATAGAGTGAAGTAGTCTGGAAAGTGACGTAGTGGAGGCAGGAACCATACATAGCTTTAAGAAGAGGTATGATAAAGATCGTGGAGAAGGGAGAGAGTAGATCATGGTAATGAATATGATATTGTGTATATGGACTTCAGTAAGGCTTTCGATAAAGTTCCACATCAGAGGCTATTGAGGAAACTTAAGGCACACGGAATAGGAGGAGAAATTTTTTCCTGGGTAGAGGCATGGTTGACAAATAGGCGGCAGAGAGTTTGCATAAATGGGGAGAAATCAAATTGGGGGAACGTCTCAAGCGGTGTCCCACAGGGGTCAGTTTTGGGCCCCCTGTTATTAACAATTTACATAAACGACATAGATGAGGGAATAAATAGCAACATGAGAAAATTTGCTGATGACACCAAAATAGGCCGTCCAATTCATTCTAATGAGGACATTAGAACACTCCAGGATGATTTGAATATACTGATGCAGTGGTCGGAGAAGTGGCAGATGCAGTTTAATGTAGACAAATGCAAAGTTCTAAATGTTGGGCAGGACAATAACCATACCACATATAAATTGAATAATGTAGATCTTAATACTTGTGATTGCGAGAAGGATTTAGGAGTTCTGGTTAGTAGTAATCTGAAACCAAGACAACAGTGCATAAGTGTTCGCAATAAAGCTAACAGAATCCTTGGCTTCATATCAAGAAGTATAAATAATAGAAGGCCTCAGGTTGTTCTTCAACTCTATATATCTTTGGTTAGGCCTCATTTAGATTATGCTGCACAGTTCTGGTCACCGTATTACAGAATGGATATAAATGCACTGGAAAACGTACAGAGGAGGATGACAAAGTTGATTACATGTATCAGAAATCTTCCCTATGAGGATAGACTGAGGGCCTTGAATCTGCACTCTCTAGAAAGGCGTAGAATTAGGGGGGATATGATTGAGGTGTATAAATGAAAAACCGGAATAAATAAAGGGGATGTAAATAGCGAACTGAAAATATCCAGCCAAGACAGGACTCGCAGCAATGGTTTCAAGTTGGAAAAGTTCAGATTCAGGAAGGATATAGGAAAGCACTGGTTTGGTAATAGAGTTGTGGATGAGTGGAACAAACTCACGAGTACCGTCATAGGGGCCGGGACGTTGTGTAGTTTTAAAAATAGGTTAGATAAATACATGAGTGAGTGTGGGTGGGTGTGAGTTGGACCTGACTAGCTTGTGCTACTCGGTCAGATGCCGAACTAATTCCTTAAGTGGAAGTGACCTGACTACCTGGAGTTTACCTGGAGAGGGTTAACTCCAGGTGGTCGGGTCTAGGCCGGGGAGTGATGGACCTGCCTCGCATGGGTCAGTAGGCCTGCTGCAGTGTTCCTTTTTTTATGTTTTCTTATGACCTAGTAGTGACCATTGAAGAGGCGGGGCCAGGAGCTATGAATCGACCCCTGCAACAACAATTAGGTGATTACACACACACACACACACATACGGCGTGAGTAACAGCATCATAAGGGCTCACTAATTTTTAGCGTTTTCTGCCCTACCAAGGCTATTACAGGGATCGTCGAAAGTGTCAGGGGTCAGTGAACAACCCGATAAGTGAAATGCAAGCTGCCCTAAAGCAGAAAAGGGAGATGAGGGCTACAATTTACATATAACAATTTGAAAGTGAAATCAGTGCAGAAGAGAGAGAGGACTAGTGCCAGGTGTAGGCTGTGTTGCAACAAGCCAGTGAGATAAGAGCAAATCAAGGATAGATGAGTTAGTGAATCAGAAAAACGTTGCTATTAAGCCAAAATCCCAAGTTTTACCTACTCGAATTCCAGTGGACTAATCAAGGAGATTGTCCAAGAACGCTTGAGAGGTGTGGTAAGAACTCAAGACCCCATGTTCACTGAAGAATCCGTGCAGTGAAACACCCTTGCAGTGTCCTCCAGTATACCAGCTCCTATCAAAGATCACAAACAGTCCCAAGAAATTTTCGCCTAGCCGCCCCCATACTCACCGAACAGGGCGACGGCTGATCAATTCGGACTTCGTGGTCTCGTGTGCCACACATCAGAAGGGAAGTATGCTAGACATGATGAAGTCAACGACATCATAAAGAGAAGCCTCGCCAAAGCCCGTTCCTGCTCAACGGGAATCCCAAGTGCAGAGGTCTGACGGAAGTCAAAAGCTTCCTGATGGAGCCACTATGCTACCCTGGAAGGATGGTTGGCAGATCGCCTAGGACTACACCTGTGCTGCCACGTTGGTGGACACCTACTTGCCAGCTACAGGAAGACCCAGAAGACACGCAAATATGAAGGCCTTTCCCCTTGCTATAACTTCATTCCAGTAGGGTCAGAGACCCTTGGAGCATGGGGCAAGTGTGCTCTAAAGTTCCTCAAAGAGCTGTGTGAAAAAACTCATAATATAAACCAAGGATCACAGAGCTGCCAGCTTCCTCTTTCAGAGACTCAGTGTTTGCGATCCAGAGGGAAAATGCCTGCAGCATTCTGGGCACGTGGCCCACCGCCGGGGAGCTGGACGAAGTATTCAAGATGTAGGCTGTGAGATGTGATCTATGTTGTTCTACTCCCTATTGTATTTTTGTCAATGTATTTTGTCTTTAAATAAGTCTACATAGAATATAGAATATAGGGGTTGGTAGGAGAAGGCAATATTATTCAAGCAGCTCTCGGGAGAACCTTGAGTTTTTCCTGAAGTAAGTTTATTCTTTTCTCTGAAGATGAGGGTCCCCAGCACAGTTCCAGAGGTGGCAACTCATTATACATATATATATATATATATATATATATATATATATATATATATATATATATATATATATATATATATATATATATATATATATATATATATATATGTCGTGCCGAATAGGTAAAACTTGCAATTTTGGCTTAAATAGTAACACTCTTGCCGAATAAGGCAAACGAAAATTTGTGTATGCAATAATTTCGCTAAAATGATTCTGAAGCTAACGAAAATAAATATTTTTCATTGTGTTTGATTATTATTAAATTATTTAAAACTTGTCTAAAATATCTTTAGTTGGATTAGGCTAAATTAAATTGCGCTTGTTATAATAAGGTTAGGGAAGTTTTCAAAAGTTATTTTGGTGCAAAATTATTAATTTTTACATTAACATAAATTAAATAACATATATCTTTAAGCGTATAAGAGAAAATTTTAGGAAGGACTTAATTTTAAATGAGTTCTTGTTAATTGACCAATTATACCAGTTATACTTACGAAAAGTTGAGAGCCTTAGCAAGATAGTCCAGAAGTTCTGCCATAGGTCCCGTGAAGTGAGTCCTTGACACCCCTGGAGCCTCAGGATCATCATACGTTATCATCTTATGAATTGGGTTCCCCTCTGACGCTACCAGCAAATGTGGCCCGTGTTCAAACCTGCCAAATTTGACGTAATTACCTTAAATCTCCATTAACTTTCCTTGAATTTGGTTACTAATATATGTCTGTGTTAATATGTTTGTGTCTAATATACAGTGCTACTTATTTTTGTCTTGATTGTTTCTCTACATACATTAAAAATTCTTCATCATCTAATTAAAAAATATCATTGTCAAAAAAAAAATTCCACGGCTAATTATATCTGATGAAAGGCAGAGTTTATCTATGATAGAGTTTGTCTCCAACACTCAAGTTATACTTTTGTATCATACTGATCATTATTACTCTGTTTAATCATCTTCCAGTGGTCTGTCTCTCGAAACCCAAAACAATCCCTACAGAATTCATTAAATAAGTGACACTGGATCTCGTCTGATCCAAGAAATAAGGGAACCATTGACCGGATTAAAACTGGTATCCTTTACCGGATTCAATAAGTGGACGGAGTTTTAGGGGGCCTTAACAAACAACCAAACAATAACAAAAACTTAAAGCGGTAAGTTTGCCTCAAACACTTACACTTGCAAATAAAATAGATACAATACAAATAGACAGATCACCACTTCAGGGAAGCTATTAGTACAGTAAAACAAACAACAAAATCAGTCATGAAACCCTGTGTAGTATGCAACCAAACAAACAAACGTTCCACTGGATGGATTACATGCAACTTCTGTGGCAAATGCTGCCACGCCCCTTGTGTAGGCATTCAAGACTCTACTACACGAAATATCAAACAAGGGAAGTGTTTTTGGGTATGTCCAAATGAGACCGAATTGTGGAATAAAATCACATTGATATTAAAAGATGACAACATCAAATCGGACTTCATAAAAAACATGACAGCATTCTATAACAGTTGGGAAAGTAAAAAATCTGGGCCAGATGGTGCTACCGCCCCTGGTACAGATGTTGCAATGGTAGTCAGAAACTGTACGAATGGAGAAATAAATGATGGTGACCTGAAGAGGGACAGGAACTCTAGTGACGTAAATGATGGGGAAACAGGTGTAGACAAGGACACACAAAAACTAGTGCTACAAACTAGCAATACCCCGGCAGATAGTAAACAGGGGGATGCCCTGCGAAATACTGAAGATAAATTACCAAAAACTGATGAAGGCTCCATTGTCAGCACTAGATTTGAAGATAGAAACGAGACAGGAACACAAGCACCAATATGGAATACAATAGGGAACACAGTCACAAAAAAACAGGGCAAACGGAAACCAGGCCTATGTGAATATTATGCTCTTGGTATCTGCAGGCATGGAAAATCTGGGAAATCATATGGGACATGCAATTATGATCACCCCATAAAATGCCGTGCCCATATGAAAACAGGAAAATGCAACCTCCGTCCTGTAAGTTTTTCCACCCTGAAATGTGCCACTCATCAATTCAGGAAAGACAGTGCTATAACTTATATTGCCAGGCATACCACCTAAAGGGTACGAGGCGACACAGAACATCCAGATCATGGCAAAACCTTGGTAGCCACAGCCACACCGGAGAGAGAGGTTTTTTAGTGCCAGGAAGGAAAAAAAGCTGGCAGGAAATGACAGAAATTGTACACCAACTGCAATCACTTCTGGAGTGGAATCACAGTCAATGGCCTCCACTCCAATACAACAGATATTAGTGCCAGGAAAAAAAGACACCCCCCATACCACCAATACCACCAATCCAACAACATTCATCTTTGCAAATATTCCGGGTTTAAAGCCAGCAACAAACAACAAAATACCTTACATCCGTGGACTCCTTACAGAGTCAAATGCTATGTTTGCGGCTTTCACAGAGACCCACATAAGGGATCACTTGGACAATGAAATATGGATCCCTGGCTACAACCTATACAGGTGTGACAGAGTGAACAGGCAAAAAGGGGGGGTTGGCCTGTACATCACAGAGTCACTTATATGTTCAGAACTACTAAATGCCTCAAATGATGTAGTTGAAGTATTAGCAATAAAGATCGAGAATCAAAACCTGGTCATCGTGCAAGCCTCCGGATGCAACGTCCCAACAATTCCAGGAACAGCTTCTGAAAATTGACCACTGTCTGGAAAATCTTCCAGCTCCTGCCCCCAACATCTTGCTCCTGGGGGATTTCAACCTAAGGCACCAAAAATGGAGGAGCATTGCAAACAATGTGGTAGCTTCAATGTGGAACTTCAAGCGTTCCCAGTAGTTGAGGTGGTTTATCGCACTTATGCGTGCGGTGAAGGTTCTCTGCACATTTTCAAGGTCAGCAATTTCACCCGCCTTGAAAGGTGCAGTTAGTGTGCAGCAATATTCCAGCCTAGATAGAACAAGCGATCTGTAAAGTGTCAACATGGGCTTGGCATCCCTGGTTTTGAAGGTTCTCATTATCCATCTTGTCATTTTTCGAGCAGATGCAATTGCTACATTGTTATGGTCCTTGAAGGTGAGATCCTCTGACATGATCACTCCCAGGTCTTTGACATTAGTTTTTCGCTCTATTGTGTGGTTGGAATTAGTTTTGTACTCCGATGAGATTTTAATTTCTTCACGTTTTCCGTATCTGAGTAATTGAAATTTCTCATCATTGAACTTCATATTGTTTTCTGCAGCCCATTTAAAGATTTGGTTTATGTCTGCTTGGAGTCTTGCAGTGTCTTCAACGGTGGACACTGTCATACAGATTCGGGTGTCATCTGCAAAGGAAGACACAGCACTGTGGCTTATATCCCTGTCAATGTCTGATATGAGGATGAGGAATAGGATGGGAGCAAGTACTGTGCCTTGATGAACAGAGCTTTTCACAGTAGCTGCCTCAGACTTTACTCTGTTGACTACTACTCTTTGTGTTCTACGTGTTAGGAAATTATAGATCCATCTACCAACTTTTCCTGTTATTCCTTTATCACGCATTTTGTGTGCTATTACACCATGGTCACACTTGTCAAAGGCTTTTGCAAAATCTGTGTATATAACATCTGCATTCTGTTTATCTTCTAGAGCATCCAGGACCTTGTCGTAGTGGTCCAGTAGTTGGGACAGACAGGAGCGGCCTGCTCTAAAGCCATGCTGTCCTGGGTTGTGCAATTGATGGGTATCAAGATGGGTGGCGATCTTGCTTCTTAGAACCCTTTCAAAGATTTTTATGATATGGGACGTTAGCGCAATTGGTCTGTAGTTCTTTGCTATTGCTTTACTGCCCCTTTGTGGAGCGGGGCTATGTCTGTTGTTTTTAGTAGCTGCGGACGATCCAGTGTCCATGCTCCTCTCCATAGGATGTTAAAAGCATGTGATAGGGGCTTCTTGCAGTTCTTGATGAACACGGAGTTCCATGAGTCTGGGCCTGGAGCGGAGTGCATGGGCATGTCATTATTGCCTTTTCGAAGTCATTTGGCGTCGTGATGATGTCAGAAAGACATGTGTCTGTCAAGTTCTGTGGCACTCTCATGAAAAATCATTTAGGTTTTCGATTTTCAGTCTGGTTAGTGGCTCGCTAAAGACTGAGTCATACTGGGATTTAAGTAACTCACTCATTTCCTTGCTGTCATCTGTGTAGGACCCATCCGGTTTAAGTGGGGCCCAATACTGGTTGTTGTTCTCGACTTTGATTTTGCATAGGAAAAGAAATACTTAGGGTTTCTTTCAATTTCATTTATGGCTCTTAGTTCTTCCTGTGTTCTTGATTCCTATAAGATTCCTTTAGTTTTAATTCGATGTTTACTATTTCTCTGACTAGTGTCTCCCTACGTATTTCAGAGATATTGGCCTCCTGTAGCCGCTCCGTTATTCTGTGCCTTCGCCTGTATAGGGAGCGCCTCTCTCTTCTAGTTTGCATCTTCTCCTCCTTTCCTTAAGGAATTTGCCTTGAGCAAACCTCAAGTACCACAGAGTTAATTTGTTCTAGACATAGGTTGGGATCCGTGATACTTAGGCAATCTTCCCAGTTTATATCATTTAGGACTTAGTTTACTTGGTCCCACCTTATGTTTTTGTTATTGAAGTTGAATTTGGAGAAAGCTCCCTCACGGCTGATCACATTTTGTTGATCTGGGGCTCCCCACATGCATGTTTGGACCTCTATTATGTTGTGATCTGAGTATATTGTTTTTGATATGATGACATTTCGTATCAGATCATCATTGTTGGTGAAGATGAGGTCCAGCGTATTCTCTAATCTTGTAGGCTCTACTATTTGCTGGTTTAAGGTGAACTTGGTGCAGAGATTTAAAAGTTCATGCATGTGTGAATTTTCATCTGAGCTGCCTCCTGGTGTTATCTCTGCTACCACATTGTTTGCAATGTTCACTCTCATTTTGTTAAGAAGACCAAGAATACAACTCGATGATCCAAAAATGATGAATACAGCTCAAGATGATGCCATCATACCAGAGAATCGAAGCTCCTAAACCAGGTAATTGGATCAAACTTTCATTTGTTTTATGAAATTTGGTTACCTCTCCCTACCCCTATTTCCCAGACACTGTATTACCCATGTTAATGTGGAGTTCTTAAGGCCCATTAATAAATGAATCATGACCTTTGTCATTAGGAATGACACTGATCACATAGTTACTATGACTCATAACAGTTAATTGAAAATTTAATTACCAGTCAGATTGACCTGTGGTCGCTGATGCTGCCATTTTAAAACTGGAGACGATGAGAACTTTCATATCCTCACATCTTAGGCAATAATGATGATATCCTCACATCTCAGGTAATAATGATGATATCCTCACATCTCAGGTAATAATGATGATATCCTCACATCACAGGTAATAATGATGATATCCTCACATCTTAGGTAATAATGATATCCTCACATCTCAGGTAATAATGATGATATCCTCACATCTTAGGTAATAATGATATCCTCACATCTCAGGTAATAATGATATCCTCACATCTTAGGTAATAATGATATCCTCACATCTCAGGTAATAATGATGATATCCTCACATCTTAGGTAATAATGATATCCTCACATCTCAGGTAATAATGATGATATCCTCACATCTCAGGTAATAATGATATCCTCACATCTTAGACAATAATGATTATACGATATTTATCTTGACCTCTATTTTTATGTTTTAAATATAATGGAAATAAAATATTTCTAAAAATATTTATTGTTTCATTAATGATGCTTTTAAGTAAGATTAAATACGAGTTAATCATTATTCATGAAATATCTGAACAAAGTTATTATATCAGTTTTCATTTTGTGACATTGTGTTAATAATGGAAGAATACATAGCACAAGTCTGAAGAAATAACAATTAGCTGCAGTTAGATTGTAAATGCTCTCGTAAAGTAATTCCTAATGGGAACCAGTTAGAACCTGCATGAAGTTTTGTTTTATCCTTGTTTTTCCAACTTTTTGTTTATATATCACTGGGAACAGAAGGCCACTTAAAATCTTATTTAAATTTTCAGAGCATTTGAATGGTAACCAGGAAAAGACTCGAGGAACAGTTGGCACAAACTTTTATAACCTATTCTCAGCATCGTGGAATGGTTCCTATAATTTCCAAAATCCTCTGAGGCATAGCTTCAGAAGTTCAGAAAAAGATGCCTCTAAATTCGACTGTGACAGAGAGAGAAACTGAACCTTGTAAGTGAACATCTGAGAACTTTATGTGTAAAATAGTGTGAAATTTTGATTCCGTTTAATCATAGTAAACATATTTGTTTCTGTTTCTTTTAATAGCTGATGTATGTGACGGCCACGATAATAACAATTAAAATTAATTGTGTGCAGGTAAATTTGTCAGGGCTCTATATTTTTTTTTTTACCAAAATCTGAGTCTTAAGAATGTGTGAGAGAATATGAGATGCCTCTTCTGATCATTTACAAATTTTTCAGTCCTGGAGTTTTTTTTCAGGAAAGAAGCATTAACGCTGTTATTGGGCTCTTTAATTCCCAATTTACCAATTTTATTAAACAAATAGTGACATTCTTATTCACCAATTAAAGAATACATCGTCTTTTCCGCTTCAGAATATTAATGATGACACATTCCATCAGATGACTGACACTCTATAAGTTTTTAATGTTTAGTTGCAAATTTGATCGTTGGCATCAGAGAAATTACTGGAAAATGCATTTTTTGATAGACTTCAAACTTTCACCGTTGATGAGCTTTTTAAAAGAAAATATATCTTTCACCTTGAGTTAAGTAAATTTTAAATTGCCTATTATATTTAAGAAAATGTTTTCTATTTAAAAACTAGAGAATGATTCTTCTGATTGAATTCTAAAACTTACAGTAAACGCTGGTGTATTTTAAGTGCAACTTACAGTAAACGCTGGTGTATCTTAACAATTGTAAACTGGTATCTTAAGTAACTTGTAACGCTGTATCTTAACTGTATCAAGTTGTTCTTAATAATAATCTTCGAGGTTGGTGGAGAATTTTAAATAGAATAGAAATGCAAAACTGATACTTTCAAAATTCGTATAAATAATAATAGGCACAATACCGTGACTGGAACAATAAACAAATAACTCGCACTTAGGAGAAGGTATCTTGTGACGACGTTTCGGTCCTACTTGTAACATTAACTAGTTACACTAACAAACGAAGGTAAGAGAGCTAGTACGTATACGACCCCTACCCCGCCTTCCCTACAATACAGATTTATACACTCTTGAAGTCATTCTAATTTGTTCCTCTTCTTTACATGTCCGAACCACCTCAAGAACCCCTCCTCAGCCCTAGGATAATAGTTTTTGTAATCCCGCACCTCCTTCTTATTTCCACACTACGAATTCTCTGCATTATATTCAAACCACAAATTGACCTTAGACACGACATCTCCACTGCCTCCAGCCTTCTCCTTGTTGCAACATTCACCACCCATGCTTCATACCCATTCAAGAGCGTCAGTATAACTATATTCTCATACATTCTTCCTTTGTTTCCATGGACAAAGTTCTTTGTCTCCAGACTCCTCAGTGCACCACTCACCTTTTTTCCCTCATCAATTCTATGATTCACCTCACCTTTTATTGACCCATCTTCTGACACCTCCACTCCCAAATATCTGAATGCATTCACCTCCTCCATACTCTCTCCCTCCAATCTGATATCCAATCTTTCGTCACCTAATCTTTTTGTTTTCCTCATCACCTTGTTCTTTCCTATATTCACTTTAAATTATCTTCTTTTACATACCTTACCAAACTCATCAATCAACCTCTGCAACTTCTCTTCAGAATCTCCCAAAAGCACAGTGTCATCAGCAAACAGCAACTGTGAGAACTCCCACTTTGTGCTAGATTTTTTATCTTTTAACCCCACACCTCTTGTCAACACCCGAGCATTCACTTCTCTTACAACTCCATCTATAAATATATTGAACCACCATGGTGACATCACACATCCTTGTCTAAGGCCTACTTTTACTGGGTAATAATCTCCCTCTCTCCTACATACTCTAACCTGATCCTCACTATCTTTGTAAAAACTCTTCACTGCTTTCAATAACCAACCTCCTATTCCATACATTTGCAACATTTGCCACATTGCTCCCCTATCCACCTTGTCATAAGCCTTTTCAAAATTCATAAATGCAACAAAAACCTCTTTACCCTTAAACATTTCACTGGCATTTCAAAGAGTGAATGGAACTCATCCAATTCATGGGCCATATATAAACGTTTTCTGTCTCCTCGATAATTTTCAGTTTGCTTTTGATCTTATTCACTCTTTTAGATCCATAACTTTTGCATTCACATTTGTGATTATTTTATTTTATTTTATTATATATGACCTTCGACCGAATATTTGATGTACATGTAAATTCAAGACTGTGGACAAGATCTGTTCTTTAATTCTCACTATATCGTCAATTGTACTTTAAGAAGAAAAAAATACGAAAATATACTATGTAACTCACTTTGAGAACTTGTCAGGGAAGAGAGGGATGTTTGAGGTGTGAAGGAGCCCTCGACGAGGTGCCCAGGAAGCCACCCACAGTGGCTGAGTTCCTTGGGGACTGTATGGTAGGTGTACATACATTCTGCATCTGTAAGGAGTATACTCTCTCGTTCATAATTAAATATGTAAAAGTATATACCTGTATATACTCTATAATCTTAATGTAATCGACTTGTAAATGGATAAATAATCACAAACAAATGGCAATTTAAGAGCACACAGTAGAGAAGTCAGCTTAAGATGTAGTGGCCAAGTTGCTGCTTGTTTCCTTGTGAAAATACTAATTTAGTTTATTTTTAGCTATTATTCAATGGTATTAAAAATTAATAGAATATAATTCTCACTGGGATGTGAGAACTCGGTTAACCCCCAATTTAATTAAGACTTATTCCGTAGCTGAGAGGAATGTTACATGTGTGAGGACTCAAGGAAATGAATCTTTAAGAACAAAAGCATGAGAGGGGATATAAATATTTTATAATCCATTAAAAGATTCGCTAAATGACTCAAGTCAAATATTTCGGTTGGAATTCATTCATATGCATGCCAAATGAAACTCTGAAAGATATGTATTTATAAGAAAATCGGAATGATGAAATTTTATGCAAGCCTTCCTTATAAGTTTGTGAATCTGAAGAAATTGGGCAATACATTTATTTGTTAACAATGTTTTTCAAGTATGAGAATTGCTAAAGTTTGGGCATGCAATTTTGAAGGACATTTGTAAACAACTGAATGTAAAGTTAATATTCTCGCTACTAAACTGTATCACTTAAAAGTTAAATAAATATGAAGCTTTAAGTGCATTATGCTTATAACATTAATTCACAGATGACTGAATATTATTAAACTGCTATATGCATTTCCACTTTGTAATATTTGCTTTAATAGATTTCATTATTTTTACAATATAATAAAACATATTTTGAAGAAGTAAATTGTATTACACTCTTTTAGCTCTGACGGGATTTCAGGTTCCCAGTTTTTTCTATAACCACAGCAATGTACTGGTAACAGTTGGAGGCCATAGAAAACTGGAGGGACCTTCACTCCCCTTCCAAAAACCTACTTGATTTTGTATCTGGCAACTTTGGCAGATCTCTGCCTCTCACAACAACAAACAGCTGATGTGCTCATGGCCAGAATTCCCCTCCTTTTCAAGTCCCCATTCTTTTATTCTGTGGTGAGTTATATTGTGGTACTTTGTCAATAGTGTCTTGAATATATATGGAACACATTATAAATGATAATTCTGAGCATATATTTGAAACTTCTCTGTAATAAGAAATATAATGAATTGGTACTTAGTTCCCATCAGGGGTGGATTCCAATTAGGTATTCTTGTAGAAATGAAATACGTGGGAAAATTGATCAATTTTGGATTTTTAAACCCATTTGATTATTTCTTTATCATAATATGAACAACAGGAGTGCCAGAACATGATCCAGCATTGAACTCTTACTACCTGTTGTTTACCTGGAGTCTACCACAGTTATATCTGGGATATAATCAGTCAACAGTAAGTTATATGATTGTTATATATTTCTCGTATTTTACTCTCAAGAAAGCAATTTATACTAGTTATTCTTTCATTTATATACAGAAAACAGTGTGCCGTTCTTGTATTATAGAAAACGATTCTTTTTATGTGTAAATATAAAATTTGCCTATGGCAGTCATGCAGTTTCAAAGGGCAAAAAATAGACTGGCTAATGTTAGTCATCCAGGAGTCATAGCGGCAAATCTTGAATAAATAACACTTATGTGTGACCAGTAGTTGAGTTACGAAATTCTGACTTTATTGGTATAGAATATTGCAGATGATGTATCAAATTATGGGCACTGAAGATGGTCTATATTTCAGATATGTCTTCACACAGACGAGGTTTAGATGAAGAAAGTGATCTTATGATTTTGGAAGAAATACCTTCAGATTATGACACTGACACTGAAGTGGAAAGTGATATAGACAGTGACTTTGAAGATGACCCGCCACTTTCTACCCAAGTAGCATCTGATCCAATAGATCAGGATCAAGGTTCCTCATGTGAGTGTGAAGTCAGAGATCAGTGTGTCATCTATTGGCAATAAAATACTCATGATAACAATGAAACTGGAAGCTCCATTCTACTGACTAAGAACAACCGTCTATTAGTACAAATGATCAGGAACTCCTTCGTCCAGTGATCAAGAACTCCCTTCGTCCAGTGATCAGGAACTCCCTTCGTCAAGTGATCAGGAACTCCCTTCGTCCAGTGATCAGGAACTTCCATCTACAAGTGGCCAAGGACATCGCTCAAGAAGACGTTGGAGAAAGAAACCTGAACTTGCTCAGAATACAATTTCAAGCAAAGTCAAGATACGAAGCAACAGCTTCTTCTGCACTTCATGCCTTTCTCTCTTTCTTTGACGAGAATATTGTCAATGCAATTGTTTACCAGACCAACCTTTATAGTATTCAAAAAGGCAAAGTAATTACAATAACAAAAGATGAACTTGATGTTTTTCTTGGAATCAACATCATGATGGGGCTACCACCGACTACCATCCCTGCGCCATTATTGGGCCACATCAGATGATATGGGTGTCAGACCTCTTCAAGAAGCTATGGCACGTGATAGATTTCTTACCATTCTCAGTAAGTTACATCTGAATGATAACACTAAAATGGACCCAAATAGAAATGACAAATTATACAAACTGAGACCACTCATTGATAACTTGAATAACAAATTCCGAGACATCAGATCTCCAGGAGAGTATCTCAGTGTTGATGAATCAATGATTGGCTTCAAGGAAGTGGCACTTTCAAACAGTATAATCCTATGAAGCCAATCAAGAGAGGATACAAATTGTGGTGTATTGCTGATAATACTGGATATATTTTCAACTTTGCTATATACACTGGTAAAGGAGAAGACACAGATCCCATCATAAGGAAAGAAGTAGGATTAACGGATAATTAGTTCTTAAACAAGCTGACATCAATGACATACTATTATTTAGAAAGCCGCTTGTTATGCACAGCATTTCGGGCAAGTTAGATCAATTTTGTCATGCCCTAATATAACACCGACCCATTTACTGAGGTAAACTGAACACCAGCAAGTTCAATTTTACTTGCCGGGTGAACACGGACCTCAGCGTGGAAACAAGCTTTTCACCAGCCGGGAATCGAACCTCACAGAATCCCCCCAGCTCTATAACCACGTTTGCCTACCATGAGGCCATTATCTAAGTGTAGACTGCTACATGACTTTTCACGGATATAACTTCTAAGCAACGCAGATGTAGAAATAATTTCCCCTCTTCCAAATAACGTAGCATTTACTCATTGTCGTGCGCCTTCTGCAATTAAAAAACGCAACAATATGATCCATTAATTATCTGATTACAACTAATGAGTGTGATTCAGTTGAAATATTTGAACCTTGCTATAAGTTACCAACAGAATTTCTACCCTATTGAAGCTAGCTGGCCCAGTGGCTTACGCGACGGTCTGGAGTTTTGAGACTCTCTGACTGCGGGTTCGAACCCCACCCGTGGTATGGTTTGAACCTTGCTATTCCTGTATTTCTAAATAATTTTTCTATTTTACTCACACTTTCTACCTTTTTAATCGCTCTCAATAATAATTGTCTCTTATATCAGGTACACAAACAAAGTTGCAATATGAATATTTCTTATAGTTTCTCTTCCTTTCATTTTTACAGAAAGAATCTGTACTAATCCGCATCAGCTGCTGATCCATCATAGTGCTTTCCAACCATCATTGTTAAAGAATTAAAAGAGTCACAATACCTTGACTGGAACAATTCACAAATAACCCACACATAGGAAAAATAAACTTGAAGCCTTGGTCACAGACCGGGCCGCAGGGGCGTTGACCCCTGGAACTCTCTCCAGGTATACTCCAGGTATACTCCAGGTATACGACGTTAATGGTTCAGGTCGGAACGAAACGTCGTCTCAAGTTTCTACTATATAAGGGTTATCTGTGTATAACTACCATTGTTGTCTTTGCCATGGTCAACATGGTTACTACTATTTATGTACATAGTAATGTTTTTGGAGCTTACTAAACAATGCATATCATCGGATATTCGTATCACATAGACATACAAAACATCAAAAGACATTTATAACCTTATGTTCGTTGATTTGCCATTGATGATGAGCAACATTGCATTCATCTTTGAGAATGCAATGTAGTGCAGCTGTAGGTGAGGTAGGGAGAGGCGGGTGACAACCAGGAGCCTCGTCGACCACACCAGGAGACGACCCTTGAGAGACCACTTGAAGAAGGCGGAGACGAAGGCTGGGTCATCACTTATCACAACAATTGTTGTATGTGTTGAAACCTGACGCAGCTGTTGATTAAAGCAATAATGTCTAAATAACCTCGTGTGACGGTAGAGATGAAGGATCTTGGTTCAGAATAACATAATATTATGAGACTTGCTCTTATAACGGAAATTACACACACACACACACACACACACACACAACGGGGTTCAGTGGGACAGAGAACTGGCAGGGAAGTCAGTAAACGAGATGATGGAATATATGACAACAATATGCAAGGAAGGTGAGGAGAGGTTTGTACCCAAGGGAAACAGGAATAATGAAAAAGCCAGGATGAGCCCGTGGTTCACCCAAAGGTGCAGGGAAGCCAAAACCAAGTGTGCCAGGGAATGGAAGAAGTATAGAAGGCAAAGTACCCAGGAGAATAAGGAGAGCAGTCGTAGAGCCAGAAATGAATATGCACAGGTAAGAAGGGAAGCCCAACGACAATATGAAAATGACATAGCAGCGAAAGCCAAATCTGACCCAAAGCTGCTGTACAGTCACATCAGGAGGAACACAACAGTTAAGGACCAGGTGATCAGGCTAAGGAAGGAAGGAGGAGAGATCACAAGAAACGACCGCAAAATGTGTGAGGAACTCAACATGAGATTCAAAGAAATGTTCACCGAGGAGACAGAAGGAACTAAAGAAAGACAGAGAGGTAGGGTACACCACCAAGTGCTGGACACAATACATACAACCGAGGAAGAAGGAAGAGGCTGCTGAGTGAGCTAGATACCTCAAAGGCGATGGGGCCGGACAACATCTCTCCATGGGTCCTGAGAGAGGGAGCAGAGGAGCTCTGTGTACCACTAACAACAATATTCAACACGTCTATCGAAACAGGGAGACTACCTGAGGTATGGAAGACAGCAAATGTAGTCCCAATTTTTAAAAACGGAGACAGACATGAGGCACTAAACTACAGATCAGTGTCACAGACATGTATAGTATGCAAAGTCATGGAGAAGATCATCAGGAGATTCCTGTTTAAGCTCCGAAGATAAAATTTAACGTTCCAATGTCTTTATGATTTAGTGAAAAAATAATCGTTATGTGGCTTTATAGTGGAAAAACGACGTCAAATTGGAAATTTGAAGATGTATAAATTACTAAAGCTTAAATTGAGGATTAGGAGTTTGTACATAAGTAGTTCTGTCAAAACTGTTCCTTTATCAGGCACCATTCTTATTTAAATGTGAAAAATAAATTATAATAAAATAATTTATAACAAATAATATTTTATAAAAATTTATTAATATTTTTCTTTTAGTGTTAAAATCTTCATGAAAAGTTCATTTTTTATGTTATACGTAATTGTAAAGTGAAAATAAATAATTATTGCTAGTAGAAAGTTTGAGTCGTGCTTATGTATTTGTTTTGTACTCATGAATATATGTAAATTTAAATGTGGATAAAATAAAATATAAGAAATCTGGTTAAATATTTGGATAGCAGTCGTGGTTAGACTTAAAGGATGAATAAAAATAGTTTAGTTAAGGTGATTTGATTTAAAAGATTAGTTGAGTCCCTCTTCACTAACGTCCCTAGCGATGATGTTCTTTATTTTCTTAAGAGTTAAAGACCAATCTATGCGCACTGATGTTATGATCTTATTCGTCTTTGTATGAACTCCAATTCTTTCTTTTTTGAAGACAAATTTCATTGTCAATCCTTTGGTGTTAATATGAGCTCTTCTGTGTTCTCTTTTCTTAATAAACTTTACATTGAGTATTTTGAAACTGTTTATTTTCTTTCATTAGGTTGAAGCCTTCCGCTGGCTTCTCTAGACAAGCGTTTTTTTTTCTGTTTATCACAAGCCAGTGCATTGAGGCATGCACATTCACTAATTTTCTTACATGCTTCCTCTCTCAATAAAAGTGTTAATATTTATTTATTTCTCCTTATCCTTCGCATCTTGAGTCTGAAATTTCCACCCTTTGCAGTTCTTTCTCTCTTCTTGGATACCCTTCCGATTGTATATACTCTGCCTTCTCATATGCTAAAAAGACTTTCTTCTCTCCCAAATTCTCTAGTCATGTGAAATCTCCTTTTCTTTTTCTTCCCTACTTTAACATATCTCTCGGTTCCTTAGACATCAAACTTACTTTTCGCAAAACAAATATCTTTCGTAGTAATCTAATTCGTACCTCTCCTCTTGTCGCTGATGCTTCTAGAGTTAATTTCCTGTCCTCTCTAATACTTTGCAGAAATTGGCCGCTAACTATATTTTCTTTGCATTTTCATATGTTCTATCTAGGTGGGTTCTGTCCTGTGGGGTTTTGTCCAGCTGGGATTTCGTCCTACCCTCGTGGGCCATTAGCTCCCCTGCAGTGCCCTTCATTTTTCTTGTTCTTAAACCGCTTTCACTATTACTTTTACTACTACTGCTATTACTTTCACTATTACTTTTACTACTATTGCTACTACTATCTCTTCGCTAAGTCTCCGCCCTCTAAACTTTTTTCACTACCATTACTACATTTTTATTGCCACCTCTATCTCTGTTGCACTACTTTACTTTTTGGACTACCACCACTAACACTACCACCACTAGTACTGCCACCACTAGTACTACCACCATCACCACTACAACTTTAATACTATTCCCTCCTCTCGTTACACTACTCCCGTCCCCCCTATCACATATATTCTGGTTCCCTTCCCACCACGCTTCTGTATCTAGTTATTGGTCCTATGTGCTAGTTATTTGCTTACATGAAGATAAAAAAAATAGAAACACTGCAGCAGGTCTACCGGCCCATACTAGGTGGGTCTATATCACACCCAATTATGTACTTGTCTAACCCAATTTTCAAGCTTCTCAAGGTTTTTTCCTCAATTACGCTACTCGAGAGTTTGTTCCATTCATCCACAACTCTATTGACAAACTAGTGATTTCCTGTATCTTTTCTAAATCTGAACTTTTCCAACTTGAACTCAATACTACAAGTTCTGTTCTCTCGGTTTGGAGGTTTATGACTCTCTGATCGCGGGTTCTATCCCCGCCCGTGGTATGATGTTTTTGCAATCGTGTCTTTCATTTATTCTCCTCAATGACATACTCCCTAATTCTACGGTTTTGTGGAGAGTGCTATTTAGTGACCCCAGTCTATCGTCATAGGAAAAATTTCTGATACTTGGGATCAATTTTGTCATCCTTCTATGTATGTTTTCCAGGGAATTTATGTCCGTTCTGTAATACAGTGACCAGAACTGTGCAGCATAACCTAAATAAGTTCTTCTCTTTCCCTGGTTTAGAACCTTACATTTGCCTATTTTAAATTGCATCTGCTACTTCTCTGACCTCTGCACCGACATATCCAGATCTTCATGTAGCGCTCTAGTGTCCTCGTCAGAATTAATGTGACGGCCTATTTTAGCGACTAATCATCTGCAAATTTTATTATGTAGCTAATTATTACCTCATCAATGCCGTTAATGTATAGAGTAAATAACAATGGTCCCAGCATTGGACCTGTGGAATACCGCTTGTGACTCGTCCACACTCTGAGTTCTTCCTAATTATGTAAAATCTCTGTTTCTTATTTGTTAACCACGCCTCTATTTAGGAAAAATATTCCGATCCTATTCCCTTTGCCTCTACTTTCCTCAACAATCTCCTGTGTGGAACTCTATCAGAAGCCTTACTGAAATTTATACACACAATATCACATTCATTACCACAATCTAAGGCTTCAAATACCTTCATGAAAAAAGTTAGTAAATTCGTATGGAACGCTCCTCTATATCTTGCAAGGTTGCTTCGAATAGCCTCTGCAATTACTGATTCCATCAATTCTTCCACAATGGAGGTGAGGCTATTTGATCTATAATTCCAAGCTAAAGACCTGTCACTTGCTTTGTCCATAGGTGTCACATTTGCTATACGTTTTTCCAAGTGCTACAGTAACATACCAGCTTAACATTATGGATGATACAGGAAAGGTGAGTTTCATTCTTGTGGAAGTCAGAGTCGATCAGCGCTGCATCAAAAATTCCAACACCTGGTACCGCTTGATTTTCTATTATCTTAAAGAAAAATAATTGTCAGTACATAAATATATGAGTTGGAAGCAAAAATAATATTTCGGCCTCAATCCGAAACCCTCCTCTGGTGTCTTATCCGAAATACAACAAGTTTTTTGTCCATGTCTCATTTTTTCAATTTAAATGGATTCTCACTTTACATCAAACAGAGTGTAAGACATTTTAATATAAACGGGAAAAAATTCTAATTAACAAGTGTGTCACATCAACTTAACAAAAGATGAAGGTCTTACAGTAAAGATAGTGGAGGTAGAGGTGGAGCCATCAGTGAGGAAGATGATGGAGTAGCTGGGTTGTGAGGCTGAGGCCAACACAGTTGTCACCAGCTCTGCCACTGATGATGCTTCACTATGTTCATCTGAAGGTAAAAGTTGTTCACATGTCAGTACATGGAAACAATCTGGGAAATCTCGCCTGAGGAATCAACTTTTGGATTATCGCCAATTTATTTTCACAGTCTTCTTTATGGATACCTCTGGTAGCTCTGGTCAGGGAAATCTTGTGTTAGTGGCTGGCATAATAAAAAATAACAGAAACACAATAAGCAACAAATTAGAAAAACTTATACTAAAATAGTAAATGGATCTCAATAACGAGCCATCACAAAACTGACCATTGTGATAAATCCATATTGACATTTGATGTTATTAGGTATCACGAAGAAGTACCTGTAAAAGGATCCTGATTTTTTTCTTGTTTTCTCTCTTTTTTTTTCTTTACCCAACTTTTCAATATAATTTTTGCTCGTACCTCGAGAACGCCTCATACGATCGACTTCAAATTTTCAACACATATATAAGGTAACAAGGAACAAATTCCTTTAACAATTAGGATGTTCACGTGGCCTATGACCACAGATGTTGATCCCATTCCCTTCCGCCTGGAATGGCGCTGATAACTTCCGAAATCCTCAGCAGCGTATTTTCAAACTTTCACAAAAGGTGTCAGACAAATTAGAATCCATCGGAGAGTTAAAGATTAAAAGTTGTGAGCTTACCAAAAGTTTTATTTTCAGAGGATGATGGAACAACTAGGAAATAGACTATTTGAATTGTGAATTACGAGGACCATGACCACAGAGGAATACATTTCAGTTAGTTACAAATTATCCATAAATTATGTGAAATAAATTAGATGAAGTTATGGAGACAAACTCAATGAAGTTTAAGGATAGGCTACAACATACTACGAGAGGTGAGAAACCAATAATGACGGTCAAATTCGATTGAGAAACTGCGTCACGAGATGAGAAATGAAGCAACCAACCACAAATCAGTGAAAAGAAAACAATGAGTACACAACTGCACAGTAATAATTTACAGCAGTTATCTAAAACAATACACCTGACTCTCATGATCCCCTTTGTAGTATTATGGTGCCATAATGCAAGTCACAAGTAGGTTGTATTATGGAAGAAAACGAGTGAAATATATAATGATATTGTTGACTGAACAACAAGAGGATTTTTACTGTTAAACTATAAACATATAAACACAAATAGGCGAAAACACATACACAAAACATAAATATTCTCTAGATTTGTGTGCCATATTTCCACAAATATTTTAATAAGTATGAAGTAAACGTTTAGATCTACTTACCAGTATAATTCTGTAAATTGATGATTTTCCCAGAAACAACAGCAGCCACGAGGAGCAGCGGCGTCTGTACATACATTGTTGTCTGCAGAGAATTAAGAAGAGACTTAAAAGGTTTGACAGAAACAAAGACGCACAGATATGCACACTCACACACACAGATAGACAGAAGGACAGACATCTAGAGAGAGAGCACACACACACAAAGGAAGACAGGAGAAACAAAAGGGGAAGGAGGAGATGGTAGAACTAATCAGAGGAGTAGAGGATGACTACACAGTAGGAACATTTCAAACTGGAGGTCGAAAACTGATGATAGCAGTGATGTACAACCCTCCACCGAACAGCTGGAGGCCAAGACAAGAATACGATGAGAGCAACAGAGAGATGGTAGACACAAATGGTAGAAGAGCCTAAATGAGCAGGGCAAAGTTACTGATCATGGGGGACTTCAACTATAAGAAGATGATTGGGAGAAACTAAAGCCACGTGGGGGACCAGAGAAGTAAAGAGCCAAGATGCTGGAGGTGGTACTGGAAAACTTCATGTACCAACAAGTTAAGGACAGAACCAGAGAGAAGGGAGACGACGAACGAGCAAAGCTGGACCTCGTATTCACCTTGAACAGTTCAGACATAGGGGATATCACACACGAAAAGACCCTAGGCGCTAGTGATCACGTTTCGAATACATAGTCGAGTTAACAATAGAGAGTAAAGCAGTACGAGAAGTAGTGGAGAATGCAAACTGTCAAAAAGGGAACTACACAAGTATGAGGCAATTCCTACATGAGGTGCAGTGGATAAGCGAGCTAAAGGAGAAGACAGTAAAGGAAATAATGGAACACGTGACAACAAAATGCAGGATGTATGTGGAGAAGTTCCTGCCAAGAAGCAACTGAAACAATGGGAAGACCAGAGTGAGCCCATGGTTTACCCGGAGGTGTGAAGAGGCCAAAGCCAGGTGTACTAAAGTATGGAAAAGGTATAGAATGCAAAGGACCTACGAAAACAATGAGTTGAGCTGAAGAGCCAAAAATTAATATAAATGAATAAAGAGAGAAGCTCAGCATCATTACGAGAATGATTTGTCATGAAAAGCCAAATCTGACCCAAAGTTGTCATACAGACATTAGGAGAAAACGAACAGTCAAGAACCAGGTAATCAGGCTGAGGAAGGAAGGGGAGGAGCTTACAGGGAACGACAAGGAAGTATGTGAGGAGCTCAGCTCACGATTCAGGTAGGTATTCACAGTGGAGATAGAGAGGCTTCTAGCAAAACGAGGTGGTAGGGTGCTCCAGCAAGTGCTGGACATACTGCACACAACCGAGGAGGAGGTGAAGAAATTGCTAGGGAAACTAGATACCTCGAAGGTGGTATGTCCCAATAATATGTCTCCTTTGGTCCTGAGAGAGGGAGCAGATGCACTGTGTTTGCCACTAAAAACAATCTTCAATAAATCTATCGAAACAGGGAAATTGCCTGAGGTGTGGAAGAAAGCCAATGTAGTCGCGAATTTTAAGAGAGGAGACAGACAGGCTGCATTCATTTACAGAGCAGTGTCGATGGCATGTAAAGTTATGAAGAAGATTATCATGAGAAGAGTGGTGGACCACATGTCTCAAACATGACAACCACGATGGCTTCAGGGAAGGGAAATCCTGTGTCACAAACCTACTGAAGTTCTACAATAAGGTAACAGAAGAAACACAGAAGACAGAGGGATGGGTAGACTGCAGTGCCCAGACATCATAGCAGTCACAGAAACGAAACTCACTGAGACAATAACAGACGCAATCTTCCCACCCGGATATCAGATCCTGAGGAAAGATGGAATGAGCAGAGGGAAAGGAGGGGTTGCACTGCTTATTAAAAACCGATGGGGATTTGAGGAAATTGGAGAAAGCGATTACATAATAGGTACAATTCAGTCTGGAGAACATAAGATAGTCATGGCAGTGATGTATAACCCACCACAGAACTGCAGGAGGCCAAGATAGGAATATGAAGAGAGCAACAGTGCAATGGTGGACACATTAGCTGAGGTGGCCAGAAGAGCTCACTTGAGCAGATCAAAGTTACTGGTTATGGGCGATTTCAACCACAGGGAGATTGATTGGGAAAACCTGGAGCCACGTTGGGGACCCGAAACATGGAGAACCAAGATGATGGATGTGGTAATGGAAAACCTCATGCATCAACATGTTAGGGACACTACCAGAGAGAGAGGGGAGGATGAACCAGCAAGACGACCTCGTGTTCACCCTGAGCAGCTCGGACATTGAGGACATCACATATGAGAGGCCCCTTGGAGCTAGTGATCATGTGGTTCTGAGCTTTGAATACATAGTAGAGTTATAAGTGGAGAGGGTAACAGGAGTTGAAATGGAAAAGCCAAACTATTAAAAGGGGGGGGGGGACTACACAAGAATGAGGAACTTCCTGCAAGAGGTTCAGTGGGACAGAGAATTGGTAGGAAAGTCGGTAAACGAAATGATGGAATATGTAACAAAATGCAAGGAGGCAGAGGAAAGGTTTGTTCCCAATGGCAACAGAAACAATGGGAAGATCAGAACGAGCCCTTGGTTTACCCGAAGGTGTAGGGAGGCAAAAACTAAGTGCAATAGAGAATGGAAAAAGTACAGAAGGCAAAGGACCCAGGAAAATATAGAGATTAGTCGAGGAGCCAGAACCAAGTATGCACAGTACAAAAACAACATAGCATCGAAAGTCAAGTCTGACCCAAAACTGCTGTACAGCCACATTAGGAGGAAGACAACATTCAAAGACCAGGTAATCAGGCTGAGGAAAGAAGGTGGGGAGCTCACAAGAAACGACTAAGAAGAATGTGAGGAGCTCAACACGAGATTTAAGGAAGTATTTACAGTGGAGACATGAAGGACTCTGGGAAGACAGAACAGAGAGGGACACCAACAAGGGATATACAAACAAGTGTTGGATGAAATACACACAACTGAGGAGGTGAAAAAAGCTGCTAAGTGACCTTGATACCTCAAAGGTGGTGGGACGGGACATCTCTCCGTGGGTCTTTAGAGAGGGAGCAGAGACGCTGTGTGTGCCACTAACCATAATCTTCAACACATCCCTTGAAACTGGGCAACTACCCGAGGTATGGAAGACGGCAAATGTAGTCCCTATTTTCAAGAAAGGAGACATAAATGAGGTACAAAACTATAGACTAGTGTCACTGACGTGTATAGTTTGCAAAGTCATTGAGAAGATTATCAGGAGGAGAGTGGTGGAGCACCTAGAACGGAGCAAGATTATAAACGACAACCAGCACGGATTCATGGAAGGCAAATCCTGTCACAAACCTTCTGGAGTTTTATGACAAAGTAACAGAAGTATGACACGAGAGAGAGGGGTGGGTTGATTGCATTTTCTTGGACTGCAGGAAGGCCTCCGACACAGTTCCTCACAAGAGATTAGTGCAGAAGTTAGAGGATCAGGCGCGTGTGACAGGAAGGGTACTGCAATGGATCAAAGAATACCTGACAGTGAAGCAACAACGAGTCATGGTACGTGATGAAGTATCACAGTGGACGCCTGTGACGAGCAGGGTAACACAAGGGTCAGTCCTAGGACCCGTGCTATTTTTGGTATATGTGAATGACGTGATGGAAGGGATAGACTCGGAAGTGTCCCTGTTCGCAGATTATGTGAAGTTAATGAGGAGAATTAAATCAGATGAGGATCAGGCAGGACTACAAAGAGACCTGGACATGCTGGACACCTGGTCCAGCAACTGGCTCCTCGAATTTAATACCGCCAAACGCAAAGTCATAAAGATCGGGGAAGGGCAAAGAAGACTGCAGACAGAGTTTAGGCTAGGTGGCCAAAGACTGCAAACCGCGCTCAAGGAGAAAGATCTTGGGGTGAGTATAACACCGTGCACGTCTCCGGAAACACACATCAACCAGATAACTGCTGCAGCATATCGGCGCCTGGCAAACCTGAGAATAGCGTTCCGATACCTTAGTAAGGAATCGTTCAAGACACTGTACACCGTGTGCGTCAGGCCCATACTGGAGTATGCAGCACCAGTTTGGAACCCACACTTAGTCAATATTACGATATTATTTATTTGTGATAGTCAATGTTAGTCTAGGGGAAGAGAATTTATTCTCCAGTAATATCGTAATAAGAACTCTATTCTGAGGATATGATTTAAATCAATGAGGAGAGCGAAAAGACTTTGATCAAATATAATTTTAATATAACGTAGACCACGTTATTTACTTAAGGTATTTCTTGCGTACCTTTTTCTTAGTTATTTTGTATACACTTAAATCTTAAAAACAACTGATAAATTAACACTGCTTTCATTCTTCACTGAATGGGGACTTTAGAATAAACATGAACAATAAAGTTATAACGTCTCTATTTTTGAGACAATTAATGTTGACTAGAATACTAGAAGTCTCTAAACAGATGAGAACTTCTTTATGATAAAAAATTGACCAGATCTCACAGCGTCTGTAGACTTTAGAGAGTATAACTCTAGTCCAATGGCTTCTCAAAGTGAGTAAGCGATGGTGACCTCTATGAGCAGAGAGGCGCTGAACTGACTACTCTACCACACTCACCTCTGACGTCAGCTCGTGTCTGGTGAGTAGTCACCAGAGGTGAGGTCATGCAAACATGAAATGGTTGTTACCAATGGTAAATGATATATGCAAGACATGCCACAGGGGGTGGAAATCTACATATGCCGAAGTTTGACGATGCTACCCCATACCCCGGGGCACCAGGCTCGTTTTCAAAGTTATTTCATCAAATCCTGCCATATGCAGTGGACAACGAAAGAGATTTGAAATGCTTAACAATTTTCAAACAGGTGAAATTGCTTTTGATATATATATGATTATATATATATATATATATATATATATATATATATATATATATATATATATATATATATATATATATATAAAATATATATATATATATATATATATATATATATATATATATATATATATATATATATATTCACAACATCGCACGTTTTATGAGCAGATCATTACAGAAGATGATGCCACAAGGATTGAATAAAGCAGATGGTAAGATGTGTACAGTATATTTCGGTTTATTACAAAAGCTCTCATCCACACACTAAAAAGTGCACAAACATAATCAGTCTGACGTCTCTTGTCTTACGTCACTGGCAACTTGTTCTATTCAGAGCAAAAATGGCATCCCATTTGGTATTATTGGTAATTATTTTTGACATGCGGGAAAACTGCTAATGAGTTTTGTTGTCTCTTTGTTTAAATTTGTACCTGTCTGTCCTCATGCATTGAAGACAGACAGGTGATGTGTTCAGTGCATCACGATTGATGGACTGAACACACCGACTCCAGACTGAGGGACTGATTACCTCAAACTCCTCCTCCTACTCTTATTCCACCTTTATCTGCATGAGACTGAAGAAGCCATTGTGTGGCGAAACGTCTCCAGAATTAAGATACTTTAATGTTGCAAAAGTATCTCATTTATCAACTTGTCAGTTTTGTAGACCATTTATCACAATGACTGATAATGTGAAGTGTAGTTGATAACACTGGTCAACAACCAAAATGTTTCCGAGACTAGAGTAGTAATTTCCAACTAATTTTAGGCCTTGATAATGAATATCATGGTAAAAATTATTTGTTAGGTCTACTTTTCAATATAGAGCTACGTGTCACAACAGGTTGCAACAGGCTTGCGGCAGTGTGTTTGTTACCAACACTCACAGTCTCACTGACCTTCATTATTGTTCCAGCAGTCATACAAGGTGGTTGTGCTCTCCAAGTTTATATTTTGAGGTGAAAGGTAGGTGATTTTCTTAGCCAAACTGCTTTTTATGTGAATGGGACAGCCGTGCAAGAGGTTACCACTACATCAGGAGAGACTGGCCACCTCGTCAATCATTGGAGTCTGGGATGAACAATGTTCAACATCCACCTCTCATTGAACCAAACAAATTTTGCTACCACCACTACACATAAAACTGGGGTTCATGAAAAACTTTGTAAAAGCTATGGGCAAATCCGGTCAGGAAATCAAGTATTTATCATCAAAATTTCCCTCACTGAGATAAGAGAGGGAGTCTTCAATGGTCCTCAGATTCGAGAGCTTCTTAAAGATGGTGACTTTGAATCAGACCTTCATTGGGAGGAGAAAGCTGCTTGGGAAGCATTCAAGTTAGTGGCGAAGGGATTTCTTAAAATCCACTTTTTGGACTCACATTTAGACTTTTTTTTCCAGTGAACTGTGGGGCAGTTAGTGACGAACATGGTGAAAGGTTTCACAAAGATATTTCAACTATGGAAAAATGGTACCAGAGCAAATGGGGCACAAGAATGCTTGCAGACTATTGCTGGACATTGGCAAGAGATGATTCTTCTGCCCACTATAAACGTCAAGCAAAAAGACAGAGTAGGTACGGATTAGAGTTTAAAACATACTGACACATATTGAACATTAAAATAAAATAATAAAATATTACATGTCTCGTATCTTTAAACCTATAACCAATAAGCATTCTTCAATGTGATATTTGTTGTAGTCACTGACTGATAATATGTAGTAGCTGACTCCAGTGAAGTGTAGTAGGTGACTCCAGTGGTGAAGTATAGTCGCTGACTCCAGTGAAGTGTAGTAGGTGACTCCAGTGGTGAAGTTTAGTCGATGACTCCAGTGAAGTGTAGTAGGTGACTCCAGTGGTGAAGTATAGTCGCTGACTCCAGTGAAGTGTAGTAGGTGACTCCAGTGGTGAAGTATAGTCGCTGACTTCAGTGAAGTGTAGTAGGTGACTCCAGTGGTGAAGTATAGTCGCTGACTCCAGTGAAGTGTAGTAGGTGACTCCAGTGGTGAAGTATAGTCGCTGACTCCAGTGAAGTGTAGTAGGTGACTCCAGTGGTGAAGTTTAGTCGATGACTCCAGTGAAGTGTAGTAGGTGACTCCAGTGGTGAAGTATAGTCGCTGACTCCAGTGAAGTGTAGTAGGTGACTCCAGTGGTGAAGTATAGTCGCTGACTTCAGTGAAGTGTAGCAGGTGACTCCAGTGGTGAAGTATAGTCGCTGACTCCAGTGAAGTGTAGTAGGTGACTCCAGTGGTGAAGTATAGTCGCTGACTCCAGTGAAGTGTAGTAGGTGACTCCAGTGGTGAAGTTTAGTCGATGACTCCAGTGAAGTGTAGTAGGTGACTCCAGTGGTGAAGTATAGTCGCTGACTCCAGTGAAGTGTAGTAGGTGACTCCAGTGGTGAAGTATAGTCGCTGACTTCAGTGAAGTGTAGTAGGTGACTCCAGTGGTGAAGTATAGTCGCTGACTCCAGTGAAGTGTAGTAGGTGACTCCAGTGGTGAAGTATAGTCGCTGACTTCAGTGAAGTGTAGCAGGTGACTCCAGTGGTGAAGTATAGTCGCTGACTCCAGTGAAGTGTAGTAGGTGACTCCAGTGGTGAAGTATAGTCGCTGACTCCAGTGAAGTGTAGCAGGTGACTCCAGTGGTGAAGTATAGTCGCTGACTCCAGTGAAGTGTAGTAGGTGTCTCCAGTGGTGAAGTATAGTCGCTGACTCCAGTGAAGTGTAGTAGGTGACTCCAGTGGTGAAGTATAGTCGCTGACTCCAGTGAAGTGTAGTAGGTGACTCCAGTGGTGAAGTATAGTCGCTGACTCCAGTGAAGTGTAGTAGGTGACTCCAGTGGTGAAGTATAGTCGCTGACTCCAGTGAAGTGTAGTAGGTGACTCCAGTGGTGAAGTATAGTCGCTGACTCCAGTGAAGTGTAGTAGGCGACTCCAGTGGTGAAGTATAGTCGCTGACTCCAGTGAAGCGTAGTAGGTGACTCCAGTGGTGAAGTTTAGTCGCTGACTCCAGTGAAGTGTAGTAGGCGACTCCAGTGGTGAAGTATAGTCGCTGACTCCAGTGAAGTGTAGTAGGTGACTCCAGTGGTGAAGTATAGTCGCTGACTCCAGTGAAGTGTAGTAGGTGACTCCAGTGGTGAAGTATAGTCGCTGACTCCAGTGAAGTGTAGTAGGTGACTCCAGTGGTGAAGTATAGTCGCTGACTTCAGTGAAGTGTAGTAGGTGACTCCAGTGGTGAAGTATAGTCGCTGACTCCAGTGAAGTGTAGCAGGTGACTCCAGTGGTGAAGTATAGTCGCTGACTCCAGTGAAGTGTAGCAGGTGACTCCAGTGGTGAAGTATAGTCGCTGACTCCAGTGAAGTGTAGTAGGTGACTCCAGTTGTGAAGTATAGTCGCTGACTCCAGTGAAGTGTAGTAGGTGACTCCAGTGGTGAAGTATAGTCGCTGACTCCAGTGAAGTGTAGTAGGTGACTCCAGTGGTGAAGTATAGTCGCTGACTCCAGTGAAGTGTAGTAGGTGACTCCAGTGGTGAAGTATAGTCGCTGACTCCAGTGAAGTGTAGTAGGTGACTCCAGTGGTGAAGTATAGTCGCTGACTCCAGTGAAGTGTAGTAGGTGACTCCAGTGGTGAAGTATAGTCGCTGACTCCAGTGAAGTGTAGTAGGTGACTCCAGTGGTGAAGTATAGTCGCTGACTCCAGTGAAGTGTAGTAGGTGACTCCAGTGGTGAAGTATAGTCGCTGACTCCAGTGGTGAAGTTTAGCAGGTGAGTTGTAGTGGCTAACACAAATACTGTGAAGTTTAGCATCGATATACGTAAGTTTTATAAGTCTGAATAAATTAATGAGCGTTTATTACGTAGGGTTTGTTGGGTTGAATTATGAACGTTTTACGAAGAAAAAAATCTTGGGCACTGGCCTACTGCATTTCTACTGGGGTGATGTTAAATGTGGTTAAGTTCACTAATGCGTTGCAGAGGTGCGCAAGGCATCATATTCGCTGATATCTGCAACATTGTTTTATTCCTAGTCACTACATCGAATGTTGCATTTTGTTTACGAGGTCTGTGTTTACATCGTCTGGTGTTGACGTTGCCCTCCCTCAGCCAGCGGTGGATCCACCTGCACACCGTGGAGACGCTGACCCCAGATGACTGAGCAATGGCACGCAGCGACATACCATCCACCCACATACGGACAAACATGGCACGTTCCCTCAAACATGTTGGCATGCACCTGGGGCGCACCTGCATAATGATCTTCTGTTGGAATGTAATAGAAAATGTTGTCAACTTCCCGCATCACAACTTGTAAATTGTACATTAGGATTTGCAAAGTCAATATCACTGGTCAACATAAAAAATCATTGTCAAATATATTTGAAGGTATTTTGGTGTTGCTGGGTTCGAAAATGGCAGTAGGTTTTTGAGAGTGGCTCTAGTTTGGGAGATATTTCGTACCTACCCAAGAATTAACAGGGAACATAAACATAACGTATATGTAATATGTAGTGAGAATTTATATGTACAGATAGTTTTATTAAAGATTAAAATTTTATTTTGAAATGATTCAATATTTAACGAAAGGAGTTGTATAAAAAATGACCTCGTGGTATTTTTTCCCAGTTAAAGATGGGTTTTTCACGAAGACCCTGACAACCTCCATGCATTTTGCTACATTTGTAGCGAACACTCTTTTCAAGAACAAAGAAAAAACATCGCAGATTTTGTAAAACAAGCTTATATTGCTAATTTTGGAGTGGCGTTTGGAGAAGAAGTCTTGGGCTCCTCATACGATTTGCAAAACATGTGTAGAATGCCTATGACAGTGGAAAAATAGTCAAAGGCAAAGTTTAAATTTCAGTGTGCCTATGGTGTGGAGAGAACTGAAAAATCACCACGACGATTGTTATTTCTGTATGGTGAATGTGTAAGGTTTCAATCGATACAAGAAAGTTAGGTGGGAATATCCTGATTTGAAGTCAGCAAGGAGAACTGTGCCACAAAAACCTCTTTACCCTTATCTAAATACTGTTCTCCTATATGTTTCACTGCAAACACTTGGTCTACACACCCCCTACCCTTCCTAAAGCCTCCTTGTTCATCTGCTATCCTACTCTCTGTCTTGCTCTTAATTCTTTCAATAATAACTCTGCCATACACTTTACCAGGTATACTCAACAGACTTATTCCCCTATAATTTTTACACTCTTTTTTGTCCACTTTGCCTTTATACAAAGGAACTATGCATGCTCTCTGCCAATCCCTTGGTACCTTACCCTCTTATATACATTTATTAAATAAAAGCACTAACCACTCCAAAACTATATGCCCACCTGCTTTTAACATTTCTATCTTTATCCCATCAATCCCAGCTGCCTTACCCCCTTTCATTCTACCCACTGCCTCACGAACTTCCCCCACACTCACAACTGGTTCTTCCCCACTCCTACAAGATGTTATTCCTCCTTGCCCTACACACGAAATAACAGCTTCCCTGTCTTCATCAACATTTAACAATTCCTCAAAATATTCCCTCTATCTTTCCCATACCTGAAACTCTCCACTTAATGACTCTCTTCTCCTATTTTTAGCTAATATATCCATTTGTTCCCTAAGCTTTCTCAACTTATTTATCTCACTCCAAAACTTTTTCTTATTTTCAACAAAAATTGTTGATAACATCTCACCCACTCTCTCAATTGCTCTCTTTTTACATTGCTTCACCACTCTCTTAACCTCTCTTTTTCTCTCCATATACTCCTCCCTCCTTGCATCACTTCTGCTTTGTAAAAACCTCCCATATGCTAACTTTTTCTCTCTTACTACTGTCATTACATCATCAATCCACCAATCGCTCTTCTTCCCTCCCATACCCACTTTCCTGTAACCACAAACCTCTGCTGAACACTCTAACACTACATTTTTAAACTTACCCCATACCTCTTCTACCCCACTGCCTATACTCTCACTAGCCCATCTGTCCTCTAACAGTTGTTTATATCTTACCCTAACTGCCTCCTCCTTTAGTTTATAAATCTTCACCTCTCTCTTACTTGCTCCTTCCATTCTCTTTGTGTCCCATCTACCTTTTACTCTCACTGTAGCAGCAACTAAAAAGTGATCTAATATATCTGTGGCCCCTCTATAAACATGTACATCCTGAAGTATACCCAACAGTCTTTTATCTACCAATACGTAGTCCAACAAACTACTGTCATTACGCCCTATATCATATCAAGTGGTATTGATCAATAACAACACTGCGACTAACCAAGGATTCGAACCCATGCTTCTTTGGTCCGCCTCATGGTGAGCGAAAACCCATGACGCTCTAACCCACTGGACCACGTAATCCTACAAGAACCAAGCACCCAGCTTGGTTGAGGCTAATACGCCAAACGCGGAGGAGAACGAAATTAGCTCAAGGGTAACACACCTAGCTTGGCTGGGTGTCGAACCATTGAACCACCATCCTTCAACACCAGGCGCCCAGCAGTGCTGAACGTGTTATCCTGATGCAAGGACATTCGAGGTCATGGAGCCTCAGAGACTAATTTCAACCTCATCCTGTGTGGTGTACCAGCATTCACGAGCAGGATCGAGTCCCGGTCAAGCCGCAGTTCTGTTAATGATTCAAAATAACATGTTTCGTTATTTCATTGATATGTAGATTACTCCTGAAGGCTGGTACACCAAACAGAATGAGGTTGAAATTAATCTCTGAGGCTCCAAGTTCACGAATGTCCTTGCATTAGTTTCAGTCTGAAACAAACGAAAAAAAAAATATTTCATTGTGTTCGTTTATTATTAAATTAATGCAAACTTATCTAAATATTCTTTGTTGGATTAAGCTAAATTAAACTGCACTTGCTATAATAAGGTTAGGCAAGTTTTCTAAGGTTCTTTTGGTACAAAATTATTAATTTTTACATTAACCTAAATGAAAAAAATATATCTTTAAAAGTATAAGAAATTTTTTTGGAAAGGATTTAATTTTAAATGAGTTCTTGCTAATTGACCAGTTTTACCTATTCGGCACGACAAAATATATATATATATATATATATATATATATATATATATATATATATATATATATATATATATATATATATATATAAACACATACATGTATATTATTGCATACAAAAATTTCGCTTGCCATGTCCGGTAAGAAAAGTGTTGCTATTTAAGCCCAAATTGCAAATTTAACCTATTCGGCACGATATATATATATATATATATATATATATATATATATATATATATATATATATATATATATATATATGTATATTGTAACCATGAACGAGTGGTATTGATCAATAACAACACTGCAACTAGCCAAGGATTCGAACCCATGCTGCTTTGGCCCGCCTCATGGTCAGCTAGTTGCAGTGTTGTTATTGATCACTACCACTCGTTCGTGGTTACAATAATATAAAATACTGTTTGTTGGGCTAGTACACCAAACGGGGAGGAGAATGAAGTTAGCTTACAGGCACCCACAACACAGTATGTCCTCGGATGACGGTAAAACACCTAGCTTGGCTGTGTGCGTCATTCATGTAGAATTGCGTGGTCCTGTGGGTTAGAGCGTCATGTGTTTTCGGTCACCATGAGGCGGTCCAAAGCAGCATGGGTTCGAATCCTTGGCTAGTTGCAGTGTTGTTATTGATATATATATATATATTTATATATAAATATATATATATATATATATATATATATATATATATATATATATATATATATATATATATATATATATAATAATCATATCCACTACAAATTTATATATATAAATCTGTAGTGGAGGGAAGGCGGGGTAGGGGTCGGCCTAGGAAAGGTTGGAGGGAGGGGGTAAAGGAAGTTTTGTGTGCGAGGGGCTTGGACTTCCAGCAAGCATGTGTGAGCGTATTTGATAGGAGTGAATGGAGGCATATGGTTTTTAATACTTGACGTGCTGTTGGAGTGTGGGCAAAGTAACATTTATGAAGGGATTCAGGGAAACCGGCAGGCCGGACTTGAGTTCTGGAGATGGGAAGTACAGTGTCTGCACTCTGAAGGAGGGGTGTTAATGTTGCAGTTTTATAACTGTAGTGTAAAGCACCCCTCTGGCAAGACAGTGATGGAGTGAATGATGATGAAAGTTTTTCTTTTTCGGGCCACCCTGCCTTGGTGGGAATCGGCCGATGTGTTAATAAAAAAAAAAAAAAAAATATATATATATATATATATATAGTTAATGTATTTTTAATTAACTAATTCATCTACATTAGGCATAAATTGCGTCTTATTAATTTTCTGTGACAAACTATGAGTTAGCAAAAGTTAATGAATTTTTCCTTGCTATAGATGTTTTTCCAGTGGTTTCTGTAATCTTCTCGCCACCATCTACCGGAGGTGGGTGAGTTAGACTCATCCTCTGCATGCACCTTGTCATGAGGCAGGTGTGAGGGACTCGCGTCACAGCACCTGCGTTGTCAGTAGATTGTTGTTGGACGTTCACAACCCGACTCCTATTTTGTCATCAGGTATAAAATGAGGAGTCTTGCCTATCCCCATCCCTGCACACTCTCCTGGTCAGGTGGCAGGTGTGGGGAAGGGCAGGTGTGGGGAAGGGCAGGTGTGGGGAAGATACAATGCTTTACTAGTCCTTTCAGGAGACAGATGTTGGGGATTTCTACCATAAATGACTTTTTTTTAATTAAAATTGATCAGGTTTGGTTTTAACAAATACGTTTTTGAAATTAGAATAAAATGAGTCTTAAATTATGTTCCACTCATCATAGTGCCAAAAAACTTTTTTTTGCCGAGGATAGTGCCTCCCAAATACATACGAGTTTTATAATCAATGTAAAAATGAGCTTTAATATGATGTGTAACTTAGAAAAGGAAGTCCCTCGTCCCCAGGAGCGCTGCTCATCCTAACTTTCAAATTAAAATCTTGGATAACAAACATTGCTAAATACTCGCTCTTCAGTATACAGAAGCCTCTGACAAAATTTGTATGTATCGACATTCATGGGGACTAAGTTACAAAAACCCAATCAAACAAGCCAATATTAACATATATAGGAATAGATGAATGGCAATAACAGAGAGGACTGGAATAAGATACTGCAGTGAACAACTTTGAATATAAACAGAAAGAGAAAAGTATGAGAGGATAAGTTGACTGACCACACTTTGGGTAGTGGAAAGGCTTTAAGAGAATAGTTTTTATCACATTGTAAAGTAATGTGTTATACAGTAACAATCACCAGTGAGCTTTTTAAATTAATTTCTAACACGAAATACTTTCAAATAACAAAGTTCAATAAGCAACTTACCTTTATAACCGACCTCACACAATATAAGGTAACAAGATTATCAAGGGAGACTACGCGACGAGGCGGCTACAGCTGAATCAGACTTGGGGGATCCGCACCGCATTTTATCTGAGAGGTCATGGTTGCGCAGGTGCGATTGGACAAAGCAGTGATTGGATATTGACCATGAGAGGCGTGTCTTATAACACACACAGTTAGCATCATTTTCTTTATTTTCCGAAATACACAGACACGAGGCATTAAACTACAGACCTGTGTCACTGACGTGTATAGTATGCGAAGTCGTGGAGAAGATCATCAGGAGGAGAGTGGTGGAGCACCTGGAAAGACACAAGCTTATAAACGACAACCAGCATGGTTTCAGGGAAGGAAAATCCTGTGTCACAAACCTACTGGAGTTTTATGACAAGGTAACAGAAGTAAGACACGAGAGAGAGGGGTGGATAGACTGCATTTTCTTGGACTGCAAGAAGGCGTTCGACACAGTTCCTCACAAGAGGTTAATGCAAAAGCTAGAGGATCAGGCACACGTAACAGGAAAGGCACTGCAATGGATCAGAGAATATCTGACAGGGAGGCAACAACGAGTCATGGTACGTGACGAGGTGTCAGTGTGGGCACCTGTGACGAGTGGGGTTCCACAAGGGTCAGTCCTAGGACCTGTACTGTTTTTGGTATATGTGAATGACATAACGGAAGGGATAGACTCAGAAGTGTCCCTGTTTGCAGATGATATGAAGTTAATGAGAAGAATTAAATCAGTCGAGGATCAGGCAGGACTACAAAGAGACCTGGACAGGCTACAAGCCTGGTCCAGTAACTGGCTCCTTGAATTTAACCCTGCCAAATGTAAAGTCATGAAGATCGGGGAAGGGCAAAGAAGACCGCAGACAGAGTATAGTCTAGGTGGCCAAAGACTGCAAACCTCACTCAAGGAAAAAGATCTTGGGGTGAGTATAATACCGAGCACATCTCCTGAGGCACACATCAATCAGATAACTGCTGCAGCATACGGGCGGCTGGCAAACCTAAGAATAGCGTTCCAATACCTCACTAAGGAATCGTTCAAGAGTCTGTACACCATATACGTGAGGCCCATACTGGAGTATGCAGCACCAGTTTGGAACCCACACCTGGTCAAGCACGTCAAGAAATTAGAGAAAGTGCAAAGGTTTGCAACAAGACTAGTCCCAGAGCTAAGGGGATTGTCCTACGAAGAAAGGTTAAGGGAAATCGGCCTGACGACACTAGAGGACAGGATGGTTAGGGGAGACATGATAACGACATATAAAATACTGCGAGGAATAGATAAGGTGGACAGAGACAAGATGTTCCAGAGAGGGGACACAGAAACAAGGGGTCACAATTGGAAGTTGAAGACTCCTATGAGTCAAAGGGATGTTAGGAAGTATTTCTTCAGTCATAGAGTTGTCAGGAAGTGGAATAGCCTAGAAAGTGACGTAGTGGAGGCAGGAACAATACATAGTTTTAAGACGAGGTTTGATAAAGCTCATGGAGCAGGGAGAGAGAGGACCTAGTAGCAATCAGTGAAGAGGCGGGGCCAGGAGCTATGAATCGACCCCTGCAACCACAAATAGGTGAGTACAAATAGGTGAGTACAGACACACACAGACACACAAACATAGACACACACAGACAGACACTCAGACACACAGACACACACAAACACACACACACAACTAACACGCTTACAAATACACACACACACACACACACACACACAAACACACACACACACAAACACACACACAGACATAAACACCACAACATACACATTAACACCCTTCCCCACACACACACACACACCAATATCGAGACCATTCCTGGTCAAGCACCTCAAGAAAATAAAGAAAGTGCAAATGTTTGCAACAAGGCTAGTTCCAGAACTAAGGGAAATGTCCTACGAAAGATTTGGGGAAATCGGCCTGACGACACTGAAGGATAGGAAGGTTAGGGGAGACATGATAACGACATACAAAATACTGCGAGGAATAGATAAGGTGGACAGAGACAGGATGTTCTAGAGATGGGACACAGAAACAAGGGGTCACAATTGGAAGTTGAAGATTCAGATGAGTCAAATTGATGTTAGGAAGTATTTCTTCACTCATAGAGTTGTCAGGAAGTGGAATAGTCTGGCAAGTGATGTAGTGGAGGCAGGAACCATACATAGTTTTAAGACGAGGTATGATAAAGCTCATTAAGCAGGGAGAGAGAGGACCTAGTAGTGGTCAGTGAAGAGGTGGGGCCAGGAGCTGAGTCTAGACCCCTGCAACCACAAATAGGTGAGTACACACAAACACACAAACACACACACACACATACACATGGTGGCTCAGAGGGGAAGTCGAAGGCTCAGGGGATCAGAGGAAGATGTTCCTGGTAAGGAAGAATGGATGGAAGAACAGAGTAAAAGGATGGAACAAGAGTGGGATAGCAAACTAGGTGAGCTTTCTGTGAAAACGGAGAAGATGGAGGCAAGGAAGAAGAAATGGGAGTCACAAGCTGAAGATGCAGAAGCCAGGATACAGGCCCTAGAATATGAGGTAAATATGCTGAAGTGAGTTACAAGGATAGTGCTCAGAGGAGACATGGAATCTGAAGCAGGTACACCCCTGTTAAATGAGGATCCCAATGGAAAGGAAGGAGACATGACTTATGCTAAGGACCTATCAGTTCACCAAACAGGGCTGAGGAATGAAGGGGGAGAGCAGTTGAGAGCAGGGATAGCAGTAAGGGAGGGGGGAGAAGGTGGAGAGGGGGATAGATCCCATGCAGAGGCATGACCATGATACCAAGAGTTACAGGAAAAAAGTAAGGGAGACAATGGCTATGTACAAACGGGGTGCAATGACACAGAGGGAAAGGCAATGGGAATAGGACAGGGAGAAGTCAGTGTTTATTTATGTGCTTCAGGAGAGCGAGGGAAGGACACACAATGAAAAACGGCAGGAAGAAAAACAGGAGATTAAAAACATCAGAGAAATGACTGAGTACTTGAAGGGGAGAAATCGGCCGGTCAATCTGATTTTCAAGACAGAAACGGTGCTGAACAGGATCCTGCTAGAGAAACCACAGCTGAAGAAATCGTCAACATACAAGAGGGTGTTCCTAGACCGAGACAGAACAGAACATAAACTGAACGTGAGCAGCTGAGGGATAGGACACAGAAACGAAAGGGGTTATGGAGAGAGGCAAGGACAGAGTCAGCAGAGGGCAACCAGCGCAGGGTGGAGCAAGAAGCAGAAGCAAACAGAGAACCGCCCCAAGAATAACACAACCAAACACTCTATCCCAACACAAAACACAATCCACACTTACACCCCCCACTCCACACTACGCTGTAGAATCCCTCAGCACACTGCCAGGTGCCCCACCCTCACAGACCCCTAGAACACAGTGTTGGAGAAGAAACTGAAGGTATGGTACACCAACACTGATGGGATAATGATTAAGTGGGAGGAGTGGCACGAAAGAATCAAAGAGGCATCACCGGACATCATAGCTCTCACAGAAACCAAGCTCACAGGATTGATGACAGATGCCATCCTTCCAATGGGATATCAGATCCTGAGAAAGACAAATGGAACAGAGGGGGTGGAGGAGTGGCACTGCTCATCAAAAACCAATGGGATTTTAATGAACTGGAGAGAGAAGAAACAAGAAACTGCATAATAGGAACACTTCAGTCTGGAGTTCCCAAGGTGGTAATTGTAGTGATGTATAACTCATCACAGAACAGCAGGAGGCCAAGGCAAGAGTATGATGAGAGTAATAGAGCGATGGTTGACACACTGGCTGAAGTGGCCAGAAGGGCTCATGCGAGCAGGGCGAAGCTGCTAATTATGGGTGACTTCAATCACAACGATATCTACTGGGAGAACCTGGAGCCACATAAGGGCCCAGAAACATGGAGGGTTAAGATGATGGTGGTTTTACTGAAAAAAAACAAGACTGGACCTATTATTCACCTTGAGTAGTGCACATATTGAGGACATCACCTATGAAAGACCCCTCGGGGCCAGTGATCACGTGGTTCTGAGCTTCAAATACATTGTAGAGTTACAATTGGAGAGGGAAGCAGGAAGGGCAGGACGATTGAAGCCAAACTACAAGAGAGGGGACTACACAGGCATGAAGAATTTCACTACAATGAATCAGCGAATACCTGTCAGGAAGACAACAGCGAGTCATGGTACGTGGCGAGGTGTCAGAGTGGGTTCCTGTAACGAGCGGGGTACAACAGGGATCAGTCCTAGGACCGGTGTTGTTTCTGGTATTTGTGAACGACGGAAGGAATAGACTCCGAAGTGTCCCTGTTTGCAGATATTGTGAAGTTAATGAGAAGAATTCAATCGGACGAGAACCAGGCAGAACTACAAAGGGATCTAGATAGACTCCAGGCCTGGAACAGCAACTGGCTCCTGGAGTTCAACTCCACCAAGTGCAAAGTATGAAGATTTGGGGAATGGCAAAGAAGACCACAGACGGAGTACAGTTTATATAGCTAACGGTAAATTGCTGTACGTGCATAGAAATTTTCCCACAAACAAACCCTCTTAAGTTGCTTCAATGTTAACCCTGTGCTGCAATAATTATTTTTCTTTTCCTAATGGATTATTTTTTTCTCAAGGATCGTGAGTATATACTAATGATATTTGAGACATCTCTTTGTAACATAGCAAAATTATCTAGAATGGAAAAAAATTATTTTGAGCAGCGTATACAGGACAAAAAGCTCCAAGACAATATATATAAAAAAGCTTCTGAAGCATCAAAGTAAATGGAGAAATGATAGGAAGTTTTGCTAGTTATAGCCTCTTGGCTTTTAAGATTAAAGATTACGTAATTCAGTGAAAACAATAAAAGCAACAAAAGCTTATTGCAATTATAATCCCGTCAATGTTTACAGGGGTTTCAATCACATAGATGTCTAACAAGGAAGAATTACTAGAGTTTAATGGTAGGATATTAGAGCGACTGCCTAATGCAGTGTCCAGAGTTGAGTTGGAATAGAAAGAATAGAAAGTAACTTCTTGTAAGTAATAGCATCACTGTTGAAGTGACTCTGCATGATTTAGCTATGGGCAGAGTCACCCATAGGAATACTGAACCGAAATTATGATTTATTGTGCAGCTGCATGCCCAGGTTGATACTAGGCTCTTCTTCAGCGTGTAGGCGTTCGGTTCATGCCCAAATGGGGTATAAACCAGATTTAATTGTTCCAGTGGGTATAAATGAGGTAGAAAAATGAGGAGAACGCCCGAGAAATCTTGCGCTAAGACTTGGTTTTGAAATGACCATATTTGAGTAACAAGACCATATTTGAGTAACAAGTAGCAGCAGCAGTAGCAGCAGCAGCAGCAGTAGCAGCAGTAGCATCAGCAGTAGCAGCAGCAGCAGCAGTAGCAACAGCGTCAGCAGTAGCAACAGCGTCAGCAGTAGCAGCAGCAGTAGCAGCAGCAGCAGCAGCAGCAGTAGCAGCAGCATCAGCAGTAGCAGCAGTAGCAGCAGCAGCAGTAGCAGCAGCAGCAGCAGCAGTAGCAGCAGCAGCAGCAGTAGCAGCAGCAGCAGCAGCAGCAGCAGCAACAGCATCAGCAGTAGCAGTAGCAGCAACAGCATCAGCAGTAGCAGTAGCAGCAGCAGCAGCAGCAGCAGCAACAGCAGTAGCAGCAGCAGCAGCAGCAGCAGCAGCAGTAGCAGCAGCATCAGCAGTAGCAGCAGCAGTAGCAGCAGCATCAGCAGCAGCAGCAGCAGTAGCAGCAGCAGTAGCAGCAGCAGCAGCAGCAGCAGTAGCAGCAGCAGCAGTAGCAGCAGCATCAGCAGTAGCAGCAGTAGCAGCAGCAGTAGCAGCAGCAGCAGCAGCAGCAGTAGCAGCAGCAGCAGTAGCAGCAGCAGTAGCAGCAGCAGCAGCAGCAGCAGCAACAGCAGTAGCAGCAGCAGCAGCAGCAGCAGCAGTAGCAGTAGCAGCAGCAGCAGCAGCGTAGCAGCAGCAGCAGCAGCAGCAGCAGCAGCAGCAGCAGCAGCAGCAGCAGCAGTAGCAGCAGCAGCAGCAGCAGCAGCAGTAGCAGCAGCAGCAGCAGCAGCAGTAGCAGCAGCAGCAGCAGCAGTAGCAGCAGCAGTAGCAGTAGCATCTATAGCTATTTGCTTGCCAAGAAATACGAGCAGTGACCTCAGCTATCCTACCTGATCCTTTGGCAATAAAAACAGAATTTATATTTGTTAAAATAGCAAAAAAACAATAGCTCCGATTACATCAGAATCTCGCATAACAAAATATCCAAATGTCTTTACATTTTCAGCGGCACTAGTTCCTTTGTGACCGTTTAATAAAATACGGCGAGAAGCCGAGACATTCAATAAAAGTCTCAGCATTGTCACAACCATTAAAATTATTTAAAAAAGAGCTTAAATTCAGGGGCATATCAATCAACAGTAATGTTATAAATATCAATACAGAAACCTCAATGGAAGTGTTAAGTAAAATCTAATAATCCAGTAGAAACAGGAAGGAAGAGAACAGCAATTATAAATAATATTCCGAAAGCAAAAGTTATATTATTATGTTTTAAAGCACTGTAAAGCTTCTTGATCCAAATACCCTTGATAATTTTATGAAGACCAAAGTTGATGGAGTCGTTTTTCTTATATATAATTTGCTCTGCTTTCTCAAAAACTTTGCCAATTGCAGAGCCAATGATATATGACAAATCAATAAAATAAAATCTTTTTAATTTTAGAATAACTTTTATGGTGAGGATGAATAACTGTGCTAACTCATTACTCGCTTTTCCCATTTGCGATTATTAGTAGATTAATGTAAATTGCTTCTTGGGTTAATTAGCGAGATAATTATAGACGTGATAATTATTATAATTGATAAATAGTTTAAACACTGTAGTGTATAAATTAGTTTCATTAAAAAAAATCAATAATTAATTAGCAGCTAAAGAAAAAAAGGGCATACACTTATCTGTGAATAAAAGTCTGAAAAGTTGGGCGCTGGTTAATGATTATACTTCCGGCAGCTAACTTGCTCTGGGATTTTTGTTTTATGTTTGTCTTTGCGTATTCAAAGTCCTCATCCACAAACAATAACAGTAACGAGGATCATTAGTTACTAAACCATCTAGTATATTTAAAGAATCACATCTATGAGATTCTAAAAACTGAGACGTATTGTCCCGTCAGACGAATACCTAACAAGATCAAAACCTTCAGAGCAGAAAATGATATTTACTTTTAAAAAAATAGCTCTTTTTCCCACAAGAACAGCAAAAGCAGCGGTAAAATACGAACATTTTAAAATATTAACAATGAGGTATTAAACTTTATAAGCTGCAAGCAGCTTTATTTACCAATGTGGAATACCAACAACATTCCCACTTACTATTTTTACTATTTTTCTTTGATAGATGACAGTGTTAATAAAAGTTACACAGTTGATTCCTACTTTTATTAGGAGTTTATTCAACGTGGTCTTGTGTATAACAGAGTTTTTTCACTAAGCTTAGTTTACCAAAGTAGTGTACTTTTAGTCTGTATGGTCTGCGGCAGAGCCGTCTCCAACAGAGTTGTATCCAACAGAGAGGTCTCCAACAGAGCAGTCTCCAATCCCAGAGAGGTCTCTAATCTCAAAATGGTCGGGTTGAGCTGTAGCTCCCGGATCGCCCCTGTTCCACTTCTTCGGATCAAAGTTTTGTGGTGTAGCCAAATTTCATGTTTTTTTTTGGGTACCTTCCTACTTCCACCCCAGACTCCCGGATCGCCCTCGTTCCTCGCTCCAACTCTTCGGATCAAGTTCCCCATGATCATTTCAGACTTGAGTAAATTGTGACTTCCTTAGATTTATGTGTAAACAAATTTAGACTTACTGTGTCTTATTCATAAGGGCTTTTTTATCTCTTGGATCTCAACTACCATATTCAATAAAGGTAAACAAATTTAGACTTAATGTGTCTTGTTGATAAGGGTGTTTTTATCTCCTGGATCTCAGCTAAACATCAATGTGTGCTATTAGCTTATTAAGAGGTAAGTATATTCAATCAAGAGGTTAAAGAATACAAATCTAGGGTTTACCTTTTAGAGTTCCTTGTAAGGTTTTACCACCAAATGGTATGTAAACCTACGACAGCCCATTTTCTCCACTTCAATATTGTTATAAATCAGAGGTGAATCAATACGCATATTCATTTTTACAACATTTTATTTATAGAAAAAATGCATAAAACAGAGGTGAATCAATACACAAAATCATTTTTACAAAATTTTATCATAATACCTAAAACAAATTTTTTACGTAACACATCGAACTTCTGTCTTTTAGATAAAATTATATAAGATGGAATGTGAAGGACGTGCCTAGTATGGGCCAACAGGCCTGCTGCAGTGTTCCTCCTTTCTTATGTTCTTATAATTTGTAAGGTCTTTCCACGGTATTACAAAACCTGACTAACACAGGTATCACAATTCCTGAATAACACAGAAGTTAGTCTTACCATAGTATTATAATTTTTGGGTCTACCTTGTACTTCACATTGAGTTCCCGATTCTCTATTATATATGTTAACCTAATTTTTGTTGCAGGTTAACATTAAGTAACTAATGATAACAATATTTTTAAACCTTTGAAATTTTTTCACTTTTCTTGTGATATTTTCCACTTTTTATGCTAAACACTTACTCAAGAGGTACATCAATCCATACGAATATTATACATAATAAAAAAATTTACGGGTTATACAACATTTCACAATTTTTCACCGTTTTTCACTAATAAGAAGCTAGGCTCATCTCTCATCACAACATCTAAAAGAGACAGCATATAACATCGTAAAACACTTCCAACACTTTCCTAATGTGTCACAACTTTCAGTTACAACTCTTACCAACAACATTCTTAAAGACTGTTATTTTAACACTCGACTTCCGTGGTACAGCAGCGTCAGTATCTTCTCCCTCGAGTTTTGTAGCTAAAATGGTTATTCTTTTTTCCTTTTATATGCCAGGAGAGGGTTGCCTATTATTTTTTGTCGTAAGATACATGCTAACAATCATAAAAACAGAATTTACAACCTTATGAGTTCTTCTACCAGTCAGTTCAAGAACAGTTGCCTCCCCTATCAAAATGAGTAATGATCTGTCACTGATTTCCGGTCACAGACCTCCACCCACACAGACTTCCAAGACCTAAAAATTCCCCCGAATCCTCTACAAAACATCTGTTACGTCACTTAATGCATTGTTCTCTGCAAGGGAAACTTATGATTCTAACCACTTGAGACTCTGCACCCCTCTCTTCTCCACAGGGGGCACTTCTGCTTCTAACCGCAAATTTCACATGCTCTGTAACTTAAGACTATGCTCCCCTCTTTTTGCGGTCACTGATTCCAGTCGCAAACCTCCACCCATGCACTAGGCCCCATCCTCTATGCACATGCGAAAAAAAAATTATAAGTGAACTGTCACCTAGCCGTCTCTTCTCCGCAGGGGAGCTACTTCCGGTCTTTAGCTTGTGAATCTGCTCCCCTCTTTTTGTGGTCACAGACCTCTACCCACGCAGACTTCCAAGACCCAAAATTTCCCATGGTACCTCTACAAGACATCTGCTACATCTACATCCTCTATGAACACTTGGGAATCATTAGTAAACTGTCTTGGCAGTGCCGGAAGTACAACTGTTCTCCCATACGATTACTTGTCTGTCATTAACTGTGAAAGATTGTCACACATATTAAAACAAAACACATGTGTTTAATTGATTAGTTTTAAACTGAATTTCGAAGCATACACATCTAGTAATACTGATATATTTCGTTATCCAGCGAGGATCATCATTGCTGCCTCTTCAAACAGTGGCAAAAAAAATTTCACATCAAAACTAGTGAAGTCATATCATCAGAAATTTAATAGCATACCCCAAACCTCGGGCAAGCATTCTTTGAAATATGTGCTTTGGTGGTCTCCTGCTTGTGCTCGTGCGTTTGAAACGCGCTTCATGGGGCAGATGTTACAATAGGACCACAGAGCAACTCCTTAATTTTTAACGGGCGAGAGCGGTCGCCCCTCGTGTCATCTGTGAAGCTAAACGCACTTGTGGGCGGGATTATGTTTCTACCGTCACTTCAGCTTCCTCTATGAGTGCAGTCCGAAATAAAGTACGGAAACTGAGTGGCAAATACTCTCCAGACCGGTGTCACTATAGCGAACCCTCCATGTGTGCCCCTCGTTTCTTTCCTCCAAGTCTGCCAAAGAGTAAGAATCTTTAGACTTTTCTTCTAGCAGGGAAGAGTCTTCTAATATGTCATTTACACTTCTGGAACTAGAATCTACACTTTCCGCTTGCCGATCATTGGCAGCTGGGCCTGTCGGCATTCATATCCGTATACTCCAACATTTACATCCGTCAGCCCTTGCTGTCCTCTTACGTCTATTTAATATTATTTGGTCGCAAGGAGTTCTTTCCCAGCCGTGGAAATCTGCCATTGTTCTACCTTTTCGTAAACCAGGTACTTCGGGACATGATGCCTCCCACTATCGTCCAATAGCTCTTGCCAGTGCAGTTTGCAAGGTGATGGAACGTCTAGTAAATAAACGTTTGATGTGGTATTTAGGGACACACAATAGTCTCTCTACTAGTCAATATGGCTTTCGTAAGCGCCGCTCTACTATTTACACCTTACTCCGTTTAGATACGTATCTTCGTAATGCTTTTGCCAAAAACCACTCAGTTTATCACCATCTTTTTTTGATCTTGAAAAAGCATTTGACACAACTTGGAAATATAACATCATAGCCCAAGTTCACCCCCTAGGCCTCCAAGGCAATCTGCCAATTTTTCCTTAAGAACTTCTTATCTGAGAGACATTTCTGTGTTCTGCTTAATAACATGGTTTCCCCGGACTTTGTCCAAGCTGAAGGTGTCTCCCAGGGATTGTGTCCTTAGCATCACACTTTTTCTCCTTGCAATAATGATCCGGCATCTATTCTTCTATGTAATATATGGTCAGCACTATGTTGATGTCTTTGCTATAGCTTGTGGTGGCGCTGACTGTCGCCTCATTGCAGTTTCAATCCAGAATGTTGTCTACCGTGTTTCCAATTGGGTCACTACTCGTGGGTCTAAATTTTCTAGTACTAAAACACACTAAATTACTTTCACTAGACGTTCTATCGTCCCTGATAATGCATTGTACCTGTATGGCTCACGTATCCCTGAACGTGATACGGTCATGTTTCTCGGCCTTCTGTTTGACCGTCGGTTATCCTGACAACCTCATATTGCCTCCTTGAAAGGAACTTGTCATAACCGGTTGAACCTCCTTAAAACCCTCATCTTTTATGGGGAGCTGATTGTCGAACTCTCCTTCGGCTGCATTCAGCCCTAATTTTATCGAAACTAGATTATGGAGACCAAATATATTCAGCGGCTTCTCCTGCAACTCTTTCTAAACTTGATCCCATCCATCACCAGGGATTACGTTGATGCCTCGGTGCTTTTTACTCTTCACCTGTAGAGAACCTGTATGCAGAGGCGAACATTCCATCCTTGAATGATCGACGTGATGTGCATTGCGTCCGCTCTTTTGTTGGCTCTCATGATCTTCACAATCCTTCCATATATACCATAATAACGGTTGTTAGTAGAGGTTCATTGTTTTTTCGTCGCCCCTGTTTACTCCATCCCTTTTACCTTCTTCTACATTCGCTTTTGTCTTCTCTTCAGTTGCCCCCTTTATATATTCACGTAGCATCTTACTTTTCCCTTCCCCGTTGGGAAGTTCCGACAGTTCGTGTCTGTTCTTCCCCACTGCCATGCGCGAAAGCCCAAATACCTACAGTTGCTTCTCGCTCTCTTTTTCTTAATTACTTCTAGTCTCATTCTCATGCCGTCGCACTGTACACTGGTTCTAAATCTTCTGACGGTGTGGGGTTTGGGACAGTGTTTCCGGGCAGCGTAGTGCGAGGGCATTTATTAGACTCGGCTAGTAATTTCACTTCTGAATTGTATTCAATTCTCGTAACAATTATCCATATTGTATTTATGCCATTTGTGGTAGTCTCCGACTCCCTTACTGCTTTGTAAGCTATAAAAAAATTTATTCACCTTACATTCTATCAAAACAAGTTTAGGTTTCTGGTTATTTTCTTATCATCGATGCCAAGGTTGAAAGACTACGCTCTCCCATCTTCGCATCAGACACACTCATCTAACTCATGGAGAGGCGCTCGGTCCCACTCGGTGAAACCTGTCAGGTTCCAGTTCCGGTTCTCTATATTCTGTTGGACTGTCCAGTCTATCAACAGGCACACAGAACTTACCTCCAACGCAGTCACTGCTCTAATGCTCTTATTTTATCTTCCCTCCTCGCTGACGGACCCATCTTTCACTCAGACTCCCTCGTTGAAATTTTGACAGCAACTTATTTACTACTCAAACTTTGATGATCCTTCCTCTAGCACTTCTCACAGCCCTTTCTAACTCTCCTTCTGTTGTCCACTTCACCCTTTCTACCTTATAATTCTGCACTATCCCCTGCCCCTTGTAGGTCTGACACTTCTTTTTCATTATAATAATAATAATAATAATAATAATCTATCCACCTACCAACCTGCACCCCGAGGCAGAACAACATAAATATACTTCTGGGGTAAAACCAATTTCGAGTTATAAGTACTGGGTACTTAAACAAGTGTCAGTTATAGTTACGTGCAGTTGTTTATTGGTGAGGTATATCGGAAAATTATTGTGTATGTGCACTCTGAAAATTATAAAATTAAATTTAGGATGGATGGAAATCCTGCATAAATTGTTATTTGTTTAACTGAAAGAGAGTTGACTGTGAGACTCTCTTGGGGATGATGACCTGCCCTGACATCATCTATAGCGTTGTAGAAAAAGAAGTAGATTTTGCTAATTTTTTTTATATAAATAATATTTCATAAGGCCCCAAAAATAAAAATAAGCTAAACCTATTTTAAATATTTGTTAAATGTAATTAACTGATACATCCTCAGGGAAATATAACAGAATAAAGTGATATTGAGGAGCAGTACAGTCTCTCACAGACGATGGATTTTTCAAACAGTACAAATTAGAACTGTCACTTAAGAGGACATGTTGAGACATAAGGTAACCAGATTCTAGGAACAAGTGGCATGTGTTGGTGTCCTATGATCAAAGGTGTTGAGCCAATTACCAGCATGGATTCGCCGCCTGGCCCTCGCGCTGAGTGGTTCTTTTGTTGCTGACTCCTGGTGGCCAACGAGAGTTACTGATTTTCAGCAATATGGCGGCTGGTGGAAGGAGGATCAACACCATGTGTGTTGAAGTGTTGAAGGGAGCAGTGTACCCGGATAACTCGATTGTTTTGTTGCTTGCGATTATCCGTGATGCTTATGGCATTGGAACTGAGGAATTACGAGGCATAGCGCTGAATGGGGTGCATCGTATCTTCATCAAGTTTGCTACGACAGCGGCATATGAGAGGATCGTGGACGGCTTTCATGACAAACCAATGGTGATCAACGCTGGCCTGGAGGTACGCTTGAGAGATGTATCAAGATATTATACCTTCATTCGAGTCCGAAACGTGCCATTTGAAGTTATTGATGAGGATATTCGAGTAGCGTTCCAACAATTTGGAGTGGTTCATACGGCAGTGATGGGCAAATGGACCGACGGCATTTACGCAGGATTGCAGGAAGGGTCATATTCCCTTAAAATGACTCTCCGAAGGCCTATACCTTCGTATGTTGTCCTTGAAGATTTTAGGACTCAAGTCTACATCACATACGCCGGTCATCAGCGAACCTGTAGACTATGTGGGGCGTATGATCATGTTGCAGCTGCTTGTGGGAGGAGGACAGACCGTCGTCAGGAAGAACGAATGGATGACAAGGTGGTTGACAGGACAGAGAGTGTGGTGCCAGTACCACCAAGTGTGGCACAGAGTAAGCGGTGGAGTGATGAGGTGGACGAGACGGGCGTCACCTGTGAGACACTGCCTGAAGGCTCGGGTGTTGAACAGACGGAGGGGGGGATTGCACCTGTGGATGGGGGGATTTTACAGGGGGACTTGCCCCATATTTTGCAAGATGCCCTCTGAGATTTTCTTGGCATGCCCAGAGAAGAGTCCCCTTTAGAGCCTGGTGATGGGCATGTGGAGTCTGTGGAGCTGTCTGGGGAGGGTGTGTTTACATCACATGCCGGGGAATCTAACCTGGTGGTGCAGGATGTGGTGGCTGTGGTTCACAGGCAGGATGAACAGTTGGAAAATGTGGCTATGGATTACAGTAGTGATTCACGTAAAAGGCCTGTGGGTGGGTCCGATGAGGACGTGATCACACCCGCAGAAAGTTTGTACACAGCCATGGGTAGATGCGGCCCGCAGGGAAAAGGGTGGGGTGTCAGGAAGAGAAGGGCTTAAACGTGGTCAGGGGGTGAAGGAGAAGGTGGGAGGAGCGCCAAAAGTCCAGAGGTATCGAGGAAAAACCCTATGTTGTCTTCAGAAGTCTCACCATAAATGTTAATGGCCTTAGGGCCGAGGTGAAACGACGATGGCTCGAGGTGACTATGAGATGTTTTAAGGTAGATATTTGTTTTGTACAAGAACATAATTTCAGGTGTGCGAGGGAATTGTGTTTGAATGGATACAGAGTGTATGCAGGTGATTCAGGGAAATTAAAGGGAGGGGCTGCTGTGGTCATGCGCGAGGTCAGTCCTTTTAAGCTATTAACGTGGGAGACGGGTGAGGAGGGTAGGGTGGTGAAGGTGGACGGGGTGTGGGGTGATGTGCGCGTGAGTTTTATAAGTGTGTATATGCCTGGCGGATCTCTGCAGGAGTACTAAGGAACGTTTTGTAAAGGAAGTATTGCTGTATCATTTGAGAGGACTGCCTGAGGTAACCATTATAGGAGGAGACTGGAACTGTGTAATACGGGGTAAGGATGTAGAACCTAGCGGAGCGGGTTGTGTCCTGGGAGTGCTGAGGAAGGTATTAGGAGCAGCTGGGGTGATGGATGTAGTTAGGGGAGGAGGTTGGTGTGTGGACCACACTTTCGTGAGGCGGGGATATCAGGCGAGACTAGATAGGATTTATGTAACTAAGGAGATACAGTTTGGTAGGGTAGAAGCTATGGACGTGGGATATTCTGATCATAAGGGTGTGTTGGCAGATATCAGCTGGGAAGGAAAGATTAAAAGGTATGACTGCTACTGGAAATTGAATATAAGTTTATTGCAAGGAGTTGGTGAGGGAGAAAGTTTTGCTGCATGGTGGCAGGGGCAATGGGAGAGAGGTCAGCATGTGGGAGACTTACTGAGTTGGTGGGAAATGTGGGCAAAGCCGTGTATTAGGAAGTATTATACAAAAATGGGCAGGGAAGAGAATTGGGAGAAATTCGGATTACAGAGGTACTTGGAGGGTCAACTGGAGGATTGTTACAAAAGGGGCGGGAATTCTAGGGTGGATGAGATGGGTATTCTGAAAGGTCGTCTAAGAGAATTGCAGAATGAACGATTTAATGCGACACGCGTGAGAGGAGGGCTAGAGGAGGTCTTGTGGGGAGACAGGCCATCAGCCTGTGTTCTCCGACGTTTTAGGAAGCGGCAGAGGGACACAACTATGATGACATTGGAGGTGTGTCGGGAGTTAGGGGGTATAGGGGAGGACAATTGCTCCAAACTACTGAAGGAATAAGTAACTATGCAGATCACTGGGTAAAAGAGTACTTGCAGGAGGAAGAGGGGGAGGTGAGGGACAGGGCAGTAATAGGGGAGGGGATCAGGTGTATTGTTAGTAAGGATGATAGGAAGGACATGGAGGGAGAGATTAGCGAGGAAGAGGTATGGGAGGCAGTGCAGGGTTTGAGCAAAGGGAAGGCACCTGGATTGGATGGTCTCCCTAATGATTTCTATGTGCATAATTGGGAGCCCCTAAGGGATTGTTTAGTTAAAGTTTTCAATTGTATGAAGAATGGGAGGGTATTGGGTAGCATGCAGAACACTGGGGTTGTGGTTTTGGTGAAGAAAAAAGAGGAATGTAGGACGATGAAGGATTATAGATTTATAACTTTAATGTGTGCGGATTATAAGATCTTCACAAAGGTACTAGGTAATAGGCTTAAGAAAGTGGTGGGAATGGTTTTACATAAGGGGTAATGTGGAATCCCAGGTAGAAGCATGGGTGTGGGTCATGGTCAGATTAGGTATTTTATTGAGAGTGGTGAAGGGGAGGGGGGGTGTTGAGTATCGATTGGAGTGCGGCTTATGATAGTGTTGACAGGAGTATGTTGTATGATATCATGAGGCGGCAGGGTTTTGGGGATGAATTAGTAGGTTGGGTAGAGACTCTGTATAGGGGAGCCAAGCTTAGGATACAGGTAAATGGGAGAATGGGAAAGGAGGTGACTATGGATAAGGGTTTAAGACAGGGATGCCCATTGTCACAGGTTTTGTTTGCTTGCATGCAAGATCCCTTTTATCGTTTAGTTTCAGGAGGAATGGCTGAGGGGAAGGGGGGGATGCAGGGATAGTTGGATATGTGGATTATACTACGGTACTATTGCGAGATGTAGAGGAGTTAGTGAATGTGGGGCGTATTGTAGAGGTTTTTGGGAAGGCTACTGGGATGAAAGTAAACTATGCGAAATCTAAATTGTTGGAGGTAGGTGGGTGAGTAGGGGGGAGGGTTGGGTTGGGAAGGGGTGGGCAACAGTGGAACAGGTGAAGATTTGTGGGGTGGTGTACCGGGCGGATCCGGTAGAGGCCAGGGCGGTTAATGCAGAGGTGGTAGTGGGAGAGGCCATTAAGCGCATGGGTGGTTGGCAGCCTGGTGATGTCACATTGCATCAGAGGGTGGTGATCATCAATTCATTAGTTTTTAGTAAATTGTGGCATGTGGCGGCGGTGTTCCCTATTATTTTTGAGGATGTGAAGGAATTGTAGAGAAGGGCATTACGTTATATATGGGGTTATGGGAGGGCGTGGTTAAGTAAGGAAGTGGTAATGACGAGGATACGTCAAGGAGGTTTGGGGCTCATCCCATTAGCAAGGCATCTGTAGTGTGTTTATATTAAGCATCGATACCTCAGGGTGGGTGGGGTGCATGCGAGAAGAGTGGGATTGGTTATGGAAGATGTCAGAAGGTGGTGGAAGGGGAATGATCTGAGGGAGTGTGAAGGAATGTTGAGGCAAATCATGGTGGTTAGGGAGCTGAGGCGGATCACTGCGAGTCTCCTGGGCAGGGGAGGGGTACAAGGGAGGGTGTTACATGGGGCAGCGATATACCCTGTGTATGATTGGATAGGTATATGGAAGGGATTAAGAAAGTTGTGGCTTAAACCAAGAGTACGTGAATTTGTGTATAGGTTTTTAATGGGGATCGTTGCATCAAAGGCAATTTTGTTCCATATGGGGATAGGGGAGGGAGGGCTGTGTGATAGATTTGGGGAGGAGGATACTGCGTATCATGCGGTGTATTTTTGTCCTTTATTGAGGGTAGTGCGTGAATGGTTTGGGAAGGTGTTATGCAGGGTGGGGGGAAGAGGGCTTTCAACCTTGCGGGCCTTAAGCTTTGATGTGGGAGGGTGGGAGGGGAGGTGAGACGGGCAGTCTTGTACCTAGTGGCAGACTGCTTGTATGTGTCTTGGGGAATGAGGGGGGTGTCGGGGGAGTGTAGAGTCAAGGCTTTGGCTGTGTGTTTTATAGGACAAAATGTAGAAATAGGGATCTTTATGGTCGGCGGTGGGATTCAGCTTTTTCTGTGAGTTATAGGGAGTTGGCAGTGAGTAGTTTACTACAGCTGTGAGGGAGGGTTTAAAAGGACTGGCCAGCGACAGGGAGGGGGGTATGCATGGTGGGGAAAGGCGTATGAATGAAAGGGAGGGGTGGGTGGGTGACTGTGGACTCAGCGGGAATTTGACACATGACTGAGGAATGCGCAATGTGTGTGGTATGACGGGAGATGGGGTGGGAAGGAACCCCTATGGAGCAAAGGTGTCAGGGGTAACCATAGTGGTTTTTCCTCATAACCTACCAACACATCCCGTACACCCCACCCACCCTGAACCCACACTAAAATAACCTCAACAACCCCTCCACTGTCAAAACTCTATACGCTGTCGGAAAAAAACTATCCCAACTCCCCCCATAAATCTCCCTATTCCTACATTTCATTCTAAAAATTAGGGCAGCCAATGCTTTGACCACAACCCTCACCTCCAAACCCCTCATACTCCAAAACACGAAAATATAATCCAAAACTATGTACGTCAAAGCCCTGCGCACACTTTCCGGGTAATCACCCATATCTAAACTTAAAGCACACAACACAGACACACCCCTCCCACCAATCAAACTCAACACCCCCCCTACCCAATCCCGCACCTTTCCCATGTCCCTCCAAAAATACACCACATGAAACGCCGCCTCCCACTCCCCACATTTATCACACTCCCCATTATTTGTCATACTCATCATAAAAAGCTGACTCTTCGCTACCAAAATCCCATGCAAAAACTTAAAACCCACCTCCCGAACTCTTGGTCGAACCTTAACCTTCCTAAACCACCACCAAATACTCTTCCAGTCATACAAAGGGAAAGTTTCCTCTCCCCACACTACCACCTTCCCTACATCCACCCTATCCAACCTACTTGCTCGTACCTTTACCGAATCCTGAACCACCATAAGAAACCGAAGGACCCCCTCACAACCCACCAACTCTCTCCCTCCCCACCACTTCCTCGCCCCCCTCGTCACCCCTCCTATGCGCCTACCCCCCTCTCCCCCAGTAAATTGAAATTCCTGCTTCAAAAAAACACTGCGCAGCCTCAGTCTTAGTGGAACCAAACCCAAACCCCCACATTTAACTCTAGTTTCCACCACCTCCTTATTTAACCAGTGCCTACCCCTTCCCCACACAAAATTATAAACTCCTTTTCCAACCTACGAACATCCCCTCCAACAAAGGTAAAACTGCCGCCCTAAACCATAACTTACTGTATACTAATACATTCACCACAACAACTCTTTGTAATAAAGTTACCTCCTTCACCCCCAACCCTTCATCCTATCCAAAGCTTTATCTACCACCTCCCTAGAATTCACCTCCCATGCCCTTACTAGGTTACCACAAAACACTATACCACAAACTTTCAACTCCTCAACGCAAGACCATCCCTCCCGTACCCCCAACGCTCCCCCTATCCAACTTCCTTCCTCTAACAAAACCGATTTACTCCTATTAACACTCATGCCCGTCACCTTACCAAACCTCACCATCAAATCACTGATCCATCGTAAACATTCACTCGATGTTACCAACAACGTGGTATCATCTACATAACCTATTATTTCAGCCCTGCACCCCCCACCCTCCCCCCTCCCTTGCTCCCCTTTCTCAACCAACCGAAAAAAAGGGTCCTGCAAAAACGCAAAACCGGATCTGAGATAAAGGACACCCCTAACAAATACCTCTACCCATACCTACTGCCCAACTAATCCTGCCATTAATTTGTACCTTAAGCAAGGCCTCAGCATATAAAATTCGAACCCAACCCACTATTTCCTCATACCCCCCCAAACTGTCCTCAACTTCCAACGACCCTATTGTCATACCTTCTCTCCTCCTACGAAATTGCCTCAGAACCACCGCCAATGCCCTATCACCCCACAACACTTCTTCCATGCCACTCCTAACTCTTAACGCTTGAAACCGATCATTCTGGATATCCCTTAAAGCCACCCTAATACCCTCCAAACTCTCGCCACTCCCTACCCCCCTCCACCTCCAACGTCCCTCAATAACCCCTCTAAATACCGTTGATACCCAAATCTATATCGCGCATCTTCCCTACCCACCTTTTCAAAAAATTCCTCAATGGCAAGTTTCCCACATTCATTCCACCACTTCGCCACCCCAACAATACCCCGACCCCTCCCCCACAAAACCTTCCACCACCCCTCAAAATCCACCTGCCATGCTAGCCTCTTCAACATCCCCACATTGAGCTTCCAATAACTTTGAAACACCTGCACTGCCCCTCCCACCCTAATTGTGCCAAAACACCTTTATGTCGAAAACCAACATCTATGCATTCCACTTTCTCCACCCCACTACTTTTGAAACATATATCCTATCTAAACGGGCTGCATACTGTCCCCTACTAAACGTATACTCACCAGGTTATTCCCACCTCCCACTACGTCCACCACCCCCACTGCACACAAAACCTCCTCAAGATCCTCACAACTTGCCCCGAACCCTCGGTTCCACATCCTTGAGTCTAATAATACAATTCCAATCTCCCCTATGATAGCTACTTGAGGCAAACCCCTGAAAGCATAAATTAACTCTTCCCTCACAAAATTATCCTTCACACGCAAAGTAGGAACGCCGCATATAAACCCCAATAAAACTAACATTAACCACTCCCCATCTACCATCCACCCTACCACTCTACCCCTCCCCTTCTTCCCATGACCCCAAAACAAAAGGAATACCCTCCCTCACCCCCACCCCCACAACCCCTTTTAAGCCAGCAGACCTCCCCACAAAAATCTGAAACCCCTTCAGAAACAACTCATTACCCTTCCTAAAATTATGCTCCTGGAAAAAAACTATGTCTATCTTAAGCCTACATAAGGTTACCTCTACCCACCTACGCTTGACCTCATTCCTGAGGCCATTCACATTTATACTTAGACACCTGAAAATAAAGGCATAGGTTTACCCTTCTGTTTCGCTTGCTTCCTGTCATTCTTAACAGTTGATGCAACCTTATTACCACACTTTTTGTCACCTACCACTTCCTTATTCACTCTGGTACTACCATTTCCTCTAATACCAGCCACATTACCACGTACCACCTCTGACCATACCTTTTTCCCCGGTCTCTGCCCAGGAGTGAGGATGTCATTTTCCTCCTCCTCCCCAGTTCTCTTTCTTGATTCCACCTTCTCCATTTCCTCCTCTACATCCTCCTGCTGTCTATGGACCTCCACATCCACCTGTACCACAGTCGCTGTAGCTCCACTACTTTCAATCTGGTCCAAAGATGACAGCAAAGTCTCCACCTCACCACCCACACCCTCCCCACTCCCCAAATCCATACTCTCACCTCCCAACATCTCATTCAAATCCTCCAATATAGCAACCTCATTTACCACACAAGGAACATCCTCCTGTTGGTCCTCAGTTTCCTGAGGCAGCCGCTGATCCTTCAAATTCTGCTCTTCTCGACTCTGCATCACTTCCTGTTCTGCCTGCTCCACTTCCTCATTCCACTGCCTTCTTCCCTGCCCTCCTTCAGGTTGACTTTCCATGGCACCATCCTCCAGTACCACGCCCTTACGCTCCTCCACACTCTTGCCTGCAGGTTCGACAGTCCCACGTCGTCGATCTTCCCGTCTCCTCACACACTCAGCCGCCAGATGTCCAGGCTGCCCACACAATCTACATGTACGCACCTGCCCTTGATACGTCACATAAACCTGTGTACGGAAACAATCCACCATTACATAAGATGGTATGGGCTTGCGCAATGTCATTTTAACTGAATAAGTTCCCTCCAAAAGACCTGCATATAGCCCCTGTGCCCATCTGCCAATATTGACTGCATGAATGACACCAAATAACTTAAAAACGTCCCGGATGTCCTCCGGTCCCATTTCAAAGGGAATATTCTGTACCTTAATCCATTTGTAGACAGCTGACACGTCCCGTAAACATACCTCTACACCAGGATTCACCATCATTCGTTGATCCTGATATGCGTCCACCACCCTCTGATATGCTTCCGTGCTTGCAAATTTCACAAACAGCCTCTTTGCACCGTTGATTGATATCCCGTAAAAATCTGCAAGTATCACATGGTATGTGTCGCGAAGAACGGCAGGTAGTATCACATCCGCATTCGTCGAGTAGACCGCTCCTTGTATAAACTCAACACATACTGTGTTAACTCGCCGCCGGTAGCCGTCCGCCATCTTTGCTGAAAATATAATTTCCAACTGCTACCACCAGGGGCTGACCAACACGTCCGCACACCACCAGTGCTGGACGCGGAAAGAAAAGGAAATTTAGTGCTTGTAAATTAAGTTTACCAATCTGTATGCTGTTTCTGTCTTGTCATGTGTTCTGTATTTGTTTTTTTTGTCAATAAAATATAAAAAAAAAAAAACATTTTTTCCAGCAAGTGCTACTTTCTCCCTTAGTTCCACAAGCTCAAACTTACTTTCTTCTCTTGAAGATCTAACTTAGCAGCAATGAATTTAAGTTACTCCCTGAATGTAACTTTTTTTCGTAGTCGAACAAAAAGAGTCAGGCTAAAAAATGAAGGAGGAGAATAAAATAATAACAAAGAGAAACTACATACGTCCACCAGTACAGTCACTCTTAATTATAATTACATCTATCGTTAGAAATTTGATAGAAACTCAATACCAAAGGAACAGCCAAAAAGTCAATCTTATTAAAGTTAGTGGAATAAAACAGCGCACACGAAAACTGTATCAGCCCACAAGAGGCATTTCTCGTACTTCTAAGAACACAAGATATGACAGGAGGGACAACTGTCCGGACCTTAAAACTTTCCAGCAGACTATGGACTCTAATTCCCTACATCTACAAGTATATTACTATGGAATTAAAACTTTCCACGCACCTATTGCTCTTCAAAAATGAGAGGCAGCTCTACAATAGCTCCTTCAACTGGACACTCTACTAAAGTTCAGTATGAATGAGCTATGGTCGAGGATCCTCTGGTCATCAAAATAAAATGCAATCTACTAAATTTATCACACACAAATAACTTACTGAAGAAAGTCTCCAGTAGATTTATAAAATTATTAAGCTTGATTGCTCTACCTTCATCTCTAGTCTTGTACTGTAGATTAATTCTTAACTCCTAGGAATTCGTTGCAATCTGGCATTTTCAATCAATTTATAATCAATTTATAACCGCCAGAAATAAGAAAAGTGCGGCAATTTTAAGAAGACGTTTATTAAATAAACCTACACGAAAGAAACACATAACAAAATAAACGTTCTAAGCAAAGTTAATTATAAATTTAACATAAGAAATTTCCAACCAAAGGAACAAGCAAACGTCCACACAGACATCGTGGGGGGGAAGGACAATATATCCAAGAGACAATAGTTTGTTCTCCACAAGGTGATGGATCGTGTTGCCTGGACGGTAGCCTGATAAAAGTGACCCAAGTAGAGTAAAAGCACCGCCTGTCACAGGCTATGGGTAAGTTAAGTGACAGTTGTCCGTGAAGTGTAAATACCTCAAGGTCATCTCCGGAATGTAAACAGAGAAGCCGTGTGAAGAGAGTAGACTCAATACAGGTAATGAGTGAAAAAAAAAAACAGTACAAGACTATTTGCGTCTTTATGCAGCCAGTCAGTGTATAAAATTCGTGTTCATATACAGTTCTTTCCATGGAATACTGAGCCAGGAACTGCACTTTGGGGGAAAGCTGAATGTTAAAAGAAACTAAGTTGAAGACAAAGGCATACGAAAACAGACAACACAGATAAACGAAACATAGATAAATTAGATGCATTTCGGTCATTGCGTGATCAGAAAAAGGTGTCCACGTATTGCATAACCTCGGACCCCAGAACGTCAATGCACGTGAATCAAATTTCGTATTCACAAGTTGTCATATGAACACTAATTCAAACTTTCCACTAAGAAATACCAACTTAGAAGCAAACTAAAAACACTATTAAAGACTCTTATTATCTCTTTTTATGTCTTATTATCTCAGCTGGATCAATGTCGAAAAACAAACCAGCACATTAAGTTTGAAACCAGTCGGAATTTGAATTAAGCTATCAACATTGAAATGAGAAGAAATTATGCCCGAAAAAATCTAAATTTCATTTTTTGCCAGATTTTTCAAAAAAAAATATATCCAAACTTTTCTCTAAGTAAGGTTTGCCAGCGTGGTTTAGGTAGGTAAGTATTCATGTAAGTAATAAAGAAATATTTGTTTAATGAGCATTATATTGATTTAACCCAAGATAAACCAATAAAGTTGAACACTATGATTTTTTTTTTATCAAAAGAGACATTCTCCAATTATTTCACGAAAAACAATTTGATTAATTAAACTAGCATACTAAAACTTACACAACCTATAATCAAGTCAAAGCACTCAGTGAGGAAAACAAATCAGCGTTAAAAGTTTACAAGCCGATCAAAAGAGACGTTCTTCAGTATCTATCATACGACGTCTGTGGAATGTGATGCACTCAGGTTCGATTCAAGGAAAGGAAGGAAGGAAGGATAAGTCCATTTGCTTGTATCCAGAGCTCCTCACTAGCATTAAGACAAAAATACAGAACTACTATAAAATAATACTCTATTATTTACAGATTAAAAGTGACTAAATGGCTAAAGTTTGAATCCAATCCTATGAGCCTTTCTCCAGCTATCACTCGCAATCAAAATCTGGAAATGGCCTATGTAACATTGTCCATAGAACACATAGGCATACACATAGTCCTGTGAATCAATATTGCTTTATAAACAATGAAGTTGATCAAATAAGATGTTCTCGAGTTATAAACGAAACTTTTAGAAAACAAAATACAAATGTTCCTAAGAAACTACCAGACAATAGGATAGTCTATCCTCGTTCTGTTTAAAAACTCCCTTAAAAAGTATTTTTTTTTTTAGTTTTCTTTTTTCATTTATATTCCTTTTAACATTCTCTACTATCCTATTTTTTTTTCTTTTATGTTTTTTATGAAAAATTGGACTTTACAAAACTGTTTTAAAAAATGGTAAACAGACAGTAACAGCCACTAAAATCAAAACAAAATGCTTCCAACTGCTCTCCAAAACGATTAAGATCATCACACTCGACCTAGATTTCCTAGAAATTATGTTTATGCAGTTGAATTACTGGTTGTGGCTGCACTGTGTGACCCTTGTAGGTTCAGCGCTTCTTTTTGATTATGATAATAATTTACTGGCATTGTTGATATAAAGATGGCATATACAGTACACAAGGTGTGAGAGATACATGTCTAGTACATATTGTTACATGTTTGTCACTGATTATAATGCGAAAATCTCATCCAGCTCCTCAGAGCTGGGGCGTGTGCCCGAAATACAGCAGGCATTACCCCTCTGAACAGCAACACTGAGTCGCTGGAACAGAAAACTAGCTGCACTGGGATCCCTAGTTACCCTGATGAGACTTTTGCCCAGATCCTTAAGGAACTTAAATGCACTCTTTCCTTATGAGCCAGACGTAGATCTCCATAAGAATTCCTATGGTGTTAGAGCAAACCCTTAAAGACTAGAATGAGGCAGTTCTCCATATTTGTCTCGGTCTTTTGAGGACTTCGAAAAGTGAAGCAGCTACGCTCCTTCCTCCCTGGTGAATTGGAGATAGAGATCAGGCAAGGTAGGTTGACAAGTGTAGTCTGGACACCAACCTGCTTCGTGTCTGATCCAGGGCTTGAAGGGCTAGAGATACCATTGAGGACGCTTCTGGCTGCCATCAGATCATGCTTCATAGTTGGGGTGAACTCCTCTTACGTCTGCTAGGAGCTATCCAGGCTGTTGTGAGGCTCCCTCTTGGCATATTGATGTTAATAACCTCCTCTCATGTCTTGCAATCTTTCCCAAAGATTTACGGCACACAAGACCATGGTACCTGAATCGGTCTGCTGCTTCACTGCCACAAATACACCTGTGTTCTGCGAGAATAGGGGCGGCAAGTTGAAAGGCAACACCAGTACGGATGGTCTGTGGGTCGAGGCGTATGCCAAGGCTGAAGTTGGAAACAGCTAACAGAAAGTCCCCTGCATGAGGAGCTCTCACTGCCAGGAGGCAGACTCTATCCTTCCCTGACACACTCTGAAGCATTGTTGAGGCTATATTCTGCACTACTGGGCCATCCCAGTGCGACTGTTTGTAGTTGTTTGGGGGAGCAGGTCTGGTTTCAGAGCCCGTTAGATTAAATTATCCCAGATCATAGCTCCGTCAATGAACTTTTGGTCCTGGACTCCAATCTTGTCCCTAAGATGTTCAGGGAGAATCGCTGCTACAAGCCCTCTGGATGCAATGCATGAGGACAGAAAAGCAGGTAGCGCAATCTGAGATGACTTGAGGATACAAATGCCTCCTAGTCTGACTGGGAGTGTAGCTTGGTTCCACTGGACCTCTTCTAGAGTGAGGTTAATTACTCTCTTAAAAATCTGTCTCAGGATACTGTCATATTCGTGCAATATAGGATAATCATATGAAGGTGCACATCTTAGGAAATATGTTAACCTGGGCAGACTCAAGCACTTTGTGAGAAGGTACAAGGCATCATGGGTGTCAAGATTGCCTATTCGTTGTTCCATTCTCCTCAACTCTTGCAGTTTCTTCCTGAGAATTGTGTCAATTGCTTCGCTTCCCAGAGGTGCTCCAAGCAAGACGCTATTTGTGGGGACAATGACTGTTGCTCCTGGTAGTTTTGATCTCACTGTATTTATCACTTGTTGACTGACTGAGATTATTTCACATTAGGATGGATTCAGGATGAGACCCATTTCCTGTCCCCGTGTCATCACCTGTGTAAGATCATCTAGAAGGAACTCCTTTGTACCTGCTAGTGTGCCATCATCCAGGAACCAGATGTTTTCCTCACTGGTCAGTCTGACTGTGATTTCCCTAATCGCTATACAGAAGAGAAATGGTGCGAAAGGATCCCCTTGCTGGATACCCTCTGATGATGTGATTTCATGCTCTCCAAACAGGAGCATTGATTCCTTGTTATATCCAGCTGAAACAAAAGGGAAGAGACCAGGGAAATGTTCTTGTACGACTGCTAATACTACGTCTCTTTTCAGGAGATTAAATGCATTCTTGAAATCTAATTTTACCACTGCATTGTCCTCAGGCAGGTTGCTGATATACGCCCCTTGTTACGGCCCCCTATCTAACAAGGCTGTTAGGTAGTATACCTGCCGGCCTGTGACGTAATCAAACGTGATGTTTGACTGACGAGCCGGCTAGACCGACAGTGCTAACGAGACTCTCCCATATACAACACTGGAGAGTTCACTAGCTCTCTGATACACCTGGGAGTGTTTGACAGACTTGGAGAGTTCACCAGCTCCCTGATATACCTTGGGAGTGTTCAACAGACAGACCTGGAGATTGACTCTTCGTGCTGGTGACGGCCTTAGACTATCTACTGGCTTATTCACTGTACCGACTGTGTTCCTGAGACTATGTACTTGAAAATAGACTATTGTACCTGAAATTATGTACCTGAGGTGTCTTGTGTGACACTGGTAACAGGTGGTGTCTTGTGTGACACTGGTAACAGGTGGTGTCTTGTGTGACACTGGTAACAGGTGGTGTCTTGTGTGACACTGGTAACAGGTGGTGTCTTGTGTGACACTGGTAACAGGTGGTGTCTTGTGTGACACTGTGGTACAGGCAGTCAGTGGTGTCTTGTGTGACACTGGTAACAGGTGGTGTCTTGTGTGACACTGGTAACAGGTGGTGTCTTGTGTGACACTGGTAACAGGTGGTGTCAGGTATTTAGTGGTGTAGTCAGAGAGAGTTTGTGATGGTGGCACGACACAGGTTGAGTCGTGTATTTGGGGTGTGTCATAACGCGATGCAAAGGTTTTATTAGAGATTGAGTTCATGATACAGGGGGCGTGCCATGTGCCACAGAGATGGTGTCGTGTGACACAGTGAAGGTGTCTTTTATGGTACAGGAACGGGTGTCGTGGAACCCCGTAGGTGTGCCATAAGACAGAGATAAGGGTGTCTGAGGACACGGTGGAGAAGGCGTATCATGACAAGGGGTGGTAGTGTCCTGTGTGACACGATGACGGCAGCGACTTGACACTGCACTAAGTATATGATTTTACTTGTGACTTTTATCTTGTACTATGATTTTGTGTATATAAATGTTTTTACACAAATTATTAGATTATGTTTTACACATTATATATTAACTACAGATTGTTTTTATATTAATAATATAATAAATATTAAAAATCTGATATTTTACTTAGTATCCCAAACAGTCGTTTATTACAAATGGTTATTTATTTTTGTAATATGGGGGCACGCCCCCTGTATCATGAACTCATTCTCTAGTAAAGCCTTTGCACCGTGTTATGACACACACCAAATACACGACTCTTAACTTGTGTCGTGCCACCGTCACAAACTCTCTGGATACACCACTGAATACCTGACACACAATCTCCGGGTAGTCACAAGACGCCACCATTCAGTGTCACAAGATGCCACAATAACTCGGTGACCCCGGGTCAACACAATCTCAGGTACATAGTCTCAGGTACATAGTCACAGGTACATCAGTCAGTATGATGAATAAGCTAGTAGATTATGGTGACCAGACTTACTGCTCTCCTCATTACAGTGTCCTCATTAACTGTACTTGGCCTTGCAAACATCACAAGTACAGAGTTGCTCTCGAGTAACACAGTTTAGAGAGGATAGAACTTCCAGTTCTCTCTGCACTGAAGCACTGTAGACCTGTCACCAGCACCACACTGCGAAAGTCTGCAACTCTCAAGCAGGTCTGCCTGGCGAACTCCAGTAGTGTATCAGGGAGCTGGTGAACTCTCCAGTGTTGAATAGGGGAGAGTCTCGTTGACACTGTCGGTCCAGCCGGCTCATCAGTCAAACATCACGTTTGATTACGTCACAGGCCGGCAGGTATACTACCTAACAGCTAAGTTAGATAGGGGGCCGTAACACCCCCACCACAAAATGACCGACACACAAAGATTCAGGTACTACGTAATATAAAATTTATCCCAAACAGTCATTTCCCGGACAAACAATATTATCCCGGACGGGCCCCCATATTACAAAAATAAATAACCATTTGTAATAAACGACTGTTTGGGATACTAAGTAAAATATCAGATTTTTAATATTTATTATATTATTAATATAAAAACAATCTGTAGTTAATATATAATGTGTAAAACATAATCTAATAATTTGTGTAAAAACATTTATATACACAAAATCATAGTACAAGATAAAAGTCACAAGTAAAATCATATACTTAGTGCAGTGTCAAGTCGCTGCCGTCATCGTGTCACACAGGACACTACCACCCCTTGTCATGATACGCCTTCTCCACCGTGTCCTCAGACACCCTTATCTCTGTCTTATGGCACACCTACGGGGTTCCACGACACCCGTTCCTGTACCATAAAAGACACCTTCACTGTGTCACATGACACCATCTCTGTGCCACATGGCACGTCCCCTGTATCATGAACTCAATCTCTAATAAAACCTTTGCACCGCGTTATGACACACCCCAAATACACGACTCAACCTGTGTCGTGCCACCATCACAAACTCTCTCTGACTACACCACTAAATACCTGACACCACCTGTTACCAGTGTCACACAAGACACCACCTGTTACCAGTGTCACACAAGACACCACCTGTTACCAGTGTCACACAAGACACCACCTGTTACCAGTGTCACACAAGACACCACCTGTTACCAGTGTCACACAAGACACCACCTGTTACAAGTGTCACACAAGACACCACCTGTTACCAGTGTCACACAAGACACCTCAGGTACATAATTTCAGGTACAATAGTCTATTTTCAGGTACATAGTCTCAGAAACACAGTCGGTATGGGTTTAGGAATGGTGAATAATGAGGGTCAAAATATTGATTCAGGCTTTGACATCATAAATCTTAACAATAACAGTAATCAAGTAACACAGGGTAATGATAGTAACAGAAATTGTGTAAAACAAAAGCTGAAAAAGGTTCACAAGAAGATACATCTCAATGTATTTTACACTAACTGTCGAAGCGCCAGAAATAAAATTAACGAAGTACGTTTGGTAGCATGTGCTGGGAACTTTGATGTCATTGCAATAACTGAAACATGGTATAATATAAAGAGTCGGGATATGATTGCTGAGTGTCATATTCAGGGGTTTAAGTTGTTCCATGTAGATAGATATAATGGGAAAGGGGGTGGAGTTGCATTATATGTACGAGAAAATATAAATTGCTGCATAAAAACAGGCATAAAAATAGATGGATCATTAACAGAATCTGTTTGGGTAGAGTTTCTAGAAGGTCAAGAAAAACTGATTGTAGGTGTAATATACCGACCTCCAGGCTTGGATCACGATAGAGGGAGACTTCTTTGGGACGAAATTGTTAGGGCTTCTAGGCACAATAACGTAGTGATAGTAGGGGATTTTAACTTTAGTCAAATTGACTGGACTTCTTTGACCGGTAATCTGGAGTCCAGTGACTTTATGGAAGTAGTTCAGGACTGTTTTCTGAAGCAGTGTGTGACGGAGCCTACCAGAGGTAATAATTTGCTCGACCTAGTCTTGTCAAATAAAGAAACCCTTGTAAATAATCTGGAGATCACTGAAGAGCTTGGCGCAAGTGATCACAAATCCATTACTTTTAATATTACCTGGGAGTACGAGAATAGGGGTAATACGGTAAAAGTTCCTGATTTTCGTTCTGCCGACTATACTGGACTTAGAGAACACCTGTCTAATCTCGACTGGGGTAATCTAGCTAACGATTACGATGGGATCTGCGTTTATGATTTTTTTCTTAATAATGTACAACGTGCACAGAGTATATTTATTCCCAGAAGAATTTAGGTCAAATAATAACGATCCCAAATGGATTAACAGGAGGCTAAAACATCTATTAGGGGGGAAAAGAGGAATTTATAGGCGCATCAAAAGAGGAGATGTTAACCTTATTGACCAATATGTTCAGTTGAAAAGAGAAGTAAAAAAGGGGATTAGAAAGGCTAAACGTGACTATGAGATTAAGGTTGCTAATGAATCAAAGACTAATCCAAAAGGGTTCTTTCAAGTGTATAGGACGAAGGTGAGGGAAAAGGTAGGACCTCTGAAAATTGGGAATGGACAGCTGACGGATAACGAACTGGAAATGTGTTCTCTATTTAATGACTATTTTTTGTCAGTCTTTACACAAGAAGACGTAAATGAGATTTCAGAAATTAACAATTATTCAGTTCCTGAAGAATTCAAGTTAACTAATATTACTGTCACGAGGGACATGGTTATCAAACAGATAGATAAACTGAAGCAAAATAAGTCCCCGGGACACGACGAGTTGTTTTCCAGGGTACTTAAAGAATGCAAAATGGAACTTAGTCAGCCATTAACGAATGTGTTTAATACGTCCATCCTAACTGGTATTGTGCCAGAGATGTGGAAGATAGCTAATGTAGTTCCTATATTCAAATCAGGGGATAAGTCAAATCCATCAAATTACCGTCCAATAAGCCTCACATCTATAGTAGGCAAATTATTAGAATCAATTATAGCTGATATTATTAGAAGTCACCTTGAAGAACATAATTTGATTAATGAATCTCAGCATGGGTTCACGAGAGGTCGTTCCTGCCTAACAAATTTACTGACGTTTTTCAATAAAACATTTGAAGCAGTAGACAGTGATAAAGAATATGATATAGTTTACTTGGATTTCAGTAAGGCCTTCGATAGAGTACCTCACAAGAGACTCTTAAGAAAGGTGGCAGCTCATGGTATAGGAGGTAAAGTTCTAGCATGGATAGAGGCATGGCTTACCAATAGAAAGCAGAGAGTTTCCATTAATGGGGTCAAATCTGAATGGGGATTAGTCACTAGTGGCGTTCCACAAGGATCAGTTTTAGGCCCATTGTTGTTCATAATTTACATAAATGACCTTGATGAAGGAATTGCAAGTGACATGAGTAAATTTGCTGATGATACAAAAATAGGCCGTATGATTCATTCTGAGGAGGACACCAGAGAACTCCAGGAGGATTTGGACAAATTAATGTCTTGGTCTGAAAAGTGGCAGATGAAGTTCAATGTGGACAAGTGTAAGGTACTAGTCCTTGGTAATGAAAATATCCTCGAATTTATAAACTAGGTGAAGTAGAGCTTGATCATACAGAATGTGAAAAAGACTTAGGAGTCATGGTAAGCAGGAATCTAAAGCCAAGACAACAGTGCCTAAGTGTGCGCAATAAGGCTAACAGATTACTAGGATTTATTTCAAGAAGTATAAGCAACAGAAGTCCAAAAGTTATTTTACAGCTCTATACATCACTAGTGAGACCTCATTTGGATTATGCAGCTCAGTTTTGGTCTCCTTACTACAGGATGGATATAGATTCATTGGAGAACATACAAAGAAGAATGACTAAAATGATTTACAGTATAAGAAATCTCCCGTATGAAGATAGACTTAGAGCGTTGAATCTCCACTTCTGGAGAGACGTAGAATGGGGGAGATATCATCGAGGTGTACAAGTGGATGATGGGCATAAACAAGGGAGATATTAGTAAAATACTGAGGATATCGAACCAAGTAAGAACCAGAAATAACGGATTTAAATTGGATAAATTTAGATTTAGAAAGGACATAGGCAAGTACTGGTTTTCGAACAGAGTTGTAGATACGTGGAACAATCTTCCGAGTACTGTGATAGAGGCTAGGACCTTGGGTGGCTTTAAAAAGAGATTGGACAGATATATGAGTGGGAGGGGCTGGGTTTGATTGGTGTCGTGAGTACGGGAATAAATTCTTATGTAGTGGTGGTTTTGATATGGACCTGCCTTGTATGGGCCAGTAGGCCTTCTGCAGTGTTCCTCCATTCTTATGTTCTTATTCTTATGTTCTTAATAAGCCAGTAGATAGTCTAAGGCCGTCACCAGCACGAAGAGTCAATCTCCAGGTCTGTCTGTTGAACACTCCCAAGGTATATCAGGGAGCTGGTGAACTCTCCAAGTCTGTCAAACACTCCCAGGTGTATCAGAGAGCTAGTGAACTCTCCAGTGTTGTATATGGGAGAGTCTCGTTAGCACTGTCGGTCTAGCCGGCTCGTCAGTCAAACATCACGTTTGATTACGTCACAGGCCGGCAGGTATACTACCTAACAGCCTTGTTAGATAGGGGGCCGTAACACCCCTGTTGCATGAACTGCTGCTTCACTTCCTTGAGAGACCCCAAAGCCAAGCTGTTTTGGTTGAAGCATCATGGCTGCCTCTGAATGAATACTTGAGTCTTACACAATCAGTGGTTCCGCAGTGGGGACAGAGGTGTTGGAACTGTTGGTGCCCCTGGCTTTCCTGACAGGGTGCTTTCCTCTAAGTGCTTCAGCAGTGTCAGCATCCCTGGGGGCAACTGTATCTTCACTGGTGATAATTCTGATTACCCAGACTGTGTTGCCTTCTTCAATTTTCTTGCTCACCTGGACTTTGATTTTTTCGCTGTCAGTGGAGTGAGTGGGGGTTCTGCCTCTCCCGTTTTTGTATTGACAGGGAAGGTGAATGAGGTTATCAGCTCTACGAAAGCCTCTTAAGGATTTAATGGTCATTGAGGCTAGCCTCTTTCCCCTTCTTTCCGGCACAGCTAAGCAGACATTGCCAAAAAAGTAGCAAGTTGTGCCATGCCTTGATGGTTGGTGGAGCATTTAGGATAGCAGAACCATCGTAAGTTTCCCAGCTGCGTGTGGACGGGCTGCTTTGGGAATATGTGTGAGTGTCCTGGTACCTGTTGCTTTAATTGCTTCCAAGATATTATCTGATGAGATGAGATCTGTTGGAATGGGTTCAGGTGCCTGAAATGGCTCTGGATCATCACTTTCCACAGGACATCCTGAACCAGGACAGCTACCGTGTTTGCGGAGGAAACCATTAGAGTTGAGACAACAAAGCTGTAAACACGACTAACACTTGTTTCTCCTAGTTTTGCCAGCTGTGCCATTTTCCTGGCTGCTCGCTTCCTCCTGATTGGCATCCATCTGGCTAGACTAGACTGTAGGAGTGGAGTATGACATGCTGGGTGGATATGGTGCGTGGAAGGTAGAGAACTACTTGACCGTGGTGGCCTGGTGGGGTTTGAGAGGCTGACAGGGATAAACTGCTCCTAGGAATTGGGTGGGGGAGGCGCTGGTATTTGGGTGGGGGAGGCGCAGGTTGTTGGGTAGGGTAGCCCGGGGAGAGGGGTGAGGGGAGTACAATACACATGGACTTACACACTATATATTGTTCAAACTATCTTACAATACACAACATTATTTGTTTCCCATGTACATCATGAAAGATGTGGGTATGGGCACTGCTAAACCCATGTGTTCCCTCACCACCTACACACGGAGGCTCTTTCCCCTCCCCCGTGGCGTGGGGGAGGCGGCACTGACTGGTCACTCCCTCGTTAACATTAATCCCACATTGTTTTTCCATAACATATGCCTTTAATTATTCCATGCATCGACATGTAACCATTTCTAAGTTAACTGGAAGTATGGCACATGGTGCTGGAGATAGAGGTTTTTATTAGAGCTTTTCGAGGATTGTATATACGGTAATCTTGGCCGGCACTCCCACACAGTGTAGGCCTTATTCTCCCCCACCCCCACTGCCCATCTTCCTCACTACCACCACTCACCAACCTTCACAAACTGCACAACACTTCCACTATTTACATTGAAACGATGCACTGAAATGTCTTCTCGCTGCATTGGAATCTTCCCAGAGTATTCACACTGAGTCGTGTTCAGTCTTAACCTGGTCAGCCTCCTTGATCAGTAATTATAATTGAATATGCATTCATTCATATATGCATAAATTTACGTATGTCTTTGTATGCGTATGCGGATGTATTCTTGTATGTATGTATGTGTACATATGTATGCATGAATGTACAGATGTACATGCATGCATTCATATGTACACGTACATACATACAAGAATACATCTGCATACGCATACAAAGATATGCGTAAATTTATGCATATATGAATGTATGCATATATGCATACATGCATATATGCATACATTCTCATAAGAATGCATACATTCATATATGTGCTCACAGTTATGCATACGCACATGAATAAAAAATGAACATTCGTAAATGCATTCAAATGCAAACACTTATACATACGCACATGCACACATACACAAAAGCGTATATACGTCGATACTTTCGTATGGATACGCAAGCATGCATATATTTCATGTCTATTTGGAAATATTGTTTCAATAAAAAAATTTGACCACCCATCTCCATTCATTTTTCGTCCTTTGAGTTGCTCAGAGGCCGAAATACATATAGTTATTACATTCCACGCCCAGCCTTGGTTGTGTGCGGGTGTACTGGGTAGACCTCTGGTGGCCGTCTTGTGAGATTTCATTTTCACAGTAATGGCGGAAGGGTACCGGCCCCGAGTAAACACCATTGGGATTGAAGTGCTTCTGGGAGCAATTTACCGTCAAATGTGGATATAGTGCTGCCAGCTATTCTTCGAGATTCACTGGGTGTGGATAACTCAGAATTATATGGCATATCCTTGAATGGTGTGCGACGGATCTTCGTGAAATTTGCCTGCACGGCGGCTTACAACAGAATCGTAGACAAGTTTCAGGACAAGCGATTGGTGATAATGCAAGGACTGGAGGTATGTGTAAGGGATGTGTCTGCTTCATATAAGTGGATTAAATTGCCTAACGTCCCATTCAAAGCGGGAGAAAGTGACGTCCATGAAGTGTTGCAAAAGTATGGGATTATACACACTGTTACAGTGGGACGTTGGACAAATGGTATTTACGCCGGTATGTTGGAGGGAATATATTCGGTCAAGATGACGTTAAGGAATCCCATACCCTCATATATATTAATGCATGGTTTTCGCACTCAGGTGTACGTTACATATGTTGGACAGGTGTGTACCTGCCGGTTGTGTGGGCAGACTGGGCACCTGGCGGCTGAATGTCAATGTAGGAGGACTGAGGAGAGGCACATCGAGGTGAATGGTGTACAACATATAGAAGAAGCTGTGCAACAGAAGGACAGAATGGTGGGAAAGCGAGAGGATGGTGTGATGGAGGGCGTGGTGCGGCAAACGTGGAGCGATGAGGTGGAGCAAGAGGAAGCTGCATAGGCTGTGGTAGGCAAGGATTTGCCTGCAGTACCTGAGGAGAATGGTGAGACATCAATGGATGAGAGTCAGAGGGATCTCCGAGAGGAGGCTGAAATTTTGAGGGATTTGAATGAGTTCATACGTGGTGGTCCATTGTCACTTGAGGAAGTGTCAGGGATGGAGCATGAGAGGATACAGATTGATGGTAATGCACAAAAGGAAGGGCAGAGTGAAGTCTTGGGGAATGTGGATAAGCGAGCTGAGGTTCAGGGTAATGTATCAGTAGTGGTGGCTGAAGTGCATAGGGAAGAGTGCATGGAAGTAACTGGGGATAAAGGGGAATCAAGGAAAAGGCCAGGGAAGGAATCTGATGAGGATCTGTTAACAGCCGCACAAAGGCCTGGTAAGAAGGTGTGCACTGACGTGGTCCAAGGAAAAGGGAATAGAGTGAAGGGTAATGGTGACACCAGGAATATGAAGGGTGATGGGAGGGGTAAAGGAGGGTTGGATGGGGCATTGAGTGGAAAAATAGATAAAAAAGCACTGAAGCAGAGAGGTAAGCCCTAGCCATTTCTTTCAGGTGTGTAACAATGAACGTCAATGGCCTCAGGAATGAGGTCAAATGTATATGTTCTTCCAAGAACATAATTATCGAAAGGGTTCTGAAATTGATGTTAAGGGGTATAGGGTTTTTGCGTGTATCGCAGGGGCATTCAAGGGGGGGGGTTAGTGGGTGTTAGGGAATCCAGTCCTTTCACCTTGTCATCTTGGGAGACCGTGGGGGAGAGGGTGGTTAGGATGAATGGGGAGTGGGGAGGGGTGCAGGTTAGTTTCCTGGGGGTATATATGCCGGCAGTAGCTAATAAGAGAATTAAAGATGATTTCGTTAATAACGAATTGACGTATGCCTTTAGAGGATTGCCCCAAGTAGCAATTATAGGTGGGGATTGGAATAGTGTGATTAGGATTAGGGACGTGGAGCCTCGGGGAGGGGGGTGTGTATTGGGGTCTCTCAGGGACGTTTTGGGGGCGGTGGGGATGGTGGATGTAGTGGGGGGATGGGAGGAGATGGTGGAATATACATTTGTTAGGAATAATTACGCTGCGCGATTGGATAGAATATATGTAACAAGGTCGGTAGATGTGCGAAAGGTGGAATGTTTTGATTTGGGTTTCTCGGATCACAGGGGCATGTTGTTTGAGGGTGGGTGGGAATGGGTTGTGAGAGTCTATAAGAGTTATTGGAAATTGAATACGAGGACTTCACACATGATTGGAACCTTTCATGAGAATATTTTAGACTTCCCTGCGATCCCTGTTGGGGAGGGGAACACTACTTAATCACCCAATGGCGTCTGCAAACCGTGTGAAGATCAAACCATCGCATGGGACCATCAACGATTCATCTAAGCAAGCGACTCCACCAAAATTCTCTACTGCATTATGTACGCCCATGTACACAATGTGGCTGCACCTGGATCATTCAATAACACCATCAATGAACTGTTCAAACTCAACAACATGCCCAGCTTCACATTCCCAGCATCTCCACCATCGTCTGACATTATAAAGTCCACTTCAAATATTGTCACCGTCGAGAAGGCTCCACCACCACTACCAACTCCATCACTACCTCCCACCACTGAGACAACAACACCACCACCTCCCACCACTGACACGGACCAATCAGAAGCCGCCCAACCAGCACCAGCCCCCACCACCGCTACTGCTCTATCCACCACCAAACCAACAGCTCCAGCATCTCCCACCAACTCCACCACCGCCAAACCAACTGCTCCACTCACCACCAAACCAGTGGCCCCATCCACCAGCTATCAGGAACATCATTACGACAACGTCAGATTTTACACCACAAAACAATTCAGCACAACAATGCTATTCCCAGACCTTGCGCAGAGACTCCTAGATGGGACTGTCAAGTTCACCCGCCTCAAGAACACACCTAATACCTTAGAAATAATTGTCCACCACCTTAAAAAACACGCTACATCATACCCCTTAAGCATATGCTATGTAACTCAACTCTCAAGAACAAAATTCAACGATCTCTGCTCTGGTTCTGCTGAGTAAACTCCACTGACATGTCAAAGTTCCCCAGCACTTTGCTATTTAGCTAAAGCTGTTTTGTGGCTCCAATCGACCCTAATACAGCTGCCTTCTGTGCCTCTCCCACTACTGCCTGTCAACATCCTGCAGTACAACTACACCCGCCTCATCAGCTGCAACAACTCTCCCCAGCAACACAAACACCTATCAACAACGCCTGCAGTTTATCTGCACATGTCGCCCAGAGTGGACGGGCCACTCACCTGTATATTCCCACCTCCTACCCATCCCCAACCTTTTCCCACATTTCAATCCTTACCCATCCTTCTTCCATCCCCATCTTACCGACGCTCATGTCAAATCAAGCTCAAGGTTGTTGGAGATGGAAGGGGGGGGGGAGGAGGCTTTTGAGGGGTGGTGGGAGAAGTTGTGGATGGGGGGGTAGGGTTGACGTCTGGGGTGGTGAAGTGGTGGAATGAGACGGGGAAAGTAGAAATTTGGAAGTTTTTGAGAGGGTAGGAGGAGAGGAAATGAGGTACAGGTATGGGTATCAGAGATATTTGGAAGGACTTTTGGGTGAGTGTCAGGAAGGGGCCTGGAGAGGAAGGAATTATGGTGAAGTGGTCGAGTTACGAGCTAGGTTGAGGGAAATTCAGGAGGAGAGATTTCACGCTCTAAGGATAAGGAGCGGTATGGAAGAGGTATTGTGGGGCAACAAAGTTTCAAAGGTAGTGTTGAGGAATTTCCAAAGGAGAAGAAACAGTATGTTGACTGCATCATTGAAGGTGGAAGAAGGGGTGGGGGGGTTATCAAGGGGAAGGGGACTGCAAACAACAGAGGGTATGGGGAGGTACGCCGAGGGTTGGTTCCATAACAAATATGCTCAGGGGGAGACGGTTGACGTGGCAAGGGAAGGGATTTTGAGGGGCATTGGACAATTATTGGGTGAGGAAGAGAGACAGGTATGTGAGGGGGAGATTTTGGAGGAGGAGGTATGGGAGGCGGTGAGAGGTTTGAGGTTGGGGAAATCGCCCGGCATAGATGGGTTGCCGGGGGAATTATACATTAAGTATTGGCAGGTATTAAAGGAGATACTTGTCAAGGTAGTGAATGAATTGAAACAGGAGGGTAATATGGGGGAATCAATGAGAACGGGGGTAGTAGTATTAGTGGCGAAAGGTGGGTTTCCAGAGGGGTTAAGTAAGTAAGTAAGAAAGTAAGTTTATTCAGGTATACAAAAATACATTTACATACATTATCATACATAGCAGCATATGTGTAGAGAACCTAGGATAACCCAAAAAAGTCAGACAGAGTGACTTATTTCCATTGGGGTCCATTTGGGGTCCTTTGCATGCTCCACGGGGCGCCCCTGTGGCACCCAGGGTCAGTTACCCAGAGCAAGGATTTATCCCTGCTCTCCTAAAGGTCCTTCTCCTTTAGGTACTCCACTGAGCTACGGGCCCACCTCTGTCACTTCCCAGGTCCTAGAGGATACAAACACTAAAGCTTGTGTGGCTGAAAAAGTGCTGCACGAAGGCTACCTGCTGCTTCTGCTAGCTGCTTACCGGCCTAAATCCTTCACAGGTCCCCAGGGTGCATCTACCAACTTAATCATATGGGTCCTCAGATACTCCACTGAGCTACGGGTCCCCATCCGTCACTTCACAGGTTCTAGAGGATACCAACACTATAGCTTGTGTGGCCTAACCTGGTTGGTGAAAAAGTGCTGCATGAAGGCTACCTGCTCCTGCTAGCTGCAAACTGGCGTAAATCCTTCACAGGCACCCTTAGTGCATCTTCCACTTAATCCTATGGATCCTCAGATCCTACCCATAGCTTACTTCCTATTTTTTTCAGGTAAGTAGCTTATGCACCAGGTGTCTTAAACTGTTTAGGGTTAAGTGACTATAGGGGATTAGCAATGTTAACAGCAGATTATAAGATATTTGCAAAGATTCTAGCAAATAGGATAAAGAGAGGATTAGGAGGAATGTTGCATGAGGGGCAATTTGGGGTGCCGGGAAGGAGTATCAGAACGGGACATAGATGTATAAAACAGTTTATTGAGAATAGTAAGAGGGGGGTGGTTGGGACAGGACTGGCAGAGGGCATATGATAGGGTGGACAGGGGAATGTTATTAGAAATTTTGGGTAGGCAAGGGTTTGGGGAGGTGGTGGTAGGTTGGGTACATACATTGTTTGAGGGGGCTTTAATTAGAGTATAAATTAATGGGAGTGTGGGAAGAGCGGTGGAGATGCAGAAGGGTCTGAGGCAGGGTTGTCCACTGTCCCAGATCCTTATTGCCTTATTACAGGATCCATTTTATAGGTTGGTGGATGAAGGATTGTGTGAAGATGATGAGGTGGTGGATGAAGCGGGGGGTTTAGTCGGTTACGTAGACGATACCACAGTGCTGGTTATGTCTGCGAAGCAGTTGCGTATGATTAATGGGTTGGTTGATAGGTTTGGGAGGGCAACAGGGATGAGGATGAATAGGGAGAAATCTAATTTACTGGAGGTAGGAAGTTGGGTGGGGGAAACGTTAGGGAAACGGGAGGGATGGAGTTGCGTGGTAACTATTCAAATATGTGGGATAGTGTTCAGTGCCGATCCTTTGGTGGCTAGAAAGGTAAATTCAAACATGGTGGTGGATGCGGCTATTGCTAGGATGAAGGGATGGGGAGTAGGGGAGAACACTTTGTTGCAAAGGGTGGTAGTTGTTAACGTCTTAGTGTACAGTAAATTGTGGTTTAGAGCGGTGGTGTATCCTCACTTGGAAGTAGATGTACAGAGGTTGTTGAAGCACGTGTTAAAGTTCGTATGGGGGTATGGGAGACATTGGATGTGTAGGGAGGTCGTGGAAATGAGGGTAAGGTGGGGGTTTGGGTTAGTGCCATTGAGGAGTAGGTTGCGGAGTGTCTTCGTGAGGCATGAGTTTCTGATGAGGGGTGGAGAAGGGGGACGAAGAGTGGGTTTAGTCATGAGGGAGGTGCAAAGATGGTGGGGGGGAAGGATATATTGCTTTGTGAGGCCATTTTACGAGGGTTATTGGTTATGTCGGATCTGGGGAAGAGTAGGGTAAGTCGTTTGGATAGGTTGGGGATGGGAGGGATAGAGGTGCAAGGGTGTGGGGTATATCCTTTATAAGATTGGAAGGGAATTTGGGGGTGGTTTAAGAAGTTGAAAGTGCACCCAAGGGTGAGGGAAACAGGGTATAGGTTCCTTCAGGGAATATTGGCGTCCAGGGCGCAGCTTTGTGTAATGGGGTTAATAGGGGATGGGCATTGTCATAGGTGTGGGGAGTTAGATACAGCTTATCATGCCGTTTATTTTTGTGAGGGTTTGAGGGAAGTGAGAGAATGGTTTGGGAGGGTTTTGAGGATGGTAGAGGGGGAAAGTTATCAGTTTTAAGAGCATTGAGTTTAGATTTAGGGCGGTTTTTGGAAGGCATACGTCGAGGGATGTCTTACTTAGTGTTGGATTTTATACACATTTCATGGGGTATGAGGGATGTGGAGGGGAATGTTAAAATTAGGGCTCTAGGGGCGGGGTTTTATAGGAGGAATGTCGGAATAGGAGTTTGAATAGTGGGGTATGGAGTAGGGCTTTCTCGCTTGGGTATCGTGAGTTGACAGTGCATGGTATGTTGGGAGTGGCAAGGTGAAAGGACTGGGGTAGGTGAGGGTAGGTGTCAAGGGTTGTGAACGGAAGAAGGGGATGGAGGGTAGGAAGTATTGTAGGTAGTGAGTAGGCGGAAGGGGGGGGGAGGGTTTTGTAAGGGATTTAGGGAGAAGGAGGGGAGGGGTAGGTTGGGCATCTGGGCAGGGAAAGAGGCTGGGGGGATTTCTATGGTTCAGTGCTTTTGTCTAAGGATTATGGTGCTTGGTGTTTTGCATGGTACGGAAAGTGATGGGGTAACGAAGGAAACATAGGCCTAGCAAGCAAAGGGGCTCGAAATATTTAGTTACATTTTGAATGTATGTCATAGTTCGTTTTTATTTAAGCTTATGGTGTGAGGTTTGTACAACATGGTTTTGGAAACACATGATTTTCATAGGTTTTGAACAGAGAAACTGTAGCAAATTTTCCAAGTAATATATTTTATTACGTGTAACGTTATAGAACTGTCCTTGAAGAATGCAGCGGTAAATGTGCATATATAGTGTTTGCATCTTGTATTTACAGCACAGATTTCATGTGAAATGTATGAAATATTGTAATATATATTAATAGGGTGTATTCTTACTGTATGTAATGGTGTGTGATCCGTTTGTGGATCTCACGTTTTAGTTACTAAAGTTGCAAGTAGGAAGGATAGGGACTGATTTTGTATTGAACCTTGCACAATTAATGGTAATTATCTATAGGAGGTAGGTGTAAAAGATGGAAGGGAGAGAAAACCTTGTAATTAATAAGATAGGAGTATTGTGAATTGGAGAATGTGAGGAATATTATGTTACGGTGACTTTTTGACATATATGTTTTTATTTTTAAAGTTGACAGATGGTCATTGTGTATGTAGGATGGTAGCAGAGTAGGGAATTTTTACATACATTGCACAAAAGTGTGGTTATGGACTGTGTATCCCATGTGGAAGCTAATATGAGGAGCGGGGAGACTTGTGTTTAGCAGGTAGATGAACTGATAAGAATTTTGTTTATGGTTATATACTTTATGGAGTATAAAATACGTGTATGTACATATTAGATTTCGTGATATCACATGGGATGGGAATATAAGAGAAACATGTGCATGTATTATTAGGTTCAACAATTAAGGATTGCTTTTGGGAATTTTGTTAGGACATATTGTAAAAGCTCATTGAGGGAGTATGTTGTACAAAGTGTAATTTAGAGTTATTTGTATGAAATCATAAGTTATGGTGTCATTTTGCATAAAGGGGATGATGGATATGGTGTGGTGCAGCGAGGGTGGGATGGGTTAGTATGGTGTCATTGTTCAAGACTGTCCATGTAAGTTTGATGTTAATTAACAAACAACAAAATAACAGAGGAAGAGTATTACTTGTGTGGGGACATACAATGGATGATTATTGTGTCAGGTGAAGGAAAGTTTGGGATTTATGTGGATTCAACGTTTTGTTTGTATTTAAATGGTTGTGTTTGTATCTATATGGTACATACCTAAATGTGCCTTTAGACATTTATGTAGAACATTATGTAATATCCTTACATGAGAATGAGTCATTACTGTGTAATATAGTGTTATATGTACAAGTACATAGGCTTTGTGTTAATTATAGAAGTTGATGGATGGCGGTGTTTTGTATGGTGGTCTGGGAGTTTGATTTGATTATTGTATTGGTATATATTGACCATGGCTTGTAAATGTATTTTTGGGTTTTAATAAAATATATATATATATATATATATAAAAAGTTATTATTATTTAGATTAATTTAAAGATTATATATGAGAACCCATGTGTTTTTTAGCCAGTAAGTGAGACCAATCTTTGCGTTACTTTTGGATCAATAACGTTTGGTCAGCCTTGTGAATATTTAGTCAGATCGACATTTACCTGTCCTAACTTCGGAGGTTTGACATTATGAGAGGAATCACAAATTAACCATAATTGGTCAAGAATTAAATCAACATTGTGTTGGTAAGTGACACCAGTGGAAATTATGCTTCATCCGACTTAGAAGCAAACACTACTGTTGGAGTCCTGTGAGCGACATAACTCATCGTTGTCGTGTATACAGAAGTAGACAGTGAGTCCGACACTGCCGGTGACATTTTCACAGAAGCAAGAACACTGCGTCGGTTATAGCTGTGAAGGGTAATAGCTAATAACATGAACAAAGCAAATAGTAATAGGAGAAGACAAAGAATTAGTGGCTGAATACCAAATTATGAACAAATGTCAATGCGATTTTTCTCAAATAAATAGTGAAATTCCAAGTACTTTCGTGAGTTCTCACATTATCTAGGAACAGTTAAAATAAAAGATTAACAGGAAGGCACATAAGGAAGAGACTACACCTCGCGGTTACCTTACTACACCTGACTTTTTTTATAATGATGTAGGTAGGTAGTAAAGGATCTGTGAAATACACCTTATATCTACACAAGCATTAAGGATTTGAATTGTCTAATGTATTTTAAATTCTTTTCAAATTTTATTAATTATAAATGAATCCAATTTGTATAATTCAAAAGCAGTGTCCATATTATTTTCAAAGCTACTTTTTATGTGACTTGATTCTATTATATTCCTCGCTACCATGGACCTGTTAGATACAACTTTTTCAGCTTTTTGAAAATCAATTGGATGGTTAAAATCTCTCACATAAATAAACAGAGCATTTTAATCTTAGTTCAATACTTTTTTCCAGTTTGACCGTAATAAAATTTGTCAAATATTTAACAAGGAATAATGTAAACAAAGCCGTCAGCCTTTTTTGGAGATTTTTTTTTATCAAAAGTTTTTTTTTTTTGCTGTATCAAGATTTTTAAATACAACTCATTAAAATTCTTCAGTAGAGAAGTCATAGCAACCAAGTTTTCATGGTAAGGGAGAAAGAAACAACATGTTTTTAGTTGAATAAGGTTGGTTGTCCCTTTCAGAATTGTTCAAGACTCTAGCAGTTTTAAAAGATTTATCAATTAAGTTTCTTGCGTATATTAGAACATTAGCTGATTCCATTAACCTGCCACATTCTTCCGCTATCCACCTTATCATATGCCTTTACCATATACCCTTATCAAATACTGTTCACTTACATGATTCAATGTAAACACTTGGTCCACTTCCTCTACCCTTCCTAATGCCTCCTTGTTCACTTGCGATAATCCTCTTCATCTTATCCTTAAATCTTTCAATAATAACTCTCCCATAAACTTTATAAGGTATACTCAACAGACTTGTTCCCTTATAATTCTTACACTTTTTTTGTTCTTTTTGCCTTTATACAGAGGAACTTATACACATTGTCTGCCAATTCTATGTATTTTGCCATCTTTCATATATTTATTAAATAAAAGCAACAACCACTCTGAAACAATATCCTCATAAGTTTCTAGCATTTCTTTATTGATCCCATCAATCCCAGCTAACAGCCTGATGTACCTACTCTACACTCACATCTGGCTCATCTTCACTCCTAAAAGATGCTGTACCTCCCTAGCCAATGCATGATATCAGAGCTTTCATGTCTTCATCAACATTTAGCAATATCTCAAGATACTCCTTCCATCTTCCCGTTACCTCCAACTCCATTTACAATAGCTCTCCTATTCTGTTTTTAACTGTCAAATTCATTCGTGTCCTGGGCATCCTCATCTTATTAATCTCAACCCAAAACGTTTCCTTATTATACGCAAAATTTGTTGACAGTATCTCACCCACTCTTTCATTAGCTATCGTTTCACATTCCCTTACCAGTCTCTTAACCTCTCTTTTCCTCTCCATATCCTCTTGTTTTCTTATATCATTCATGCTTTGCAAAAACTTCTCACATACTAACTCTTTTTCTCTTACCACTGTCTTTACTTCGTCATTCCACCAATTGCTCCTCTTCCCTCCTGCACGCACCCATCTATATCCATAAACTTTTCCCAAACACTCTAACACTGCAACCTTAATTCTACAGTATACTTCTTCAACCTCCTCACTACCTTCACTCTCTAGAGCCATTTCACTCACTTTACCATTCAGCTCCCCTACCACAATTACTCTCACTTGGTTCAAAACTCCTTAAACACTCACTTAAAACCTCCAAAAGTATATCTCCTCTACACTTCTCTCTTCTCCGGGTGCATAAAACTTACTATAAACCACTTTTCGCATCCGACCCTTATTTCAATCCCCGTAATCGTTGAGTTATTGAGTTATTCCCTCTTTTCCATCCATAACCGATCCTCAGATACAGTTGACCTAATCCTTTTTATTTCTCCCCACTAAAACTCTCCTACTTCCTTCTGCTATGTTTCGGTTAGAGCCAAGATATCCAGCTTCATTTCATTTATAATACTGGCAATTATCTTTTTCTTATCTGCAATACACCCACGCACATTCAAATATCCCACTTTGTAAAGTCATGAAGATCGGGAAAAGGCAAAGAAGACCGCCGACAGAGTACAGTCTAGGGGGCCTAAAGACTACAAACCTCACTCAAGGAAAATGATTTTGGGATGAGTATTACACCGAACACATCTCCTGAGGCCACATCAACCAAATAATTGCTGCAGCATACGAGCGACTAGCAAACATAAGAATAGCATCTCAGTAAGGAGTCGTTCACAACTCTGTACACCGTGTACATCAGGCCCATATTGGAGTATGAAGCACCAGTTTGGAACCCACACCTGGTCAAGTACGTTAGAAAATTAAAGAAAATGCAAAGGTTTGCAACGAGACTAGTCCCGGAGTTAAGGGGCATGTCCTACCAGGAGAGGTTAAGGGAAATCAACCTGGCGACACTGGAGGACAGAAGGACAGGGAACACATGATTACAACACATAAAATACTGAGAGGAATGGACATGGTGGACACAGACAGGATGTTCCAGAGATGGGACACACCAACAAGGGGTCACAATTGGAAGTTGAAGACTCAGATGAGTCACAGATACTAGGAAGTATTTCTTCAGTCACAGAGTTGTCAAGACGTGGAAAAGTCTGGAAAGGGATGTAATGGAGGCATGATCCATAAAAAGCTTTAAGAAAAGGTATGATAAAGCTCATGGAGCAGGGAGTCACCTAGTAGCGACCAGTGAAGAGGCGGGGCCAAGAGCTGTGAATCGACCCCTGCGACCACAGTTAAGCTAATTAGGTGAGTACACACACACACACACACACACACACACACAAACAGACACACACAAAGACACAAACAGACACACACAAAGACACAGACACATACACACGCACACACATATACAAAGATATACATACATACATAGTGGACCCCCGGTTTACGTACTGCTCCAAAACTCGAACAATTACGTAAGTGTATTTTTGTGGGTGCTTTTGTAAGTGTATTTTTGGGGTCTGAAATGACTAATCTAATTTACATTATTCCTTATGGGAACAATTCGTTTGGTAACGGCACTTGAACAGCATTCTGGAACGAATTAATTACGTAAACCGGGGTCCACTGATATATATATATATATATATATATATATATATATATATATTATATATATATATATATATATATATATATATATATATATATATATATATATATATATATATATATATATATATATATATATATATATATATATATATATATATATATACATATATAAATGTCGAGGAATAGGTAAACTTGTGATTTTGGCTTAAATACCAACGCTCTTCTTACCGAATAAGGCAAGCGAAAATTTGTGAAGGTTATAATTTAGTAAAATCATTCTGAACCTAACGAAAAAAATATATTTCATTGTGTTTGTTTATTATTAAATTATTGTAGACTTATCTAAAATATTTTTAGTTGGATTAAGCTAAATTAAATTGCACTTGTTATAATAAGGTTAGGTACGTTTTCTAAGGTTCTTTTGGTACAAAATTATTAATTTTCACATTAACATAAATGAAAAAATATATATTTCTAAACGTACAAAAGAAAATTTTAGAAAGTACTTGCAAAATGACCAATTTTACCTATTATCCAAGACACACACATACGTTTATATATATATATACATATATATATATATATATATATATATAGCCGTGAGTGCACATCACTCTGGGGACTTCCTCCAAACAGTTCCCATTTCGGCCATGGGAACACGCCTGGACCCTAAGACCCTTCGTATTGAGTGGCTCTGCGCCTTGCTGCCCCCATTCACACGGAATATACGTGTATTTGCGGGATGCGCAAGCCGACCAATATGGTCTACATGGTCTTAACTGTTCTAAAACCAAGGGTTGGCATGCAAGACACAATGAGGTCAACGACATCATAAAGAGAACCCTCGCTACAGCTGGATGCCCAGCCGAGAGAGCCTCGATCACTAGCAGCCAACAACGCCCACAACCCAGCAAACCGCCCTGACGGGATCACCATCTATCCTTGGAAGAATGGCAAGCTCTTAGCATGGGATTATACCTGCGTGTCGACACTGGCTGACACCTACATCCATCACAGTGTTGGGCGACAGGGAGGAGCTGCTGACCACAGAGAGGAGTACAAGATCGGCAAGTACAGGGACATAAGCCAACAGTATAAATTTGTCCCAGTGGGATCGGAGACCTTGGGAGCGTGGGGAAAAATGCAACACGTTTCCTTAAAGAGCTGGGTTCCAGACTCATCGACACCACCAGGGACCCAAGGGCAGCCACGTTCATGTTCCAGCGTCTCAGCGTGGCCATCCAGAGGGAAACGCATGCTGCATACTCGGCTCGCGCCCGGCTTCGGAGGAGCTGGAGGAGATTCATAATCTTTGACATATTGTACCATTGTATTCATGTTCATGTTTGTGTGTTTTATAAATGTATTCTGTCTATTAATAAAGCATTTATATATATATATATATATATATATATATATATATATATATATATATATTTATATATATATATATATATATATATATATATATATATCAACAAATCGACCATATCCCACCGAGGCAGGGTGACATTAAGAGAAAAACGAAAGTTTCTCTTTTTAAAAATTAGTAATGTATACAGGAGAATCTGTGCAGTTAGAATTTCTATCCCTGTTTAGGTTTTCTTGTCCATATTTTGCCTCTATTAATTTGTATGTGTTTATCTGTAGGGTTGCCATTTCCTCTTTCAACGCATCTTTAATTACCTATCCTCACCCCATCATATGTTTATAGTTCTTATTTGTCATTTTACTGCCGTTTTTTGTTTGACTTTATTCGACTGAAAGATAATTGAAAGAGCGCTCCTGTCAACAACATAAATATACGTTCTTTTCTGCAGTGTGCAAAATATTTTAGAAAATGTCGGATTACCAGCCATTTTTCTTTTATCTTCGAGATTATCAATAATTACCTAGTTCAGCACTAACTAGGGATTCCTGAAATCCATTGTAATTTGCAGAAAGACAATACAATTTGGGTCCATGCCAGCAAAGTTAGAGTAATCTTTCATTGTTTACACCAAGCTTTTCTAAGATCTTCAGGGTTTATAATAGGGTTTATAACTATCCTACACTTTGGAGAGCCTTCTATTAGCTTAATATTTTAGGGTTTCCTTGCATGCCACAATCAAGTCAAACAGGTTATTCCTTCCAGTGGGTTCTGTCACGAACTAGTTTAAAAAGCAGCCTTAGACTTTATCTAGATTATCAAAGGACCACTCAAAGAATACCAGTCTTTTTAGGTACGTCTAATGAAAGAAAGTCTTTTGCGTAGATACTGATCTCTCGAGAAATTAGTATTATTTTGTATTACTACAAATTCTATTTAGAAGTCACGAAGCCAGTGGCACATTTTTTCACAAATGATTTCTGTAACCTTTCTAAACAAAGGCTTGTGTTACTATACGGGTCAGGTGTGCTCGTGCCCTAGAGGAAATAAGGAGACCCGTCGATTATATACCACAGCGGAGCTGGATTCGTTGCTTTCTGTATATTCAGGAATTGATTTGTGAAGGTGGTAGAGAGGGTGAGAAGCCGGGAATAGGAACTTTGCTTTGAGGGCAGTAGTGACCTGATCGAAAATAAGAACTTGGTTCTGCCTGGTAAAATAATCAAGAAGCAGCTGATGTAAATCTTGAATTTCTTGATAACATTTTGTTATTGTTGATAATTGTTTTAGATAGGGAAGAGGAGATTGAAATGTCCGCAAAGTTAAGAATATATACTGCCCCTCAGCCAAATTGCTTTGCATATTATATCTTTGACAACAATAATGGTGCTGGTACATATTTTCCCTCCTTTAGTGTCAAAATCATGTAGAATTATTTTGCATTATTGCTTTTACCTGATGTTGGTGATGCACCCTTGATTCAAGGAACTGTACTTGTCTTCCTCTTGCTTGAATCACATTCCACAAGAGCTGCACGCATTGGCCACTTTATTAGGTGCACTTGTACACTTGTATGATAATGCAAATATCTAATGAGCTAAACACTTGGCATCACCTCAGTGCTAAAAGTGTGCAGACATGGGGAAGAAGTGTGTTCTAAGTGAATGACCGTGAATCTCCTGGGATTTTCACGCACGACGGTCTCTTAGAGTTTACAGAGAATGGTGTGACTAGCACAAAGCATTCAGTGAGCGGCAGTTCTTTGGGCGAAAATGTCTTATTAAAGAGAGAGGTCAGAGGAGAATGGCCAGACTGGTTCAAGCTGATGTAAAAGCGACAGTAAGTCAAATAACCACACTTTACAACATTGGCATGAAGACAGGCGTCTCAAAATGCACAACACGTCGAACCTTGAAGTGGATGGGCTGCAGCAGCAGCATACATCCACAGGAAACTGAGGATACAGTGGGCACAGGCTCACCAAAACTGAACCAACAAACATTGCGGCATGCAAATGGTAGCATCGGAATTTGGCAGCACGAATGTGGACTCGACAAATCTGCAGCAACTGTGTGCTTCTTCCATGTTAACATGGAGCAGAATTTCTAAGGAATGTTTCCAGCACCTTGTTGAATCCATGCCACGAAGAAATCAAGCTGTTCTTGGGGTATAGGGAGTACCTAATAAAGTGGCTACTGAGTGTATATGACCCGTACTTATATAGGGCTTTCTCCTGATTAAAATGCAACAGTTGTGGACAGCATCAATCGTTAAATCATATCAATCTTATGAAGTGAGTGAAAAATTTCTAGGCTTTAGGCTGTGAAGTTACAGAGTTTGTTGGATTCTGTGCAATAACTACAGAATGTATCTTCCAGTCGGCTTTAAACTTTTAGTGCTGATGTGTTTTTCCTCAATGAAAGCTTTGCTTTTATTTAAGGTTGTGTTGGCTATCATGTGATAATTTTATTAATGAAAATAGTTTCTTTTAAATAATTGGAGAATGTCTCTTCTGATCGTAAATAAACTGTGGTGTTTTACTTTAATTGTTCACTCTACGTAAAATGTACATACGGTTCTTTTAACATTTACTTAATTAAATCTTAAATGTTCTTAGGTATTACTTACAGAAAATTGTATTTGTTATGGGATGTATTGATTCCAATTTGCTAATTTTTGTAGAAGAGACGGGTAAAACTGAAATATTGATTTTCACGCCTCATCTAATTACCTTCACGTTCCATCTCTAAATTCTGACTGGCTTTAAATTCTATGTGTTGGAGAATTTAGATTTTTTTTCCCTCTGAGAAAACAAGAAAATTCCTCATTCATTTCGCTTCAAAGCCAAAGGCTTTGGATTAGTGCACTTGTGTAGCTAATTCAAACTAATTCATAGCCTTTTGCTTTGAATTAGTTTGAATTTGTGTGAATTATTTTAGAGCTTTATTTGTCTGATTTGACATTTTTAGTGAACATTTTTGAGATATTATTGGCCATGTGATAAACTTGAGAATACCATATTCAATTCATTTTTAATCTTCAACGCTAACATTCGTCTACATTATAAACTTATGGCTTTCTCTGCACTCATCATTTAGTGAGCATTGACGTGCAGGGGCCTGCTGGGGTTATGCAATATGCGGACGCCTCGGATCAAGCAGCGGCCGAATACCATGGGAGTCAGGAAATACCAGAGGCTCATAAAGGTTATGCAAGATTTTTTCTACTTTCTACTTTAAGATTTTGTTTTGCTCATAACTCGAGAGGTTCTCATTCAGTCACATTCAGTCACATTCAGTCACTAGGGCCACATTCGTCGATCACTTGGCATATGCCGGTGCCTTATGACCAAAGTTATTGAACCCCTTTCCAGCATCCAGGAATAGCTCAGATAATTTCCAGAAACGACGATGCTGTAGCTTCTAACGTCTCAACAAAAGTGCCTCCTCATTCAACGACGACGAAGATTAAAACTCAGTTAAGTTGGTTCAAATTTTCCCATTTTACGTGTAGAAAGAAGTTAAATTATTATTTTTTCCGAATTATGTTAAATAAAATTCAGTTATTTATTTTGAAAGACCTTAATATTTAATGGCTGATGCACTTTATGGCCAGGATAGTATCCATTATGTTTAGTTTAAATGCATGCAAATCCTGGAATCGTTGAAATCTGTGCTATAACTGGAAAATGACTCAACTGATCGCCTTCAAATTTTCATCTGAATGCACAGTTTGTCCTCTTATTGAGCGACATAAATCCCAATTTTTTCCAATCTTCTGATCGACTTCGAAATATTAATGACGAAGTTTAGTCTGAGTTGCTGACAGTTTGAAATATTACTGAATTTTATAAAAAAAATTAGAGTCGTAGGAATTAGATCAATTACTTGACAATTCCTTTTCTATCTATTTCAGACTTTCTCCTTTGTTGAGCTACATTAAAATAAAACTTTGCTTTTAATTTCAGTTGTGTAAGTTTATCAAATAAATTATTTCTGGTTTAATACTACAGAATGCCTCACCTGTGCCGCCATATTGGCAGACACCTACTTGCCTTACTCTGTAGGTGAAGTGGGTGGAGCTGCCAGCCACAGGGAGACCCGGAAGACCCGCAATTATGAAGGCCTTCCCCCTTGCTATAACTTCATCCCAATAGGGTCGGAGACCCTTGGAGCATGAGGCAAGTGTGCTCTAAAGTTTCTCTAAGAGCTGGGTGAAAAACTCATCATAGAAACCATGGATCACAGGGCAGCCAGCTTCCTTTTTCCAGAGGGGAAATACCTGCAGCATTCTGGGCACGCGGCCCACCGCCGGGGAGCTGGACTAAGTTTTCGAGATGTAGGTCTGAGTTGTTATCTATGTTTTCTACTCCCCATTGTATATATATATATATCTTAAATTTTTTGTACTATATTATGTAATAAAATATACCTATTGGTAAAAAAGAATGAAAAGATGGGGTGGTAGGGGAAGTGGAATATTAAAATGGCTTCAGGAAGAAATCTAGATATTGTTCCTTGAAGCCTTTTTATCCACTTCTCCGAGGCTGTGGGTCCCACAATTTGCACCAGAGGTGAACTCTATTGCGACCCCAGAATGGGCCACAATGTATATACATGTTTATATAAATTTATGATGTATATTTTTTTTCTTATAATTTTATATTGCTGATATTTTCGATAATAGCTAAATCGTTAATATCTTTCTTTATATTATTATTTGAGTTAGCTATTGTATTAGGTAGGATGTAACATTATATATTGTGCTCAAGTGTGTTGTAGCTGCCCGGGAGTTGGCAAACTACCGCTTACGACACTTCGCTTGTTATACTGCCGGCGTCTAGTTGCTGGTAGTCAGTCGGTTGCATGTCCACACCTGAGGTGGGAGACTGCTTCTCCTTCCTCCATCTCTCTGCTCTGCTGACCATCGTTGAGCCAAGACCTCGCTCCTGTCTCTGCTTTTCTCGTCATTTAGACTCTGTTTGGTAGAGTATGTGTTCGGTGGTGAGACGAAACATACTTCTCAGGACTCTGTGTAACTCTGTTCACAGAGGATAGTCTAGACAGTGATTTTCGACGTTTTACTGAGTTGTGTGTCACATTAACACTCTGAGATAACTCAGGTCTCTAGCTATAGCTCTTGACCTAATCTTCTAAGGCATCTGTGCACCGTCACAGTCGGGGATTTTTATGCTGAACCTAGATTCAGTAATAAGGGAGTTTTGTGACTATTTTGGAGGATCTACTCGCTGTATAACCCTTGTGGTTTAGCGCTTCTTTTGATTATAATAATAATGGAGGATCTACTGATGGTCCCCAGTTTGTGTAGATTTTCTATCTCCTGGTTCCTGACGCTGTGTTGCTGTTGCTTGTTATATTTCTGTTCTGTGAATTGGTCATTTTACTGTTCAATCAAGCTGTTCTGATTGTCAGTTCGTTAGAGAAGCTAGCTTATGAGAAGTTGTTCAGTCGGTCACTGTTTGAGTCGAGTCTTAGTTACCTGGAGCACACTCATACTCACATCTACTCTTATTTGTATATATCTGCATATTTGTAAATTGCTGACTTTGTACCAGATGATACATAACCAGATATATGTGCCTTCAGCACAATCTTATTGTTAATGAGAGAAGTGTAGGAGCTAACCTCCTAATTAATATCTTTAACATATTTATATTTGATTTACTTTGCTACCCTAGATTTTCTCACTTTGATAATAAACATTTTAAATATATTTCTTTGGTTAGTATCCTCTCAGTTGGGATCCAATGGTGATATTGATAATATATCGGATAACTGGACCAGGATACTGACTTTGTTGCAAAAGCCCAGTAACAGGCTGGATGCTAGAAGGGCTATCCTTTCTAGTGTTCACTGGAGATGTCTATTACTAATAGATATCGTGTCATTTTGTAACAGACTCCATCCTATATACATATATATATATATATATATATATATATATATATATATATATATATATATATATATATATATATATATTATATATATATATATATATATTTACACATCGGCCGTGTCCCACCAAGGCAGGGTGGCCAGAAAAAGAAAAACTTTCATCATCATTCACTCCATCACTGTCTTGCCAGAGGGGTGCTTTACACTACAGTTATAAAACTGCAACATTAACACCCCTCCTTCAGAGTGCAGACACTGTACTTCCCATCTCCAGGACTCAAGTCCGGCATGCCGGTTTCCTTGAATCCCATCATAAATGTTACCTTTCCTACACTCCAACAGCACGTCATGTCCTAAAAACCATTTGTCTCCATTCGCTCCTATTTAACATGCTCATTCACGCTTGCTGGAAGTAGAAGCCCGCCACACACAAAACATCCTTTACCCCTCCCTCCAACATTTCCTAGGCCGACCCCTACCCCGCCTTCCCTCCACTACAGATTTATACACTCTCGAAGTCATTCTATTTTGTTCCTTCCTCTCTACATGTCCAAACCATCTCAACAACCCCTCCTCAGCTCTCTGGATAATACTTTTGGTAATCCCACACCTCCTAATCTCCAAACTACGGATTCTATGCATTATATTCACACACACATTGCCCTCAGACACGACATCTCCACTGCTCGAGCCTTTTCCTTGTTGCAACATTCACAACCCATGCCTCACACCCATACAAGAGTGTTTGTATAACTATACTCTCATACATTCCCCTCTTTGCTTTTATGGATAAAGTTTTTTTTTGTCTCCACAAGCTCCTCAGGACACCACTCACCTTTTTTCCTTCGACAATTCTATGATTCACCTCATCTTTCATAGACCCATCTGCTGACACATCCACTCCCAAATATCTGAATACATTCACCTCCTCCATACTCTCTCCCTCCAATCTGATATCCAATCTTCCATCACCTAATTTTTTTGTTATCCTCATCACCTTATTCTTTCCTATATTCACTTTTAATTTCCTTCTTTTACATACCCTACCAAACTCATCCACCAACCTCTGCAACTTCTCTTCAGAATCTCCCAAAAGCACAGTGTCATCAGCAAAGAGCAACTGTGACAACTCCCACTTTGTATTTGATTCTTTATCTTTTAACCCCACACCTCTTGCCAAGACCCTCGCATTCACTTCTCTTACAACTCCATCTATAAATATATTGAACCACCATCCTGACATCACACATCCCTGTCTAAGGCCTACTTTTACTGGGTGATGTTACTATATTTAAAACAACCACTGTGATGAAATACTGAACTTCCAAGTGCTTTCATTATTTCTCACATTATCAAGGAACTATGAAAATAGTAAAACAGTAAAGAAATATAAGGGTGAGATAATACCTCACGTCAACATCCGACACTTCACCCATCCTTTCATATATATATATATATATATATATGAGAATGGAGCCCGTCACATTTAGCTTAGCTCCAGGGACCCAGCCAGTACACTCGGCCAGTGGTGTTCAACTTGCTTAAGGTGTCGGGAGGTTAGTTTGGTTCAGAGGAGCCGGGCTAAATGTTCAGTTTTTGATGCAAACCTTTGCACTTTCTCTAGTTTCCTAACCTGCATGACTAGGTTTGGGTTCCATACTGGTGCTGCATATTCCAATATGGGACTGACATTCACGGCGGTCACTATCTTGAATGACTCCCTACTCAGGTGTCGAAAAGCTATTCTTAGGTTTCGAGGCGTCCATATGCTGCTGTCGACTCCTAACTCCTGGCCCCCACTCTTCGCTGGTCGCAACTAGGTTCAGTCTTTCCTTGCTCCATGAGCTTTATGGTACCTCTTCTTAAAGCTATGTATGGATCCTGCCTCCACTACATCACTCTCCAGATTGTTTCACTTACTGACAATTCTATGACTGAATAAAAACTTCCTAACATCCCTGTGACTCATCTAATATTTCAGCTTCCAGTTGTGACCCCTTGTTATTGTATCCCATCTCCGAAACATTCTGTCCCTCTCAGTATTTTATATTTTGATATCATGTCCCTCCTATCCCTCTTGTGCTACAATGTCATCAGGTCGATTTCCCTTAACCTCTCCTAGTAGGACATACACTTCGAATATGGGACTAATCTTGTTGCAAACCTTTGCACTTTCTCTAGTGCTAACCATAGTGCTAACCCAAACCCATCCCTAGTCCCAGTGCTACTGCCCAGAGCGCTGGTGCTGACCCAGACTCACCTCCAGCCCTAGTGCTGACTCAGACTCAGCCCCCAGCCTTAGTGCTAGTCCAGACTCTGCAAGAGACTCTACCACAGTCACCATTAAAACCTTAAATATACAATCATCATTGCACAAGACCATAGCCAACATTACAGATGTAGTGGAGGAGTCTTCTTCTGGGGAAAGTGCCAGTTCCCTGGAAGCAGGAGATGGTGGCACTGGCTTGGCTTCTGAGAACTGTAGTGCAGTCTTAGAAACTGCACACATTGAGAACACACCTACCACACATTCCACCCAACCAAAACCGAAATGGTGCCTATTCTATGTTTGGGGCATCTGTAAGTATGGAATATCAGGAAAAACGAATGGGACACGCAAGTTTGAGCATCGCAATAAATGTCGTGACCTCCTGTTTAAAGGAGGGTGTCGTTCTCCCTCCTGAAAATTCTTTCACACAAAAATGTGTCACTCTTCAGTCCTCCAAAAACAGTGCTACAACACCAGCTGCCCTGCATACCATTTAAAAGGGACCAGAAGGTCCAGACCTCATAAGACAAACAATAGTAGTTAGGACAACACCTCTCCCAGTGATTTTTTATTGGCAGGAAACGAAGAAAGTTGAAGGAAATAACAAAAATAGTCCACCACCTTGGAGCCTTGTTGCACTGGAGGCACAGCCAGTGGCCCCCCCCATGGCCCTTCAGAACCAAAACTACTGATGCCAACAACAAAATGCCTTTCATCAGTTGACTTCTAGAGGAGTCAAATGTGGTGTTTGCAGCCTTCACAGAGACCCACACAAAAGATCACTTTGATAACTAAATATGGATAAATGGTTACAGCCTTTTTAGATGCGACTCAAAGAACAGGCAACAAGGGATGGGGAAGGGGTTTGCCTGTATGTCAAAGAGTCGCTCATCTGCACGGAGATGCTGAACACCACAAATGATGTAGTTGAAGTTCTAACAATAAAGATCGAGAACCAAAGCATAGTCCTCGTGGTTGTATATAATCCACCAGATGCAACCTCCCAACAGTTGAAAGAACAGCTACTGACAATTGATTACTGTCTGGAAAGCCTTCCAGCTCCATCCCAACCATCTTACTGCTTGGTGATTTCAACCTAAGACATACAAAATGGAAGAATGTAGCAAATAATGTTATATAGCAGAAGCAATCCCTGGAGGCAGCGCAGATGATAAGTTACACACACATGAGCTACTAAATCTCTGCGATAAACACAACCTATGTCAGCAGATAGTGGAGCCAACAAGACTGGAAAACACATTTGACCATATCTTCACAAATAACGAGGACCTGGTAAGAAACATAACAATATAAAAAACAACTACTAATACCGATCACAGTCTAATCGAAGTTCAGACTCACATGCACAGGGGTCCTGATCAGCAAAATGCACGTTGCTGTGAAGGTGTCTTCACCAAATACAACTTCAACAACAAGAACATCAACTGGGACCAGGTGAACCATGTCTTAAATGAAACATGTTGGGAAGATATCTTAAATAACATGGATCCAAACCAGTGCCTTGAAAGGATCAATTTCCTGGCAGCTGAAGTATATTCAAGGCATATTCCCATAAGAAAGAAGAAGAGAAGAAGTAAACTGGAAAAAGACGCTCCCTCTACAGACGACGACGAAGAATCACTGAGCTCCTCAAGAATGCTTGATTATCTGATACACGGAAGGAACACTGACCAGGGATGTGGAAAGTATTGAACTTAGGTTAAAGGGTTCATACAGGATCCAGGAGACTATATCTAGTATCGGGCTCTTCCTCAGACAAGATGGGACTTACACAGATGACCAGCAAGAAATGAGTGAAATACTGTTTTTAGGGAGCCATTAATCAGTCTAAAGATCGAAAATCCAAATGATTTTTTCATGAATGAGCCTCAAAACTCCATCAATGTATGCCAGATTTCTGACATTACCCTAACTCGAGAAAGCCATTGACAACATGCCCATGCACTCAGTCCCAGGCCCAGAACTGCAAGAAACCCCTTTTACGTGCCCTAAGTATACTATGGAGAAGGATCTTAGACATGGGTAAAATTCCCGTCATTAAAACCAACAGATATAACCCCACTCCATAAAGGTGGCAGCAAAGCATTAGCTAAGAACTATAGACTAATAGCTCTAACGCCCCACATCACAAAAAATATCTTTGAAAGAATACTAAGAAGCATAACTGCAAACCACTTGGATTCCCAAAAACTGCACAATCCAGGGCAACATGGGTTCAGAGTAGGTCGCTCCTGGAAGAAAAACAGAATGCAGATGTAATATACACAGACTTTGCAAAAGCCTTTGACAAGTGTGATCATGGTGTAATAGTGCACAAAATGCATGCTAAATGGATAATTGGCAATGTGGGGATATGGCTCTTTAACTTTCTAACCATTGAACACAAAGAGTAGTGGTAAAAAGAGTTAAATCGGAAGCTGCCTGTGGCACGCAAAGAGTAGGTTACAATTTATTTGACGTATGTCACACTCCCATATAGGCTGCCTTCCAACCAGTGAACCGGGTGCTAAGGGTTTAACGATCGATAGGGTACCCATCGTTAAATCAGTACCTTGGTTCATTGACCAATCACAGGCAAGCCTGCCAAAGCTGAAGAATGTGGTTCACTTGCGGTAATCATTGGCAGACTTGCCTACCTGCTGGTTGAGTACGGTGCACTATCTCTGACTTCTGCTTTGCCATCTGTCACCGTGGTGTACACTTATTATTCTATCAGTACATAGTGCACATACCTGTATATGAGGCTATGAGAGAGGGAGTCCTCCCCCTTTCTGAAAAGACGTCATTGCACTGTTCTCTTAGAAGCATTTGGAGGAGCTGTATTTTTTATCCCCTTACATAACATATATGTGCAGAGCAGTTGTGGCTCGTAACTAAAATTAGTGGAGGAGCTGCTTCAGAAAATTTATAGCCATTGTTTAAATATTGTGTACCAACTTTTCCGTTGGTACCATTCAGAATTAAAGCTATGAATATACTTCTTGTTGTTGATAATTCCTGGATGAGATATTTGAATATCAGGTGTTGAACGGCCTCTTTTCTTAACTGTAACTTTCTCATGGAGAGACAACTGTGAAAACTTAAGCTGTTGAAGTTCACTTTCAGTCACACAACTTATTTTTTTGGGATGCAAGGAGGCCATGATTTAATTATTTAAATTTTCTGTAAAATAAAAGAATAAAAAAAAATATGAATTAAATAATATAGCTGGAAGCACGATAATCATCTAATTCTTCACTTTATCACATTCAAGAATATGGTACATGGCTTTTAAGCACAACACACGTCGCTGAGTCAAAAAGAAACACTACACTACCTTACACTTGCACAACAGGGTCGGCACTGCATCAGTGACAGTGCTCTCTCTACCTAGCGTGCAGAGTCTTATCTCGGACATGTGCGCATGCGCACAACAGCCAAACTGTGAAGTGCACAGTTCCATACAAGGATTTTTGTAATTTTTTTATGTACTAGGGGATGGCTACTGACATTAAGCTTAAGGATTATATAATGTACAAGTATAAAGAAAGAATTATAGAAAAAAGACTCATTATATTGAATGTTATTGATAATATCGAGTGAAAATACTGGGTGCTGCAGTTCCGCAGTGCCTATACACGAGCCACCACTGGTGCAGAGTAAATATTATACAGGATATTTGACTGTAGGTGTTTCTGAGGGATTCCCTATGAAAGATGCTGTGTTATTGTTGGGTAATAACATTTAATTTAAGAAAATGTCCAGAATCTATAGTGACTAATTCTTCTCCGATGTTGGCCATAACTCAGGCAAAATTCCAAGGGATGTCTGTCGAGAATGCTGACTTACCCTTGGACGACTCAGATCTAAGGCTAGACAGTTTATGAGTGAAAAGTCCCAGACTATATGGGTAACATAGCTCTTCTTTCCCCCTTTATAATGTTGGTGGGCTTTTTTTTTTTAGTGAGGGGACATTCTGCTACCATCTGCAGGTGTCTTGAACCAATGTTAGCTCTGCTGTCTGCTGTCTAGCTCTAGAATAAAGTTTGACTTTGAGTCTCGGGAAAAGTTGAGCCCTATCTAATGAGTTGGATGGTAGTTCCTTAATTGATCTGTGCCATGGCGGCACGCTACCCATGCAGGTGGAGGCTTAATCCTGGCTATTAGAGCCCTTTTGGGGTGTGGGGGGTGGCATGCAAAGAATATGTTACAATTTATTTGGCATATGTCACACTCCAATATAGGCTGCTTCCCAACCAGCAAACCGGGTGCTAAGGGTTTAACGATCGATAGGGTACCCGTCGTTAAATCAGTACCTTGGTTCATTGACCAATCACAGGCAAGCCCGCCAAAGCTGAAGCAACGTGGTTCACTTGCAGTAAGCATTGGCAGACTTGCCTACCTGCTGGTTGAGTACAGTGCACTCTGGCTTCTGATTTGCCATCTGTCACTGTGGTGTACACTTATTCTATCTGTACATAGTGTACATATTTGTATATAGTGGGCGAAGACAAAATATACATTATAGTCTACTGCTGAGTTTTTATGCTCCAATTCCCATTACGATCAGGTCTCACAGGCCATTTATTACCTGTGTTCGTACTACTGCCATAGTGAAAAGCTCTGTTACACAAGGCACGGTACTCGCCCCCATCCTGTTCCTCATATCAGATAGAGATGTAATCCATACCACCGTGTCATCCTTTGCAGACGATACTAGGATCTGCATGAGACTGTCATGTTTTGAGGACACGATTAAACTCCAAGAAGATATAAACCAAGTTTTCCAATGGGCAACGGAAAACCATATGATGTTCAATGAAGACAAATTCCAACTACTCCGTTATAGAAAACTGGTGGAGATAATAACTAGAACTAGATGACACTAGATGACAAGGACAGTAATAGGTATAGTGGAAAAACAGAGATGAGCAGGAAGGGTAAAGAGAAAGGAGGGTCTCTAAATATATATTACACCAATAGTCGTAGTGCTAGGAATAAGATGGACGAGTTGAGATTAGTTGCAAGTACGGGTAATATTGATGTTTTTGCAATAACTGAGACATGGTTTAATATGAAAAATCGGAACTTGCCTGCCGAATGTCACATTCAGGGTTTTAAATTGTTCCAAGTAGACAGAAGTATCGGGAAAGGGGGTGGGGTGGCACTCTATGTCCGTGATCATTTAAATTGTTGCATAAAAACGGGTATAAAGTCTGAATTAACACATACAGAGTCTGTCTGGATAGAATTTTCAGAGGGGTGTGAAAAATTGATTTTAGGCGTGATTTACCGTCCTCCAAACTTAGATAGGGAACAAGGGAGACTACTTTGGGAGGAAATTGTTAAGGCCACAAGACACGATAACGTAGTAATTCTAGGGGACTTTAACTTTAGTCAGATTGATTGGAATTTCATGACAGGGAATTTAGAATCTAACGACTTTATAGAAGTAGTTCAGGATTGCTTTTTGAAGCAGTTTGTAACAGAACCTACAAGGGGAAATAACCTACTTGACTTGGTTCTGGCAAGCAAGGAAACCCTTGTTAATAATTTAGAAATTACAGAGGAACTCGGCTCAAGCGACCACAAGTCAATTACTTTTAGCATTGAATGGATGTATGATAGTAGGGATAATTCAGTAATGGTCCCAGATTTTCGCTTAGCAGATTATAATGGACTTAGAGAACACTTATCAACTGTGGACTGGGGTGAAGAAGAGAGGTATCAATATGACAGTTTTCTTAACAGGCTGCCCAAAGAACATTTATCCCGTATAAAGAAATTAGATCAAGTAGAAATGACCCAAAATGGATGAATAATAGGCTCAAATATCTTTTAGGGCAGAAGAAAGGAATTTATAGGCGCATAAAAGAGGTGAGGGTCATCTTATAAATCAGTATACTGACATTAAGAGGGACGTTAAAAGGGAATAAGAAAAGCTAAACGGGACTATGAAATTAAAGTTGCTAGGATTCAAAACTAACCCAAAAGTTTTTTCCAGGTTTATAGAACAAAAGTTAGGATAAGATAGGTCCCTTAAAATAACTTTGGGCATCTTACTGACAAGGAGAATGATATGTGCTCTATTTTTAATAATTATTTTCTCTCGGTTTTCACACAGGAAGACATTAATAATATCCCAGTAATTAATTTTTACAGAGGCCCAGAAGAAGATAAATTATGTAATATCACAGTCACTAGCGAAATGATTATGAAACAGCTGGACCGACTGAAACAAAATAAATCGCCGGGTCCTGATGAGCTTTTTGCAAGGGTTCTTAAGGAATAAAAATGGAACTCTGTGAACCAATATCTAACATTTTTAATTTATCTCTTCAAACAGGTGTAGTGTCTGATATGTGGAAGATGGCTAATGTAATTCCTATTTTTAAAGCAGGGGACAAGTCACTACCGTCAAACTACCGCCCAATAAGCCTGACCTCAATTGTAGGCAAATTACTAGAGTCAATTATAGCTGATATTATTAGAAGCCATCTAGATAACCATAATTTGATTAATGATACCCAGCATGGATTCACGAGGGCCGTTCCTGCCTATCTAATTTATTAACCTTCTTCAGTAAAGCTTTTGAGGCTGTTGATCACGATAAAGAATTCGATATTGTTTATTTAGACTTTAGTAAGGCTTTTGATAGAGTACCGCACCAGAGACTGTTAAAGAAAGTGGCAGCTCATGGCATTGGGGGAAAAGTGCTGTCATGGATCGAGTCATGGCTCACCAATAGGAAGCAGAGAGTGTGCATAAATGGGGTTAAATCCGAATGGGGACTTGTAACAAGTGGTGTTCCACAGGGATCAGTCTTAGGCCCATTGTTATTTATAATATATATCAATGACCTTGATGAGGGAATTACTAGTGATATGAGCAAATTCGCCGACGACACGAAGATAGGTAGGATAATTGATTCAAACATAGATGTCATAGAACTTCAGGAAGATTTAGACAAACTTAATTCGTGGTCAGAAAAGTGGCAGATGCAGTTCAATGTAGATAAATGCAAGGTTCTGAAGCTCGGGAGTGTCCATAACCCAAGCACTTATAAGTTAAATAACGTAGAACTTAGCCATACAGATTGCGAGAAGGACTTGGGGGTGATGGTAAGCAGCAACCTTAAACCAAGACAGCAATGCCTAAGCGTACGTAATAAGGCAAATAGATTACTGGGATTTATATCAAGAAGTGTTAGCAACAGAAGTCCAGAGGTTATATTACAGCTTTATACATCATTAGTAAGGCCTCACCTAGATTACGCAGCTCAGTTCTGGTCTCCATATTACAGAATGGACATAAATTCGTTAGAAAACATTCAGCGTAGAATGACTAAATTAATACATAGCATTAGAAATCTTCCTTACGAAGAAAGATTGAAGACCCTAAAATTACATTCACTTGTAAGACGTAGAATGAGGGGAGACATGATCGAGGTATACAAGTGGAAAATGGGTATTAACAAAGGGGATATAAATAAGGTCTTGAGGATATCTCTCCAAGAGAGAACCCGCAATAATGGATTCAAGTTAGATAAGTTTAGATTTAGAAAGAATATAGGAAAGTATTGGTTTGGAAATAGGGTAGTTGATGAGTGGAACAGTCTGCCTAGTAGGGTTATTGAAGCTAGGACCTTGGGTAGTTTCAAATTTAGGTTGGATAAATTCATGAGTGAGAGGGGTTGGATTTGAGTGGGACTCGCGCATGAGTGGGTAGAATTGTCAAAGCTTATTTCTTGGGTAGCATTAAAAATTGGGTTGAGCAAATATTCTGTTAGTGGGACGGATTGTGAAGGACCTGCCTAGTATGGGCCAACAGGCCTGCTGCAGTGTTCCTCCTTTCTTATGTTCTTATGTTATGTTAACTGAATATACTACAAACTCTGATCATACAATACAGTGCCACGATAACAACTGCGAAGAAAATGATAGGATGGCACTTGTTCTCTCTAGGCTGGAATATATCGTTCAAGGCAGGTGAAATTGCAGATCTATGGAATGTACATAGAACCTTTTCTGCACATATAAGTTCTATCAAACACCTTAACTACTGGGAACGCCTGGAAGCACTTGACTTGTACTCACTGGAAAGCAGAAGAGAGAGATATATCATAATCTACTCTTCGAAAATCCTAGAAGGAATGATCCCGAATCTGCACACAGAAATCACTACCTACGAAAGTAAAAGACTGGGCAGGCGGTGCAAAATACCCCCAATGAAAAGTAGTGGCGCCAAGACTGTTCATCAGCCTCCCACCATGCATAAGGGGAATTACCAATAGACCCTTGGCTGCCTTCAAGAGGGAGCTGGACAGATACTTATATTCGGTGCCGGATCAGCCTGGCTATGGTTCGTACGTCGGACTAAGTGCGGCTAGCAGTAACAGCCTGATTGATCAGGCACTGATCCACCGGGAGGCCCGGTGGTGGACCGAGCCGCGGGGGCGTTGATCCCCGGAATACCCTCCAAGTAGACTCCAGGTTGAAATGTCTGACAAAGTGTGGGTTTCATACTGGTATATTGGTGCTGAATACTCCAATATACGCCTAATGTCGAAACACCATTTTCAGGTTAGTCTAGGCACCAATATGCTGCAGCAGTTATTTCGTTGAGGTGCGCTTCACGAGAAGTGCTCGGTATTATGCTCACACCAAGAGCCTTTTCATTGAGTGAGTTTTGCAGATTTTGACCTCCTTTCCTGAATAAAGGTGCAGGACTTCAACTTCGACTCCGTCTGCGGTCTTCTTTGTCCTTCCCCAAGCTTCACGACTTTGTATTTGGTGGGGTTAAACTCCAGGAGTCATTTGTCGGACCAGGCTTTAAGCCTGTCCTGATGGTCTTGTAGTTAAACCTAATCCTTGTCCGCTTGTATTCGCCTCATTAGTTTCACATCATCAGCAAACAGTGACACCTCTAAATGTATGCCTTCCATCATATATTTCACATATTCAAGAAACAACACCGGACCTAAGACTGACCCTTGTGGAATGGCTCTCGACACATGGACCCACTCTGACACGTCATCAAGCACCAACACTCGTTGTTTCCTTCCTCTCAGATATTCCCTGATCCATTGCAGTGCTTTCCCTCCTATTCTTCCCTGCTCCTCTAATTTTTGAACCAATCTCTTGTGTGGTACTGTGTCGAAAACCTTCGTACATGCCAAAAAGATGCAGTCTACCACACCTCAGGCAGTTGCCCTGTTTCGATAGTATTGAAGATTGCTGCTAGCGGCACACTCAGTTCCTCTGCCCCCTCTCTTAGGACCCATGGAGAGTTGTTATCTTGACCGACCGAATTCGAGACATATAGTTCACCTAGCAGCTTGTTCACCTCGTCCTCCTTGGTTATGTAAAGTGTGTCCAGCACTTGTTGTTGCACCCTACCGCCTCGGTTTATTGGAAGCATTTCTGGCTCCATTGTGAATACTTCTCAAAATCTTGTGTTAAGCTCTTCACATACTACATGGTCACTTCCTGTGAGCTCCCTTCTTTTCTTCCTTCCTCAGCCTGATCAACTGGGCCTTGACAGCTCAACTCATTGTTTTCTTGAGTCCTTTGCCTTCTATACTTTTTCTATGCTCTACCACACTTGGCTTTGGCCTCTTTACACCTCCAGGTAAACCATGAGGCTCAATTTTGTCTTTCCACTTTTTTCTGCCTCCCTGCAGTTTGTGGTCACTTGCTACATTATTTAATTTACTCTCTTTGCATCTAGTTCTGTTTCCAACTGCACCTCATGCAGGAATTGCCTCATACTTATGAAGTTTGGCTTTTCGACTGTTAGCTCTACAAGGACCACCTAATCACTAGCGCCAAGGGGTCTTTCATGTGTAATATTCCCTATGTCTGAATATGAGGTCTAGCCTTGCTGGAACATTCACTCATTTCTCTCTCTCTCTCTCTCTGACTGTATCCCTAAAATGTTGGTGCATGAAATTTTCCAATACTGTCTCCAGCATCTTAGCCCTCCATGTTTCGGGTCCCCTCATGTGGCTCTAGGTTTTTCCAGTCAGTCTCCTTGTGATTGAAATCCCCCATAATGAGTAATTTTGCCATACCCATTTGGGCCCTTCTGGCCACCTCGGCTAGTTTATCCACTGTTGCTTTCATTGTACTTTTGTCTTGGCTTCTTGGTGTTCAGTAGTGAGTTGCACATCACTGTTATCATCGCCTTTGGACCCCCGTTCTGAAGTATACCTATGATGTCATCTGCTTCTGCTCTGTCTAATCCTCTCCTTTCCTCAAAACTCCACTGGTTTTTGATGATCAGTGCAACTCCTCCTTTTCCCCTCTGTTCCCTCTAATCTTTCCTCTGGATCTGATATCCATTTGTTATTATTATGGTATACTGTATTAAAAAAATTATGTAAAAAATAATGCTTTATAGTTCTGGGATTGTACTGAAACCGGACTCGTATTATTCCTGGTCAGGCAGTGTGTCCAGAAGAGGTGGAGCACAGCAGCTGCTACAAGATGTCTTAATACATCACGGTTTGTGTTTTGTCGGGATAATGTTTTTTTTAAGTTTATACCATAGGTTATTTTATTGATTTAAGTATTCTCATGTTTATCTGTAAGGCCCTAGTATGCAGAGGCCTCTTTAAGTTTTTGCGAGAGTACTGTATGGTGTTTTTGCCTGTTGGTAGCCAGAGTTGTGGAAGGTGGAGTGTGTGTCATGGAGCCTCCCTGTATATAAAAATTTACATTTACTCACTAGTAGCAGTGTGCTAGTGAGCTAATGTGAACTGGAGTGTGGTGGTTTTTTGTAGTAGAGTGTAGGTTGTATATACTTTATGTTAATATTATATATTGTTATATAGGTGAGTTTTTGTGTTCTTCCTTATACTATATTAATTATTTGCACTCATGCTTCATAATTTGTATGAAGGTACATGCTGGCCCTAGAGTGGTCGTGTTTTCGTAATTGAAATACCCCTAGATTTGTCAGGTAATTTACCCTTTAGGAGCCAGAACATTTTAAGTTACGAGTCACCACCTAAACCCATAATAGTTATTAAATCAGCTTCCTTTTCATTACTGAATTTTAGGAGGAGGGACGGGTTAATGTGGACCCAGTGTGTGCAAGGCAGGGTGGGGTATTACTGAAGGCTGCTGTGATGATGGTATTAGTGCATTAGGAAGGGGCTGTGGATTGTGGTTTGTTGGTATGGGTGGTAGGGTTTGAGGAGGTTCTGTGAGCATTTGTGTTTAGTGTTTCCCCTTGAGGATGAGCTTACTTGTCTCTCGATGCCTGCCCTGTCTCTTCGTCTATCCACTGGTGTCTTCTTACTCACACTCTTGTTTCCATTCTTTTTGTGTTCTGTCGCGGTTGAGTACACTTGCTGATATTTTCCAAAGTTCTTTAACAGTGATTTATGTTGTAGTGTCCTGTTTAGTACGACTTCTGTCTTGAATATTATTCTGTGTTGTTACATGGGACATGTCCTTCTCTCCTTTTATTGCGATGATGCATTCATTAACTTTTTTATTCCCAATATCGTGTTTCATAATAGATCGTCCCTTTAGCCTCCTGAAGCCAATGAATAATTATTGACTTCGCTCTATCTTATTCTTTCCGTTTCTTTTCCCTCCATATCTCTAGATCCGGTTTAAGCATATCCTTTGTTGATTTCCTTATCATCTCCCAGACACCCCAGTGGCCTGATGTTACTTCTGCAAGGGACTTCTTAGCTCCTTGCACCTCCTTCAGTCCCCTCACTGTTTGCTGATGTTTCTATTTCCACCACTTTGCTCCTTTCGATTCTCGTTTTTATATCCTGTTTCAGAACTTCCAATTATTCCTCCGGGCTTTGTATCTTTGCCTCACCACCTGCAGCTCATAAGTCCAACATCTTGCTCTCTCCAGACATCTTCTCAACCATTGTATTGCAAAGCTCCTTTAGCCTTTTTTACCATTCTTGTTCCATTTTGCAATTGAGTCTTTCTGTCCATTCTTACTTCTTACACCAACTATCCTTAGATCACTTGTCTCCACGTCTTCCTTTTCGAAATCCCATTTTTTTGTTTTATCCTGTTAGAATGCAATAGTTTCTGTAGTCTGTAGACTTTGTGTAGAGGTTAGTTTGTGTGTATGTGTGTACTCACCTATTTGCCACACCTATTTGTGGTTGCAGGGGTCGATTCATAGCTCCTGGCCCCACCTCTTCACTGATTGCTACTAGGTCCTCTCTCTCCCTGCTCCATGAGCTTTATCAAACCTCGTCTTAAAGCTATGTATGGGTCCTGCCTCCACTACGTCACTTTCTAGGCTATTCCACTTCCTGACAACTCTATGACTGAAGAAATACTTCCTAACATCTCTTTGACTCATAGGAGTCTTCAACTTCCAATTGTGACCCCTTGTTTATGTGTCCCCTCTCTGGAACTTCTTGTCTCTGTCCACCTTATCTATTCCTCGCAGAATTTTATATGTCGTTATCATGTCTTCCCTAACCCTCCTGTCCTCTAGTGTCATCAGGCCGATTTCCCTTAACCTTTCTTCATAGGACAATCCCCTTAGCTCTGGGACTAGTCTTGTTGCAAACCTTTGCACTTTCTCTAGTTTATTGATGTGCTTGACCAAGTGTGGGTTCCAAACTGGTGCTGCGTACTCCAGTATGGGCCTGACGTATATGGTGTACAGAGTCTTGAACGATTCCTTAGTGAGGTATTTTAACGCTATTCTTAGGTTTGCCAGCCGCCCGTATGCTGCAGCAGTTATCTGATTAATGTGTGCCTCAGGAGATGTGCTCGGTATTATACTCACCCCAAGATCTTTTTCCTTGAGAGAGGTTTGCAGTCTTTGGCCACCTGTCTGCGGTCTTCTTTGCCCTTCCCCGATCTTCATGACTTTACATTTGGCAGGGTTAAATTCAAGGAGCCAGTTACTGGACCAGGCTTGTAGCCTGTCCAGGTCTCTTTGTAGTCCTGCCTGATCCTCGACTGATTTAATTCTTCTCATTTACTTCACATCATCTGCAAACAGGGACACTTTTGAGTCTATCCCTTCCGTTATGTCATTCACATATACCAAAAACAGTACCGGTCCCAGGACTGACCCTTGTGGAACCCCACTCGTCACAGGTGCCCACTCTGACACCTCGTCACGTACCATGACTCGTTGTTGCCTCCCTTTCAGATATTCTCTGATCCATTGCAGTGCCTTTCCTGTTACGTGTGCCTGATCCTCTAGCTTTTGCATTAACCTCTTGTGAGAAACTGTGTCGAACGCCTTCTTGCAGTCCAAGAAAATGCAGTCTATCCACCCCTCTCTCTCGTGTCTTACTTCTGTTACCTTGTCATAAAACTCCAGTAGGTTTGTGACACAGGATTTTCCTTCCCTGAAACCGTGCTGGTTGTCGTTTATAAGCTTGTGTCTTTCTAGGTGCTCCACCACTCTCCTCCTGATGATCTTCTCCATGACTTCGCATACTATACACGTCAGTGACACAGGTCTGTAATTTAATGCCTCATGTCTGTCTCCTTTCTTAAAAATTGGGACTACATTTGCCATCTTCCACACCTCAGGTAGTTGCCCAGTTTCAATGGATGTGTTGAAGATTTTTGTTAGTGGTACACTCAACATCTCTGCTCCCTCTCTAAGGACCCACGGATAAATGTTGTCAGGTCCCACCGCTTTTGAGGTATCGAGTTCACATAGCAGCTTCTTCACTTCCTCCTCGGTTGTGTGTATTTCATCCAGCACTTGTTGGTATACCTCCCTATTCTGAATTCCTGGAGTCCTTCCTGTCTCCTCTGTAAAGACTTCCTTAAATCTCATGTTGAGCTCCTCACATACCTCTTGGTCGTTTCTTGTGAACTCCCCACCTTCCTTCCTCAGCCTGATTACCTGGTCCTTGACTGTTGTTTTCCTCCTGATGTGGCTATATAACAGCTTCGGGTCAGACTTGACTTTTGATGCTATATCATTTTCGTATTGTCGCTGAGCCTCCCTTCTTACCTATGCATATTCGGTTCTTGCTCTTCGGCTAATCTCTTTATTTTCCTGGGTCCTTTGTCTTCTGTACTTTTTCCATTCTCAGTGCACTTAGTTTTTGCCTCCCTACACCTTTGGGCGAACCAAGGACTCGTTCTGGTCTTCCCATTACTTCTGTTTCCCTTGGGGACAAACCTCTCCTTTGCTTCTTTGCATTTGGTTGTCACATAATCCATCATTTCTTTTACTGGTTTTCCTGCCAATTCTCTCTCCCACTGAAAGTCTTGTAGGAAGTTCCTCATGCCTGTGTAGTCCCCCTTTTTGTAGTTTCGTTTCTCCCTTCCTATTCCTGCTCCCCCTCCACTTGTAGCTCAACTATATAATCAAAACACAGAACGAAATGATCACTAGCTCCAAGGGGCCTTTCATACGTGATATCCTCGATGTCCGAACTACTCAAGGTGAATACTAGGTCCAGTTTTGCTGGATCATCCCCACCTCTCTCTCTGGTAGTGTCTCTAACATGTTGATGCATGAGGTTTTCCAGTACCACATCCATCATCTTGGCTCTCCATGATTCAGGACCCCCGTGGGGCTCCAGGTTTTCCCAGTTAATCTCTTTGTGATTGAAATCACCCATAACTAGCAACTTTGCTCTCCCTGTGTGGGCTCTTCTGACCACCTCGGCAAGTGTTGCTGTGTCCCATCTCTGTAACATTCTGTCTTTGTCAACCTTGTCAATTCCTCTCAGTATCTTATATGTCGTTATCATGTCTTCCCTATCTCTCCTGTCCTCCAGTGTCGTCAGGTCGATTTCCCTTAACCTCTCCTCGTAGGACATACCCCTTAGCTCTGGGACTAGTCTTGTTGCAAACCTTTGCACTTTCTCTAGCTTCTTTACGTGCTTGGCTAGGTGTGGGTTCCAAACTGGTGCTGCATACTCCAGTATGGGCCTAACGTACACAGTGTACAGGGTCCTGAACGATTCTTTATTAAGATGTCGGAATGCTGTTCTTAGGTTTGCTAGGCGCCCGTATGCTGCAGCAGTTATTTGGTTGATGTGCGCCTCAGGAGATGTACCTGGTGTTATACTCACCCCAAGATCTTTTTCGTTGATTGAGGTTTGTAGTCTCTGGCCCCCTAGACTGTACTCCGTCTGCGGTCTTCTTTGTCCTTCCTCAATCTTCATGACTTTCCACTTGGTGGGATTGAACTCCAGGAGCCAATAGCTGGACCAAACTTACAGCCTGTCCAGATCCCTTTGTAGTTCTGCCTGGTCCTCGTCCGATTGAATTCTTCTCATCAACTTCACATCATCTGCAAACAGGGACACTTCGGAGTCTATTCCTTCCGTCATGTCGTTCACAATATCAGAAACAACACCGGTCCCAGGACTGACCCCTGTGGAACCCCGCTCGTCACCAGCGCCCACTCTGACACCTCACCACGTACCATGACTCGCAACTGTCTTCCTGACAGGTATTCCCTGATCCATTGTAGTGCCTTCCCTGTTACCCCTGCCTGGTCCTCCAGCTTCTGCACTAATCTCTTGTGTGAAACTGTGTCAAACGCCTTCTTACAGTCCAAGAATATGCAATCTACCCACCCCTCTCTCTCTTGTCGTACTGCTGTCACCCTGTCGTAGAACTCCAGTAGGTTTGTGACACAAGATTTCCCGTCCCTGAAACCGTGTTGGCCGTCGTTGATAAGATCATTCCTTTCTAGGTGCTCCACCACTCTTCTCCTAATTATCTTCTCACTGACCTTGCGTACTATACATGTCAGTGACACTGGTCTGTAGTTTAGTGCTACGTTCCTGTCTCCTTTTTTTGAAAATTGGAACTACATTTGCTGTCTTCCATACCTCAGGTAGTTGCCCTGTTTCGTTAGATGTGTTGAAGATTGTTGTTAAGGGTACACATAGCTCCTCTGCTCCCTCTCTCAGGAGCCATGGAGAGATGTTATCCGGCCCCATCGCCTTTAAGGTATCTAGCTCGCTTAGTAGCCTCTTCACTTCCTCCTCAGTTGTGTGTATTGTGTCCAGCACCTGATGGTGTACCCTACCTCTCCTCCTTTCTGGAGGCTCTTCTATCTCCTCTGTGAACACCTCTTTGAATCTCATGTTGAGCTCCTCCACACTTCCCGGTCATTTCTTGTGACCCCCTCCTACCTTCCTCAGCCTGATCACCTGGTCCTTGACTGTTGTTCTCCTCCTGATGTGGCTGTACAACAGCTTTGGGTCAGATTTGGTTTTCGCTGCTATATCATTTTCGTACTGTCTTTGGGCCTCCCTTCTTACCTGTGCATAATCATTTCTGGCTCTACGACTGCTCTCCTTATTCTCCGGGGTTCTTTGCCTTCTGTACCTCTTCCATTCCCTTGTACACTTGGTTTTGGCTTCCCTGCACCTTTGGGTGAACCATGGACTCATCCTGGCTTTTTCGCTTCTCCTGTTACCCTTGGGTATAAACCTCTCCTCAGCTTCCGTGCAAATTGTTGTCATATATTGCATCTTCACGTCTACTGACTTCCCTGCCATCTCTCTGTCCCACTGAACTCCATGCAGGAAGTTCCTCATGCCCACGTAGTCACCTTTTTTGTAGGTTGGCTTTATTCGTGCAGCCCTTCCTGCTTCCCCCTCCACTTGTAACTCTACTATGTATTCGAAACTTAGAACCTTATGATCACTGTCCCCAAGGGAGATTTCATGTGTGATGTCCTCAATATCTGCACTACTCAGGGTGAATACTAGGTACAGTCTCGATAGTGTGTGTGTGTGTGTGTGTGTGTGTGTGTGTGTGTGTGTGTGTGTGTGTGTGTGTATTTGTTGTAGGGAGGGAGAGGAGGAGGAAGGTTAAGGAGGAGGGAGAGGGATAGAGAGTGGGAGGGGGTTAGAGAGATGAAGTAAAGATAGGGAAGTACAGGGAGAGGGGGTTGGGAGTGAGGGAAGGGGAAGGGGGGAGAGGGGGTTGGAAAAGCTGGGGAAGGAGGAGGAGAATGAAGATGAAGAGGAAGATGAGAGGAAGAGTGAGAGAGAGAGAGAGAGAGAGAGAGAGAGAGAGAGAGAGAGAGAGAGAGAGAGAGAGAGAGAGAGAGAGAGGAGAGAGATAGTTTGTGTGTGTACTCACCTAATTGTGGCTGCAGGGGTCGAGACTCAGCTCCTGGCTGAGAGAGAGTGAGTGTGAGAGTGAGAGGGAGAAGGTGTGTGGGGGAGTATGTTGTAGAGGGTGGTTAGAGTGTAGGTGTGAAGGATCAGCGTTTAAAAGGGTGGCAAAGGTTTGTGTACAGGTGAATGTACACAAAACGTATGTTCTCACACGCTAGTGTTGTGTTTGTGAGGACTAGTAGACTCTACACCGGACTCAAGTTTTTGTATCCTAATCTGTACTTACTAGACTGCTTTCCTAGTAGAATGTAACCTTTTCTATTTATTGTTCTCTCTAGTGGCACTAGTCTAATTGACAAACCTGCCTACCCGCTCTGACTTCCGGATTTAAGTACCAAATACTGTGTATAGGTGTGTAGATGTGTGTGTGTGAGTGTGTGAGTGAGTGTGTGTGTGTGTGTGTGTTAGTTGTGTGTGTGCGTGTGTGTGTACCTACCTAGTTGTGGTTGCAGGGTCTAGTCACAGCTCCTTGCCCTGCCTCTTTACTGGTCGCTACTAGGTCACTCTTCCTGCTCCATGAGCTTTATCATACCTCTTATTAAAGCTATGTATGGATTCTGCCTCCGCTACATCATTTCCAAGACTATTCCACTTGGAAATAAATGGTATAAAATACCGACACAATGGAAAAATAAACACATAAGCAGTATAATGTGATCCTTTATTGACAACGTTTCGCCCACGCAGTGCTTTATCGAAGTCAACAGATCTACCTGGAAAATGAGCAACATGGAGATATATATAGGGTACAGTCAGGTGGAGAATGCTGGGTCAGGTGGAGAAAGCTGCATGTGAGTCTTAAAAGTAGTGTGATAGTTGAAAACATAGTGTGACTTAAAGGACCTGCAGTGTACCATTCTTGAGTTCTAGGTGGGATAGCGTTGAAGAAGTTTCTTGGCAATAGGTTCAGCTATGTTGTAGAAGCCGTTGTTCTGGTTGAAGTTGTTGGATATACAGATGAGTGATGATTCTAGGATTCTTCGGTATTGCGTGTTGTCTTCTCTGGCGATGAGTCTTGCGTTTCTGTAGTTGATTAAATGGTTGTGTAAATTTCGGTGTTGAACACAGGCATTTCTTGAGTCGTCAGATCTGCCTGCGTACTGGTGTTCTGAAATGCGTGTTTGTAGGTCTCTGGATGTTTCGCCAACGTATAATTTGCTGCAGCCATTACAAGGGATTGTGTATACCCTGCCGTGGATTGAAGCTTTTCCTGTCTGTTACTGGTAATGTCCTTAATGGAGGTGGATGTGGAGGTGGATACTCGGAATGAGGTCTTAGAAAAAATGTTGAAACTTGTTTGGAAATGGAGTTGGTGGGAAGGACTATGTATCTCTTCTCAGCAGTGTCTTCTCTGGGTGTGTTGAAGATGTTTAATGCCCGTCGTCTGCAGTCTCTAATGAAGTGACGAGGATAGTGAAGTTTGGAAAAAACTTGTTCAATGAGGGAGCATTCTTCTTCAAGGAACTCACTGCTGCAGATTCTGAGTGCGCGCAGGAAAAAGCCTATAATTACACCACGTTTAATTTTGGTGTCGTGGTGAGAGTAAGTGGAGAAGATCGTGTTGATTGGTAGGTTTTCGATAGACTTTAAAACGAAGTTCATGGTCAGCTTTGCAGAGAAGAACATCAAGGAAAGGAAGAGTGTTGTCGACTTCTTCTTTAGTGTAAACTGGATTGATGGTTCAACCTGGTTGAGTTCGTGTTGGAGAGCTTGAACGTTGAAGCGTCTGGGAGTTATGATGAGAATGTCGTCAACATAACGAAGCCAGGTGACAGAAGAGGGAATAATAGTGGAAAATCGTTCGGCTTCCAAATGTTCCATATATAGGTTCGCAAGGACGGCACTAAGTGGCGATCCCATGGGTAGTCAAAAGTTTGCTGAAAGAGTTGGTTTTCGAAAGAGAAACATGTAAAGCCCACACATAGTTCAACAAGGTCGATGAAATCGCTGGCTGGAAGAGGAAGATCAAGCGAGTCGTCAATTTTCCTGCGCAAGAGATCGATAGCTTGTGTAGTATTTACTTTGGTGAATAGGGATGTTACATCAAGGCTGGAGAGTTTCTTGTTTCTGATGTTGATGTTGCGAATGCGATTGAGAAGGTCACCAGAGTGTTTGAGATGTGCTGGACTGATGGTGCCCAAAAGTTTGGAGAGGTGTTTAGCGAGAATTCCTGAGATTTGGTGGGGAGCACTGCCTATTCCCGAGGATATGGGCCTCAATGGGATACCTGGTTTGTGAGTTTTTGGCAGACCGTACATTCTGGCAGGTCTGGGGTTGCTGGGAATGGTGTATAGAAGTTTCTTTCCTAGTTCTGATTCCCTCAGAATGCGGCGAGTCTTGTGAAGAAATGTTTTGGTGAGGTTGTCCACTTGATTAGTAGTGAGAGGTTTGTAGGTATCTGGGTCATTAAGTAGATTAAGCATTTTGTTCCTGTAATCGTCAGTGTTCAAGATTACGACACCACCTCCTTTATCAGCGGTGGTAACCCTGATGGTCGTGTCTTCTGCTAAAGTTTTAAGTGCAATGATGTAACGTCGAGGTATGACTGGGGTACTGTGTGTTGAGATGGCTGCTGAGATGATGCCTTGAAGATAGCCTTTTTGGAAATCGAGTCATTGTGTCTGTAGTTTTTAGCGATGAAATGAGGTCTTGTTTTGGTTTCGTGATTCCTGTTGCAAATTTGAGACCTAAGCTGAGGGCTTCAGTTTCTGTGGTTGACAGTGGACGAGTTGAAAGATTTTGAATAATTTCAGGTCTTCCTAAACTTTTCCACTGAGAATTATCGCAGAGAGTTTGGAGTTTCCTAGTAAGTCTGATTTTTGCTGAACATTAGCTGTGGTAACTCTGCTGCGAATAATTTCGGCGGTGCGTCTGTTCATGTTACCCGGAGTGTCGTGCCTAGTGTCCTGGCTTGGAGAAAGTTTCCTTTGTAGCGTTGTTCAGGTCATCTGCACACTCTTCAAGGTAAGTTCGTGCAGTTGCGGAGAAAGGAGGTTTAATGTTGGCAATTTGAGGAGGAGTAGATCTTGGTAACACCATTTCTTGGATACAGTCCACATCCACCACCATTAAGGACATTACCAGTAACAGACAGGAAAAGCTTCAATCCACGGCAGGGGTATACACAATCCCTTGTAATGACTGCAGCAAATTATACGTTGGCGAAACATCCGAGACCTACAAACACGCATTTCAGAACACCAGTACGCAGGCAGATCTGACGACTCAAGAAATGCCTGTGTTCAACACCGAAATTTACACAACCATTTAATCAACTACAGAAACGCAAGACTCATCGCCAGAGAAGACAACACGCAATACCGAAGAATCCTAGAATCATCACTCATCTGTATATCCAACAACTTCAACCAGAACAACGGCTTCTACAACATAGCTGAACCTATTGCCAAGAAACTTCTTCAACGCTATCCCACCTAGAACTCAAGAATGGTACACTGCAGGTCCTTTAAGTCACACTATGTTTTCAACTATCACACTACTTTTAAGACTCACATGCAGCTTTCTCCACCTGACCCAGCATTCTCCACCTGACTGTACCCTATATATATCTCCATGTTGCTCATTTTCCAGGTAGATCTGTCTGTGACTCGATAAAGCCCACTGCGTGGGCGAAACGTTGTCAATAAAGGATCACATTATACTGCTTATGTGTTTATTTTTCCACTATTCCACTTCCTGTGATTCATCTGAGTCTTCAACTTCCAACTGTATCCCCTTGTTGCTGTGTCCCATCTCTAGAACATTCTGTCTCTGCCCACCTTGTCGATTCCTCTCAGTATTTTATATGTCTGCCTAGTAGGGTTATTGAAGCTAGGACCTTGGGTAGTTTCAAATTTAGGTTGGATAAATTCATGAGTGAGAGGGGTTGGATTTGAGTGGGACTCGCGCATGAGTGGGTAGAATTGTCAAAGCTTATTTCTTGGGTAGCATTGAAAATTGGGTTGAGCAAATATTCTGTTAGTGGGACGGATTGTGAAAGACCTGCCTAGTATGGGCCAACAGGCCTGCTGCAGTGTTCCTCCTTTCTTATGTTCTTATGTTCTTCTAGTGTCGTAAGGTCGATTTATCTAAACCTCTCCTCGTAGGACATACCCCTTAGCTCCGGGACTAGTCTTGTTGCAAACCTTTGCATTTTCTCTATCTTCCTTACATGCTTGGCTAGGTGCGGGTTCTAAACTGGTGCTGAATACTCCAATATGGGTCTAATGTACACAGTGTACAGGATCCTGAACGATTCCAAATTAAGATGTCGGAATGCTGTTCTTAGGTTTGCTAGGCGCCCGTATGCTGCAGCAGTTATTTGGTTGATGAGCGCCTCAGGAGATGTGCCTGGTGTTATACTCACCTCAAGATCTTTTTCCTTGAGTGAGGTTTGTAGTCTCTGGCGCCCTTGACTGTACTCCGTCTGCGGTCTTCTTTGCCCTTCTCCAATCATCATAACTTTGTATTTGGTTGGGTTGAACTTCAGGAGCCACATGCTGGACCAGGCTTGCAGCCTGTCCAGATCCCATTGTAGTTGTGCCTGGTCCTCGTCCGATTGAATTCTTTTTTTCAACTTTACATCATCTGCAAACAGGGACATTTCAGAGTCTATTCCTTCCGTCATGTCGTTCACAAATACCAGAAACAGCACCGGTCCTAAGACAGACCCCTGTGGAACCCCACTCGTCACAGGCGCCCACTCTGACTCCTCGCCACGCACCATGACTCGCTGCTGTCTTCCCGACAGATATTCCCTGATCCATTGTAGTGCCTTCCCTGTTATTCCTGCCTGGTCCTCCAGCTTTTGCACTAATCTCTTGTGTGGAACTGTGTCAAACGCCTTCTTACAGTCCAAGAAAATGCAGTCCACCGACCCCTCTCTCTCTCTTGTCTTACTTCTGTTACTCTCTCATAGAACTCCAGTAAGCTTGTGACACAGGATTTCCCGTCCTTGAAACCATTCTGGCCGTCGTTGATAAGCTCATTCGTTTCTAGGTGCTTCTCCATTCTCTTTCTGATAATCTTTTCCATGACTTTGCATACTATACATGTCAGTGACACTGGTCTGTAGTTTAATGCTTCGTGTCTGTCTCCTTTCTTAAAAATTGGGATTACATTTGCTGTCTTAGATACCTCAGGTCGTCTCCCTGTTTCGATAGATGTGTTGAAGATTGTTGTTAGTGGTACACATAGCGCCTCTGCTCCCTCTCTCAGGACCCATGGAGAGATGTTATCCTGCCCCATCACCTTTGAGGTATCTAGCTCACTCAGCAGCCTCTTCATTTCTTCCTCGGTTGTCTGTGTTGTGTCCAACACTTCATGGTGTACCCCACCTCTCCGTCTTTCTGGAGTCCCTTCTGTCTCCACGGTGAACACTTCTTTGAATCTCATGTTGAGTTCCTCACATACTTAGCGGTCGTTTCTTGTGATCTCTCCTCCTTCCTTCCTTAGCCTGATCACCTGGTCCTTGACTGTTGTTTTCCTCCTGATGTGACTGTACAACAGATTCGGGTCAGATTTGGCTTTCGCTGCTATGTCATTTTCATATTGTCGTTGGGCCTCCCTTCTTACCTGTGCATATTCATTTCTGGCTCTACGACTGCTCTCCTTATTCTCCTGGGTACTTTGCCTTCTATACTTCTTCCACTCTGCAGCACACTTGGTTTTGGCCTGTTTACACCTTTGGGTGAACCAAGGGCTCATCCTGGCTTTCTCGTTATTGCTGTTACCCTTGGTTACAAACCTCTCCTCAGTTTCCTTGCATATTGTTGTCACATATCCCATCATCTCGTTTACTGACTTCCCTGCCAGTTCTCTGTCCCACTGAACCCCGTTGTGTGTGTATGTATGTGTGTGTGTGTGTGTGTGTGTGTGTGTGTGTGTGTGTGTGTGTGTGTGTCCATATATTTCGTAAAACGATGAATATTATGTTAGCTATGTGTGTTATAAGACACGCCTCTCATGGTCAATATCCAATCACTGCTTTGTCCAATCGCACCTGCGCAACCATGACCTCTCAGATAAAATGCGGTGCGGATCCCCCAAGTCTGATTCAGCTGTAGCCGCCTCGTCGGGTAGTCTCCCTCGCTAATCTTGTTACCTTATATTGTGTGAGGTCGGTTATAAAGGTAAGTTGCTTATATTACTTAGTTATATGAAAGTAATTGATGAATTGTAGTGTTACATATAAAATTAAAAAGCTCACTGGTGATTGTTACTGTATAAAACAGTACGTTACAATGTGATAAAAACTATTCTCTTAAAGCCTTTCCACTACCCAAAGTGTGGTCAGTCAACTTATCCTCTCATACTTTTCTCTTTCTGTTTATATTCAAAGTTGTTCACTGCAGTATCTTACTCTAGTCCATCTCTCTGTTAATGCCATTCGTCTAATCCTTCATGTGTATGTTAACATTGGCTTCATTTATTGTGTTTCTGTAACTTAGTCCCCATAAAAGTCGGTGCATCCAAATTTTGTCTGAGGCTTCCGTATATTGAAGAGCGAATATTTAGCAATATTGTTATCCAAGATAATAATTTGAAAGTTAGGTGGAGCAGCGCTCCTGGCGACGAGGGATTTCCTTGTTTTTTCCAAGTGACACATTGAAACTCGTATTTTTCCAATCCATTTAATCTATTTGGGAGGCGCTATCCTCGGCAAAAAGAAGATTTTTGGGCACTGTGATGAGTTTACCTGGAGTTTACCTGGAGAGAGTTCCGGGGGTCAACGCCCCCGCGGCCCGGTCTGTGACCAGGCCTCCTCCTAATTTCCAAACTACGGATTTTCTGCATTATGAATAGAACATGATTGTAAAGTTCATTTTATTCTAATTTCAAAAACGTATGTATTTAAACCAAACCTGATCAATTTTAATTAAAAAAAAGTCATTATAGGTAGAAATCCCCGACGCTCTCCAAGTCAATCTATTTCGTTCCATTCTCTCTACATGTCGGAACCACCTCAACAACCCCTCCTCGGCTATTTGGATAATACTTCTGGTAACCCCCTCACCTCCTCCTAATTTCCAAACTACGGATTTTCTGCATTATATTCACACGACACATTGCCCTCAGACGTGACATCTCCACTGCCTCCAGCCTTCTCCTTGTTGCAACATTCATCACCCATGCTTCACACCCATATAAGAGCGTTGGTATAACTATACTCTCATACATTCCCATCTTTGCTTCTATGGATAATGTTCTTTGTCTCCACAGATTCCTTAGTGCACCACTCTCCTTTTTCCCCTCATCAATTCTATGATTCAACTCAGCTTTCAACTATGGGCGCCTAGCCGAAGCAAGACGATGTTACCCCATACCCCGGGGTACCAGGCTCGTTTTCAAAGTTATTTCATGATGCCCGGGGTATGGGGTAACATCGTCTACCTTCGGCTAGGCGCCCATACTTATCTGGGGTCTTGTTCCGTGGTAAAGTTTTGTGGACTCTGACAGAGTTAGCAGGTTTGAGTCCTGCTTTGGACGTAGAAACATTTGTAAATATATATATGTATAGGATGGGATCCACCTCTGGTGCAAATTGTGGGACCCATAGCCTAGGAGAAGTGGATAAAAGGCTTCAAGGAAGCAAAATACTAATGCTCACAAAAAATGAGGAGATAAGCTAGGCTATTGGTTTACCATCACTTGTCGTGGCTGTCACCAGTGTCATACATGACAGTGTCGTCGTCTAGTCTTACACTTCGTGACGAATTTTTTTTATAAGGAGGTTTACGTGCACGGTTTGTCTTAATGTATAATTTAATTATTTTTCAAAAATCTTAGGGAGGCCAAAACATTTCCAGGTTGAGGGAGTGATGTCAGCATACCCAACCCGTCTATATAAGCTCTGTTCGGGTAGCTGATGAACTCCTCAGAGAGTCTTTCCATCTAGCAAGTAGTGGAGAAAAATGTCTCTACTTTATATGGTAAAATAATCACAGACTAGGTATTCTGGTTGATGATCTGATCAGTCTGGCTGTTGGTGTTTAGCGGCGCTCAAACCTATGTAGTAACCATAGATCGGCACATCAGGGGTTTGCTGGCACATATAAAACCAGTTCTTCAAGAAATTTTCTGGTGTAAATTATGATGCACATTTATCCCCTGCATTCCAGACTTTAGGAATTCCGAACAATTTAGGTGTTTGACGGAAATTATTATACAAAGCTGCATTTAATCATGTTGGGATTCTGGGCAAACTGTTTGTAGGACACCATAATTATTACTATTATTATTTTTGTCGTTGTTGTCACTACTGCTACTATCACTACTACTACTAATGTAGGTACAGTGTTTCGTAGTTTAAATACAAATACTAAGCTTTGCATGCATGAAGTAGGTATATAGCGTTAACACATTTTCCAGTTTGGACTGTAATAAAATACTCAAATGAACCGAAGGTTTATCAAAAATTAATGTTTATATTTATATTTATCCATTATAAATTAATATTTTTTCTAGTGTTATATAGATGACTTCCTTTTTGGTGGTTCATAATGTGTGTGAGGAATGGGGCGATGACAATTGCTCAGTTGCCTTCCCTTGAATCCAGCCCAGTCAGTAGTTCATCCAGATCTGGAATTTCAGTAGTCTGGACCAGGGGTCTTAGCGCGTGTACCATTATTGCGGCAGAGAAAGTAAGTACATTTGTCTTAAAGAATATCATCACTGTTGTTTTATTGATATCGCCAGTGTTACTGTACTTCGTACCCACTGACACTAGCAATAACAGTACTAAGGTAACAGTGTATTCTCACACCAACAATAGCAACATCAACACTAGGCTTTGGTATTGTTGATGCTAACTGTCACTGAAGCATCACAGTAGTTGAGTTCCGTGAATTTGTAAGCAGAAAACTGATACCTGTTTAACACTTTGTCTAGCGTTAATTTCTGAATATTTTATGATTATATACAGTTAAGTACCCTAGCCTACCATAAAATAAAATAAAAGTATGTACTAGTACGCAGGTACGACCTGCCAATGGTAATAAACAGTAAAACCTACCACAAGATTTCTACGAAACCATGTATATTATACTTTATGTAATAAATGTTTTGAATATTTCAAAAAGACTAGAAAAATACGGTGGCCCATGGCCTGGTGACAAAGCTCTCTCTTCACATGCTGAGGGTTCGGGTTCGATTCCCGGCAAGGGTCGAAACAGTGGGCGTGTTTCTTTACTCCTGTTATTCACGTTCACTCATCAGTAAAATGGGTACCTGGGTGTTAGTCGACTGGTGTGGGTCGCATCCTGGGATAAAATTGACCTAATTTGCCCTAAATGCTCTGCATAACAAGGGGCTTTCTATATAGTAGCACGTTATTGATGTCAGCTAGGCCTGTATACCTTGTAGTAGGCCTGTGTACCTTGTACATGCACTTGTAGACAAAAGGTTAGTAGTAGTAGTAGTAGTTGTAGTAGTAGTCGTAGTATATTGTATATGTTCATTGATATACAGTAAATTTTAAGTCCTCGATGGTCTGGTAAGAATGTATATCCTATACGTTACTTTGCTGAGACGTAATATCAAATTTACAATAGTTATCCGAAAACTTAGTTACGAAAGAGTTCTACTGTTGTTGTTACAATAGTTCTTATCTGACCAGCAGTTTCCTTTGAATCAGTTGCAGGCTTGAAGCTTGATAAAAACATTTTTTTTTTTCAAAACGGCAATATTCCACCGAGGCAGGGCAGGGCAGGGCAGGGCAGGGCAGGGCAGGGCAGGGCAGGGCAGGGCAGGGCAGGGCAGGGCAGGGCAGGGCAGGGCAAGGTTACTTAAAAAGAAAAACGAAAGTTTCTCTTTTTAAATTTAGTAATGTATAAAGGAGAAGGGGTTACTAGCCCCTTGCTCCCGGCATGTTAGTCGCCTCTTACGACACTCATGGCTTACGGAGGACGAATTCTGTATTTCACTTACCCATGGAGATTAAAACAAATATATCTACAGAATTTGACACAACGAACAAGTAGTATATTTCAGAAGACAATATTTAAATTAAAATATTTTTTTTTAGCATACCCGAAAAGCAGTGTTTAGAGTATAAGATTAGAATTATCTTTCATTTTGAGGTCTCTTATTCTTTACATTCATAATATGCCTGTGTACATTTGAACATTCCGAAGGATCACTGGTCAACACTCATTTTCTTGTCAATGTTTAGGGTAAATTTGTGGTGCTGATTACAAATGTCATCGATTTTGCTTCATTGGCACTATTTTATCATAAATTTGGTATCCCTTTGAAAAACATGAAATATGTGAAAAATATATTGAACCGGTGGGGCTGACTTACAAATCGCATTGATATTATTTTGTAAATCAAGGAAAAGTCAAATCATGAAATTCATACTTGCACTTCATTGTACATAATAACAGATTAACATAGTAAGATAATTAAGATACCACTAATTACTGCATTGGAAAACGTTGTTTGTACAGCTTTCTTCTATGTTGGTCATGAGTACAGTCCCGTTGGAGGTTCCAGCAATAGTCTGCCATCATGTGTGTCCCATCTGCCTTGATACCATTCCTCCATCATCTTTATATCTTGATGGAACCTTTTCCCTTCTTCCTCACTCACCTCACCTAGATTATGTAGAAATCTGACAAGGTGCCTATAGAGAAAGTGAACCTCTATGCTGGTATTAGTACCTAAATTCTTAAAGCTTGTCAGTATATTTCACAGCAGTTCTTCATAATTGTCTGCTTTGTGATTACCCAAAACGTTCTTGACAACTGACACATAACTGCATCATGCGGAAACTTCAACACCATTCATATATTTTGTGACATTAGAATCTTTGATAAGCTTTCGAATTTGAGGGCAGTCAGAGTCCAACATTCAGTTTTTCCATACTTAGTCCATACTTAGTTCTTTAAGTTTTGTTGAGTGAGCAATTGAAAGAGATGCATATTGGTTACCACTGTGCAATAAGACACATTTCAAGCTTCTAATGGAGCTGTCTAAAAACAGCCACCAATCTCCTGGTCGATATTCAAGTCTCATTGGAAGAAGTCCATGGATGTTATTGCAGTATACAACTTCTTCCTCTTGGCTGAAGTGAGGAAGGAGTTCAACCTCTTGTGTCTTGTTTTACTTTATTTTTATATTTTTATTATTATAATATAGACAGGTCTTTTCTTTTAGTCTGGATGCTAAAAGTTCAGATGCTTACTTTGACCGAATGAAGATGTTGAAATACTTTATATTCACTTCCACTGTTATCACCTGAGTTTCTTCAACATCTGATAAGGGAAGTTCAGGCTGGGGATGTCTTCGCTGTGTGGCACAGGTCTCCTTGCTGGCTCCAAATCAGGATATTCCCACCTGACTTTCTTGTATTGATTGAATCCTTTCACATTCACCATACAGTAATAACAGCGAAGCTTAAATTTTTCCTTTGCATATTGTTCCACTGTCGTAGGTATTCTACACTGGTTTTGCAAAGCTATATGGGGACCCCAAAACTTGTTTGCCAAGCAAAACTCCAAAACGAGCACGATAAGTTTGTTTTACAAAACCTGTGATTTTTTTTCTTTGCTATAGCAAGACGCAGTGGGGTTCTTTAAGAAGGTTCTTCGTGAAGAACTCATGTTTATCTAGAAAAAAAAAATTAAGTTGAAATCTTGTCACATGGTCGTTGATACAACTTCTTTCGTTAAATATTAGATTATTTAAAAACAAAAATTCTGATCTTCATGAAAACTATCTGTTTATACAAATTGTCACTACATATACATATACACGCGTTATGGCTAAGTTCCCCGTTAATTCTAGGGCAGGTATGCAATATCTTACAAACTAAAGCCAATTTGAAAAACCTAATGCCATTTTTGAATACAAGAACCTCAAAATACCTAAAATATTTTTGACAACTATTTATTTTTGTTGACCAGTGATATTGACTTTGCAAATCCTAATGTACAATTTACAAGTTGTGATGCGGGAAGTTGACAACATTTTCTATTACATTCCAACAGAAGATCATTATGCAGGTGCGCCCCAGGTGCATGCCAACATGTTTGAGGGAACGTGCCATGTTTGTCCGTATGTGGGTGGATGGTATGTCGCTGCGTGCCATTGCTCAGTCATCTGGGGTCAGCGTCTCCACGGTGTGCAGGTGGATCCACCGCTGGCTGAGGGAGGGAAACGTCAACACCAGACGATGTAAACACAGACCTCGTAAACAAAATGCAACATTCGATGTAGTGACTAGGAATAAAACAATGTTGCAGATATCAGCGAATATGATGCCTTGCGCACCTCTGCAACGCATTTGTCAGCTTAACCACATTTAACATCACCCCAGTAGAAATGCAGTAGGCCAGTGCCCAAGATTTTTTTCTTACTAAAACGTTCATAATTACGGACATCGTAATTCTACCCCAACAAACCTTAAGTAATAAACGCTAATTAACTTATTCAGACTTATAAAACTAACGTATATCCCTGAGTAAACTTTACAGTATTTGTGTCGGTGACTAAAACTCACCTTCTACACTTCACCACTGGAATCAGCTACTACACTTCACCACTGGAATCAGCTACTACACTTCACCACTGGAATCAGCTACTACACTTCACCACTGGAATCAGCTACTACACTTCACCACTGGAATCAGCTACTACACTTCACCACTGGAATCAGCTACTACACTTCACCACTGGAATCAGCTACTACACTTCACCACTGGAATCAGCTACTACACTTCACCACTGGAGTCACCTACTACACTTCGCTGAAGTCACCTACTACACTTCACCACTGGAGTGAGATACAACACTTCACCACTGGAGTCACCTACTACACTTCACCACTGGAGTCACCTACTACACTTCACCACTGGAGTCAGCTATAACACTTCACCACTGGAGTCACCTATTACACTTCACCACTGGAGTCACCTATTACACTTCACCACTGGAGTCAGCTACAACACTTCACCACTTGAGTCACCTATTACACTTCATCACTGGAGTCAACTATTCCACTTCACCACTGGAGTCAGCGACAACACTTTACCACTTGAGTCATTTACTACACTTCACCACTGGAATCAATTATTACAATACACCACTATTGTCACCTACTACACTTTACCACTGGAGTCACCTATTACACTTCACCACTGGAGTCACCCACACTTTACCACTGGAGTCACCTGTTACACTTCACCTCTATTGTTACTCACTACATTTTACCACTGGAGTCACCTACTACACTTCACCACTGAAGTCACCTACTAGACTTCTTCACTGGAGTCACCTATTACACTTCACCATTGGAGTCACGTAATACACTTCACCACTGGAGTCACCTACACTTCACTGGAGTTACCTACAACACTTCACAACTGGAGTCACCTACACTTCACCACTGGAGTCACCTACAACACTTCACCATCACCACTGGAGTCACCTATTACACTTCACCACAGGAGTCACCTATTACACTTCACCACTGGAGTCACCTACAATACTTCACCACTGGAGTTACCTACACTTCACCACTGGAGTCACCTACAACACTTCACCACTGGAGTCACCTACAACACTTCACCACTGGAGTCACCTATTACACTTCACCACAGGAGTCACTTACTACACTTCATCACTGGAGTCACCTATACTTTACCACAGGAATCACCTACTACAGTTCACCACTGGAGTCACCTATTACACTTCACCACTGGAGTCACCTATAACACTTCACCACTGGAGTCACCTACTACATTTCACCACTGGAGTCAGCGACAACACTTCACCACTGGAGTCACCTACTACACTTCACCACTGGAGTCACTTATTACAGTTCATCACTGGAGTCACCTATTACACTTCACTGGAGTCATCTACTACACTTCACCACTGGAGTCATCAATTACACTTCACCACTGGAGTCATCTATTACACTTCACCAATTAAGTCACCTACTACACTTCACCACTGGAGTCACCTACTACACTTCACCACTGAAGTCATATACTACACTTCACCACTGGAGTCACCTACTACACTTCACCACTGGAGTCACCTACTACACTTCACCACTGGAGTCACCTACTACACTTCACATTATTAGTCAGTGACAACGTTTCACAACATTTATTTCAATAACAAGAACATTTTTTTTACACAGGTTTCTACAAGGTTAGGTTTAGTGTTATTAACTTTATTTACAGGTTAAGAGTTGTTACTTATATCATCTTATTTAAAAACCTTTTTATTAACTGCACTACTCAAAATAAAAGTCTCCAGAATTGTTAAAGGAATCTGTTTGTAAATTTGGAAAACTGAATAACGATTCACACAAAAAAAAATCATTCGTTTTTTTAACCTGTTTTCTCCAATGCATGAGGATAGACAGATATAAATTTAATAAAAAAAGACAACAACAGCAGTTTTCTAGCATGTCAAAAATGATAACCATTAATATCAATTGGGACGCCATTTTTGCTCTGAATAGATTAAGTTGCACTTGCGTGTGACGTAAGTCAAGAGACGTCGGACTGATGTTGTTTGTCTACTTTTTAGACTCTGGAACAGAGCTTTTGTAATAAGCCGAAATATACAGTACATATGTAATCATGTGTTTTATTCAATCTTTGTGGCATCATCTTCAGTAATGATCAGCTTACAAAACGTGCACCGTTGTGAATAATATGTATATATATATACATATATCAATAACAAGGGGAGCATCTCAGGAAGCAGGTAAGATTTGGGATTGACAGGCACCTGGTGAGTAGGTAGAAGGCATCATGTGTATCGATGTCTTTCATCCTGCCTTCCATCGTCCTGAGGTCTGAGATTTTTTTTCTAGGGTCACATCAATGGCATTGGGCCCACGAGGAGCACCAAGGAGAGTGCTGTTGGCTGGATCAATAGCTCGTGCTCCTGGTAAAATGGCACTAATAATCTGGATCATCTATCGATTGGTAGAAACTATTTCACATTTGGTGGGGTTTAAAGACAGGTCCAGGCTCTCTCCTATGTCTTTAATTTTTCTGATGTCCTCTAGGAGAGATTCTGTAGTGCCAGCTAGGATACCATCATCCAAGAACTAGATATTGAACTCACTTGAGAGCGCTTCTGTGACTTCCTTGATGACCAGACAGAACAGAAAGGGGGCGAGATGGTCCCCCTGTTGCACACCCTCACACGAGTCAGTTTCATGGACTAAGTTGAAAGTATTGGCAAAATCCAATTTGATCAAGGCTTTTTCAGCTGCTTCACAGCCTTGTTTAACACCAAAACCGAGCTGAGTTGATTTTAACATTGCGGCAGCCTCATATAATAATAACACTGGTCTGCATTTGGAATGTTTTTATTTTTTTATTTTTATTCATGGTTTCGATATTACATATTCTTGGGCTGCTGATTGTAAATATCTAAACCATTTTGCTCTATCACGTAAGGATTTCGAATAAAATACAAATTAATGATAGTAAAAAATTTGATTTTTTAATAAATTTTTACTTTATTAAAATTAGGCAAGTAATCAGGGAAATCACATTCTGTCAGCTTTAAGAACATATGAATTCCAAATCAACATGAATCAAATAAAATGATTTTATTAAAAAAATATGCTCCTAATGGTTAGCTTTGATTTTCGCTTGTGCTGTGCATCGAGACCATTACGTTTCAATGACCAGCAGTAGTCCGCCATCATGCTGACATTCCATTTGCCCTGGTATTGAGTTTCCATGGTGCAAATATCCTGATGGAACCGCTCTCCTTGTTCCTCACTGTAGTCCCCACAATTGTTGGGAAAATAGTCAAGATGTGAGTGCAAAAAGCGCATCTTCACACTCATTCTAGACCCAAGTTGTTGGAAACTTGAAATCAGGTCTTGGATCATTTTTTCATATTCGGGGGAGCGCCTGTTTCCCAGGAAGTTGTGGACAATCTCCTTGAATGGAAACCAGGCATTCACCTTGACACCTGCTAATGCTTCATCAAAATGCTTGTCCTTCATCAATTCCCGAATCTGAGGACCATCAAAAATTCCTGCCTTTAGCTTGTCTTCACTAATACAAGGAAACTTTGATTCCAGGTACTTGAAAGCAGTTCCATTCTTGTTCAAGGCCTTCACAAAATTTTTCATAAGCACTGCCAGCCAGGCACACATTGGAAAATTTAGTGAGTTCAGACAGCAACCTCTCTGAAACATTAAGTGCTGGATTGAGCATTTGTTTTAAGTGTTGTGGCCTTAAACCGGTGAAACATCCTGCTGAGCCCTGTGGAAATGACATAGCAGCTTTACACACATCAGCGTCCTGTAGGGTTAAATGTTCTTCACCTGCTGCAATGTCAGGGAGGTAAATGTTGGTACTGGGAGCCCTGGGTGGATGTTTGCCCCTTCAGGGCTTGTGTTGTAATGACGTCCTTAGGAGCGATGGTATCCTCACTGGTTACACGCCACAGTGCTCCAACAGTATTACCCTATTCTATTTCTTTGCTAATTTTGGCTCTGATTTTTGAGGCGTCAGGTGTCCTGTTGTTGACATTTGCCCGGCGGGTGTTTGTCGCCCTAGAGGGAGACGGACCAGGTTTTCATCTCTAGGGAATACATTTATTGCCCTGATACCAGATGTTGCTAGTGATTTGTCCCTCCTTGGTGGGACAGCCAGACAGGCATTAGGCAGTAGGCTGTGCCAGGACCCGTTGTTTAAAGGGGCATCGTTGACTTTCTTCAAGAGATCAGCGAATTTGCTAGCAGACTGAGGGAGAGCTGCTTTGGGGATGTGTGTCAGCGTCCTGGTGGATGTTAATTTGATTGCAGATTTTAGGTCCTCTGTAGAGGTGAAGTCAGGGTTGATGTCACCTCTGTCTGCTGAGAGGGGCTGTTGGTTATTTCCATTTGGAACCCTCCTTTAGCCTAGACATCCATTGTGTGCACGGATGTTGCCATTTGAGGGATTGAGTGCACATTCCGTGTAAGTAAGTTTATTCAGGTATACACAAATACATTTACATAGATTATCATACATAGCAGCATATGTGTAGAGAACCTAGGATAACCCAAAAAGTTAGACAGTGACTTATTTCCATTGGCACATCTGGCAGATGCCTCGTGGACAGATTCCAGAGCGTTGGCTCTGTCGTGGAGATTCCTGGGAACCTGGTACATCTTGTGACATTGCTGACATCGTGGGCATGGGAGGGCGCCAGCTTTGGGATGATGGGTGAAGGACAGCATGGATGCATGGGGGATGAGGGTAGGGAGTAGCCAGCGGTAGTGATAATAATTGGTGGGGCACTAAAAGGCAACACCCTTATCCAGGCAGGCAGAAGGCCTAGACCAGTATGTGGGGAGGGGATAAGGGATGGGGGGATATGGGAGTGGCCCAATCTGTTTACTAAAGATGCGCATCACTGACTACCCTTTGTTGATTGTTATACACTTATTATTCCATTTAGAGAAACCTTCGCCATTTAGCACACTAATCACCATGTTCCCACTATTAACCGAGGTGTTCTTCTGTTCAGCATCCAATGATGGAGTCCTGAGCGACCACTTCTCCCCCAACCCCGGCCGAACACAGAGGGTAAACAAACGTTCTCCACACCTACGCTGGCAGGATCCCCTTAAGACCAGCACTACTCCCCAACTCCCCACATGCACACTGCACTTTCATTGATACCGAAGCAACGGTCTGATGCAGAGGATTGTCACGTCTCTGTAATCTCCGGTGGATACTCACTATGACGTCTGCCGAAACTGGCCCTTGTCAAGCATGATGGTTCTTCGTTTACACACAAAATGTGTGGAGCACCACAAATTGGCTTCCTCCTTCCATGCTCAAACTGGTCATATATATATATATATATATATATATATATATATATATATATATATATATATATATATATATATATATATATATATATATATATATATATATATATATATATATATATATATATTCCTATATTCACTTTCAATTTTCTTCTTTTACACACCCTACCAAATTCATCCACCAACCTCTGCAACTTCTCTTCAGAATCTCCCAAAGCACAGTGTCATCAGCAAAAAGCAACTGTGACAACTCCCACTTTGTATTTGCTTCTTTATCTTTTAGCCCAACACCTCTTGTCAAGACCCTCGCATTCACTTCTCTTACAACCCCATCTATAAATATATTGAACAACCACGGTGACATCACACATCCTTGTCTAAGGCCCACTTTTACTGGGAAATATAGGAAAGAGTAAGGTGATGAGGATAACAAAAAGAATAGGTGACGAAAGATTGGATATCAGATTGGAGGGAGAGAGTATGGAGGAGGTGAATGTATTCAGATATTTGGGAGTGGACATGTCGGCGGATGGGTCTATGAAGGATGAGGTGAATCATAGAATTGATGAGGGGAAAAGGGTGAGTGGAGCACTTCGGAGTCTGTGGAGACAAAGAACCTTGTCCATGGAAGTAAAGAGGGGAATGTATGAGAGTATAGTTATACCAACGCTCTTATATGGGTGTGAAGCATGGGTGATGAATGTTGCAACGAGGAGAAGGCTGGAGGCAGTGGAGATGTCATGTCTGAGGTCAATGTGTGGTGTGAATATAATGCAGAGAATTCGGAGTTTGGAAATTAGGAGGAGGTGCGGGATTACCAAAACGATTGTCAGAGAGCTGAGGAGGGGTTGTTGAGGTGGTTTGGACATGTAGAGAGAATGGAACGAGACAGAGTGACTTCGAGTGTATAAATCTGTAGTGGAGGAAGGCGGGGTAGGGGTCGGCCTAGGAAAGGTTGGAGGGAGGGGGTAAAGGAAGTTTTGTGTGCGAGGGCTTGGACTTCCAGCAAGCATGTGTGAGCGTATTTGATAGGAGTGAATGGAGGCATATGGTTTTAATACTTGACGTGCTGTTGGAGTGTGAGCAAAGTAACATTTATGAAGGGATTCAGGGAAACCGGCAGGCCGGACTTGAGTTCTGGAGATGGGAAGTACAGTGCCGGCACTCTGAAGGAGGGGTGTTAATGTTGCAGTTTTATAACTGTAGTGTAAAGCACCCTCTGGCAAGACAGTGATGGAGTGAATGATGATGAAAGTTTTTCTTTTTCGGGCCACCCTGCCTTGGTGGGAATCGGCTGATGTGTTAATAAATATATATATATATATATATATATATATATATATATATATATATATATATATATATATATATATATATATATATATATATATATATATATATATATATATATATATATATATATATATATATATATATATATATATGTGGCCGATTAGGTAAAACTGGTCAATTAGCAATAACTCATTTAAAATTAGGTCCTTTCTAAAATTTTCTTTATACGTTTAAAGATATATTTTTTCATTTATATTTATGTAAAAATTTTTAATTTTGTACCAAGAGAAACTTTGAAAACTTACCTAACCTTATTATAACAAGCGCAATTTAATTTAGCCTAACCCAACTAAATATATTTTAGATACGTTTACAATAATTTAATAATAAACAAACACAATGAAATATATTTTTTTCGTTAGGTTCAGAATGATTTTTACGAAATTATTGCATACACAAATTTTCACTTGTCTTATATGGCAAGAAGAGCTTTGCTATTTAAGCCAAAATCGCAAGTTTTACCTAATCGGCACGACATATATATATATATATATATAATTTCAGGTACGTCTTACTACTTCTACTTACACTTAGGTCACACTACACATACATGTACACGTTTATGTATACACACTCATCTGAGTTTTCTTTGATTTTATCTTAAAAGTTCTTGTTCTTTTTGCTTTTCCTTTCATATCCATGGGGAAGTGGAATAAGAATCTTTCCTCCGTAAGCCATGCGTGTTGTAAAAGTCAACTAAAATGCCGGGAACAATGGGCTAGTAACCCCTTTTCCTGTATAGCTTACTAAAAAGAAGAAGAAGAAAACCGTCAAAGTGGGATGTTTGAATGTGCGTGGATGTTGTGCGAATGATAAGAAAGAGATGATTGTAGATGTTATGAATGAAAAGAAACTGGATGTCCTGGCTTTAAGTGAGACAAAGCTGAAGGGGATAGGAGAGTTTCAATGGGGAGAAATAAATGGGATTAGGTGAGGGGTTTCAAATAGAGTTAGAGCTAAAGAAGGAGTAGCAATAATGTTGAAGGATAAATTATGGCAGGAAAAGAGGATTATGTGGAGTAAAATAAGGGTTGGACGTGAAAAGTGGGTTATAGTAAGTGTTTATGCACCTGGAGAAAAGAGAAGTGAAGTGTAGAGGAGAGAGAGAGATTTTGGGAAATGTTGAGTGAGTGCGTGGGGAGTTTTGAACCAAGTGAGAGAGTACTTGTGGTTGGGGATATTAATGCTAAAGTGGGTAAAAATGTTGTGGAGGGAGTAGTAGGTAAATGTGGGGTGCCAGGGGTAAATGTAAATGGGGAACCATTAATTGAGCTATGTGTAGAAAGAGGTTTTAGTGAGGTTTGCATCTTTGTCCCCATAGCTTTCACTTTACGGTCTTCTTTGCCCGTCCCCAATCTTTGCGCTTGGTGGGGTTAAGTTCCTGGACTAGGCTTGCAGCCTGTCCAGATTCCTTTGTAGTCCTGGCTGAACCTCATCTGATCGAATTCTCCACATTAGCTTCACCTCATCTGCAAACAGAGACACTTCTGAATCTATCTCTTCCGCCAAGTCATTCACATATACCAGAAACAGCACCGGTCGTACGACTGACCCCTGTGGAACCTCGCTCATCAAAGGCACCCACTCTGACACCTCATCACTTATCATGACTCATTGTTGCTTTCCTGTCAGGTATTCTCTGATACAATTCAGTTCCTATCCTGTTACACCTGCCTGATCCTATAGGTTTTGCACTAATCTCTTGTGTGAAACTGTGTCGAAAGCCTTCTTAAAGTCCATGAAAATGCAATCTACCCACCCTCCCTTCCTCTCTCTCTCTCTCTTGTCTTACTTCCAACAGGTTGTAAGACAACCGTGTTGGTTGTCATGTTTAAGCTCATTTCTTTTTAGGTGCTCCACCACTCTTCTCCTGATAATCTTCTCCATAATTTTGCATACTATATATGTGAGTGACACTGGTCTGTAGGTGGTTGCCCTATTTCGATAGATTTATTGAAGATTGTTAGTGGTACACACAATGCATCTGCTGCCTCACTCAGGACCAAAGGAGAGATATTATCTGGGCCCACCGCCTTCGAAGTATCTAATTCTCTTATCAGTTTCTTAACTTCCTTCCTGCAATGTGTCCAGCATTTGCTGGTACACCCTACTACCTCGGTTTGTTGGAAGCCTCATACTTGTGTAATATCCCTTTTTAGAAGTTTAGATTCTCCCGTCCTTCTCGTACTGCTTCACTCTCCATTGTTAACTTTATTAGTATGTATTCGAAACTCAAGACCACGTGGTCATTAGCACCATGGGTCTTTTTGTATGTGATATCCCCTATGTCTGAACTATGCAAGTGAACATGAGGTCCAGCCTTGCTGGTTCATCGTCGCTTCTCTTGTGTCTCTAACTTGTTGGTACATGAAGTTTTCCAGGACCCCCTCCAGGATCTTGGCTCTCCACGTCTCTGGTCACCCATGTGGCTTCAGTTTCTCCCAGTCTCCTTATGGTTGAAATCTCCTAGGATCAGTAACTTTGCCCTGCTCATTTGGGTATTGTGTCCACCATCGATCTGTTGCTCTCATCGTATTCTTGTCGTGGCCTCCTGCTGTTCGGTGGCGGGTTGTACATCACTGCTATCATCAGTTTTAGACCACCAGTTTGAAATGTTTCTACTTTGTAGTCATCAGCAACTCCTCTGACTAGTTCTCCCATCTCAAAACTCCATTGGTTTTTGATGAGCAGTGCAACTCTCCCCCTCTCCCTCTGTTTCCCCTGTCTTCCTTTGTGTGTGTGTGTGTCTAAATGCCTGTCTTTCTGTCTGTGTGAGTGTGCATATCTGTGCGTCTTTGTTTCTGTCAAACCTTTTAAGTCTCTTCTTAATTCTCTGCAGACAACAATGTATGTACAGACGCCGCTGCTCCTCGTGGCTGCTGTTGTTTCTGGTGGAATCATCAATTTACAGAATTATACTGGTAAGTAGAGCTAAACGTTTACTTCATACTTATTAAAATATTTGTGGAAATATGGCACAAAAATCTAGAGAATATTTATGTTTTGTGTATGTGTGTTCGCCTATTTGTGTTTATATGTTTATAGTTTAACAGTAAAAATCCTCTTGTTGTTCAGTCAACAATATCATTATATATTTCACTCGTTTTCTTCCATAATACAACCTACTTGTGACTTGCATTATGTATTGTTTTAGATAACTGCTGTAAATTATTACTGTGCAGTTGTGTACTCATTGTTTTCTTTTCACCCCTGCAACCACAACTAGGTGAGTACATCATTCATTTTTATCAACATGCAACATCTACTAGACTACTGTAGTGAAATCTTGCCACGTGGCCTCCATATAGAGTTAGGTGCAATGTTTGGAACCTTCACAAGGATTCATGATTGGATCTTCTTTAACATAGAATTATAGATTCAAGTGAGCAATAATTATTAATGCAATCGAATGAGAGACCCCCAAGTAGTGATCAGTCTGCAAAATTGGTGATTATTCACGTACGGGTTAAAGCTCACTAGTCTGGCATTCAGTGGTCCGGCAGCTTCGTTGGTTCGGAACAGTGATTTGAATCTTGCGGTTAATAGTTTGCATGACCGCCGCTTGGCCAGTTGTGGCCGCACCGCCGCCCTATATTATTTACGTCTGCCTCAGCTGACTTACAGTCGTTGATGCTGCTATATTACCTTGGATTACGGAAATTTTACCACTAAATATTCCTCATAAGAGACCAGCAAGTAGTGGTAAATACAGGTCACAGATTATGTTCTGTTTGCTACTTAACACTGGTAAGTCTCTAAAAGATTGCCGTGAGAAGTTCAACTTGAAATATATGATGTGGGTATTGGCTAGAGCAGAGGTTCTCAACCACAGGGAGAATTCTTCCCTCGGGGGAATTTTAGGGTGTTTCAGGGGGAACAGGGACCACTACTCAACAGTGTGATGTCTTGTAGAGTTGTAGTTGTTTCTTTTTAACGTAATCTGTAAAATTCAATAAACTTTATTGAATGTCGTACCTTAACTGTGTTAAAAAAGCAGTAATTCTCTACCTGCTTCTTTAACACAGTTCAAGTACGAACAGATGTCTTCTTGGAGGGGCCAGACCGAGGTTTGGGGGACGGTAACTCGACACCGCCACCAGCCTTGAAACGCTGCTCCCAGTTCCTCACTGAACGCTCACGCACACTAACATTCTCCATTATTTCTTTCGTCTGGTGCCCAGCTTTGTGAAGCACTGTGATATGAACTATAATTTTAGGTGTTATAGGCTTCCTTCCAGCCATGACGTCATGCTAACGGCTGCTACCCAGCAGAATGAACTAAAGAAAAAAGACCCCCCTGTAAGGTAGACCTTTGATTTTCATCACAGCATTATACCAGGGCGCTCACCCGGCATAATGCCCTTTTTCAACTATTTCAATAATATTTCAAAATTGCACCCACTATCATCCTTATTAGAAAATGTATTATCAGTAATATTTGAAGGCAATCAATGAAGCATTCTCTTACCAACTGAATAAAAAATATATATCACTATTAATTAAAAAAAATGGCAAACTGGAATTTACACCATCCAGTGGCAGCGAGTCTCGTGTTCAGGGAACTAAGCCATTGGTGAAAATTTGCAGCTATTTAAATGAGTCACTCTCTGATTATGGCAAGGATTCCAGCTATTCTAATTTGACTTACTTTAGTACTTCAACAAATTTGCCTAAACAAAACTTAATACATACTATCCAGACCCCATGATGCAACATCTATTAAATTTTGAAGCCGTTCATAATAGACCAACTGAAAATTATTTAATGTTATTTAATGAGAATACAAATTTCACACTATTTTACATATAAAATAATCAGCTCCTACACATTTGAATTTCCGTCTCTGCTGGATTCTATTTTTTTGGGCACCTTCTGTGAAAATTTAAAGATATGCTGCTGAGGATTTCGGAAGTTATCCGAACCATTCCGGGTAGAAGGGAATGTGTTCAACAACTGTGGTCATAGGGCACGTGAACATACTAATTGTTATTGAAATTTGATACTTGTTACCTTATATAAGTGTTGAAAATTTGAAATAGATTGTATGAGGGTTTCTCAAGGTACGAGCACAATTATATTGAAAAGTTGGGTAAAGAAAAAGAGAAAAACAAGAAAAAATTCAGGATCCTTTTACATGTACAGTGGAACCTTTGATCACGACCATAATTCGTTCCAAAACTCTGGTCGCAACCCGATTTGGTCGTGACCCGAACCTAATTGCCCCAATGGATTGTATGTAAATACGATTAATTCATTCCAGAACCCTACGAACTGCATGTAAATATTTTTTTTTAAGATTTTTAAGCACATAAATAGGTAATTATACCATAGAATGCACAGTGTAATAGTAAACAAAATGTAAAAACATTGAATAACACAGAAAACCTTGAACAACACAGAAAACCTTGAACACAGAAAACTAACATTGCACGAGTCTGTTCAAGACCTTTACGAACCATTCACTGTTATCAGTTTTTTTTAAGAGTTTTAAGCACAAAGAAAATAATCAGAGTTTGAAAAATCCTTAATTATACAAAATAATGCACAGTTTAATAGAGAAAAAAAAACTTAAATAACAGAGAAAAAACATACTATAAACAACCAAGAAAACAAAATGAATTCCAAAACACACGAAATACAACACAAGAAGTTGACAGCGAATGATCGTACGTCTGACCCAGACCAACTACAAAGTGAGGCTCTTTGTTAGGTGTACACAAACAACAGGAAGTGGGGAAAATTGGCGCGTACCAAAAAAATGGCGCGGAATTTGAAAATTGGCGCGGCTGTGTTTGTTCGGCACCCGATTTTGTTTTCGTGACCAGATGCAAAAAATTGGCGAATTTTTTGGTCGTGAAGCGATTTGCTCATGACCAGAGGTTCCAACACTTCTTCATGATACTTAATAACATCAAATATCAATATGGATTTATCACAATCGTCAGTTTTGTGATGGCTCGTTATTCAGATCCATTTACTATTTTAGTGCCTATAAGTGTTCCTAATTTGTTGCTTATTGTGTTTCTGTTATTTTTTTATTATGCCAGCCACTAACACAAGATTTTCCTGACGAGAGTTACCAGAGGTAACCATAAAGAAGACTGTGAAAATAAATTGGCGATAATCCAAAAGTTGATTCCTCAGGCGAGATTTCCCAGGTTGTTTCCATGTACTGACATGTGAACAACTTTTACCTTCAGATGAACATAGTGAAGCATCATCAGTGGCAGAGCTGGTGACAACTGTGTTGGCCTCAGCCTCACAACCCAGCTACTCCATCATCTTCCTCACTGATGGCTCCACCTCTACCTCCACTATCTTTACTGTAAGACCTTCATCTTTTGTTAAGTTGATGTGACACACTTGTTAATTAGAATTTTTTCCCGTTTATATTAAAATGTCTTACACTCTGCTTGATGTAAAGTGAGAATCCATTTAAATTGAAAAAAAATGAAACATGGACAAAAAACTTGTTGTATTTCGGATAAGACACCAGAGGAGGGTTTCGGATTGAGGCCGAAATATTATTTTTGCTTCCAACTCATATATTTATGTACTGACAATTATTTTTCTTTAAGATAATAGAAAATCAAGCGGTACCAGGTGTTGGAATTTTTGATGCAGCGCTGATCGACTCTGACTTCCACAAGAATGAAACTCACCTTTCCTGTATCATCCATAATGTTAAGCTGGTATGTTTCTGTAGCACTTGGAAAAAAGTTTTAAAACATTTTTCACTGGTATTTCTTATTATGGTATTCGCATTGAATTTCAGTAATGTCTGAAGAATGTTTTTTTTTAAGCTCTATAAAAAGCTTTATCAACTAGATGTGAAAAGGTGAGTGTAGAGTATGGCATTAGTTTATAATGCCACACTCAAACTTTCTACTAACAATAATAATTTATTTTCACTTTTCAATTATAACATAAAAATGAACTTTTCAAGAAGCTTTCAACACTAAAAAAATATTATTAAATTTTTATAAAATATTATTTTTTTTATGTAAAAATTAAAAATTTTGTACCAAAAGAAGCTTAGAAAACTTACCTAACCTTATTATATCAAGCGCAATTTAATTTAACCTAATCAACCTAAATATGTTTTAGATAAGTTTACAATAATTTAGTAATAAACAGACACAATGAAATATTTTTTTTTGTTCGGAACGAACGAGTGGTATTGATCAATAACAACACTGCGACTGGCTAAGGATTCGAACCCATGCTGCTTTGGCCCGCTTCATGGTGAGTGAAAACCCATGACGCTCTAACCCACAGGACCACGCAATCCTACAAGCATAATGCACCCAGCCAAGCTAGGTGTTTTTCCGTCAACCGATGTTATATCGATGTTCACGACGGGTGTACCATAATGTTCAGTGCGTAGACTCTGGTCAAACGTCACCATAAAAAAAAAAATCTTGCGTTTTTGTATTATTAGTATAATCAAAGAAAGCGCTAAACAAAGAAGGGTCATACAGCACTGTGCGCTTTTGTATAATATTGTTGTTTAAGGCTGTGCACAATAGACTCCTATTTTGGTGTCATCGGTAAAAGTGCTTTTGTCGCTTTTTATACCCTCATCTATATCGTTTATGTAAATTAAGAACAACAAGGGGCCCAACACTGACCCCTGCGGAACACCTCTTGTGACGCTTCCCCACTGATTTCTCCCCGTTTACGCAAACTCTCTGTTGCCTATCTGTCAGCCACGCCTCTATCCATGAAAAAAAATTTATTCCGTGTGCCTCGACTTTCCTCAATAGTCTTCGATGTGCGACTCTGTCAAAAGACTTACTGAAGTCCATATACACAACATCATATTCATTACCATTATCTACCTCCTCAAATACCTTAGTGAAAAAAGTTAGTAAGTTCGTAAGGCAGGAACGCCACTTTGTGAAACCATGTTGAGATTCATAAATCAATTTGTCTTTCAAGGTGGCTACGAAGGGCCATGGCAATTATAGATTCCCTTATTAATAAAGGTCAGGAGTTATATGTTGACCGTGAGTTGTAATCTCGCCTCTTGTATGCCTTTTGCTAATCATTTATTTTTACTGTTCCTTGATAATGTAAGAAATCACAAAAGCGCTTGGAATTACATTAGTTTTTTCAGTGGTTGTTCTGCGTATATGTATATACGCATATATATATATGTGTGTGTGTGTGTAGTAAGACAGAAAAAGTTAAAATATTAGAGGTTTTTACAAAGTAGAAGTGATGCAAGGTGGGAGGAGTATATGGAGAAAAAGAGAGGTTAAGAGAGTGATGAAAGAATGTAAAAGGAGAGCAAATGAGAGAATGGGTGAGATGCTATCAACAAATTTTGCTGAGAATATGAAAAAAGTTTTGTAGTGAGATTAATAAGTTATGAATGCCTAGGGAACGATTGGATTTTGCAGTTAAATATGGGAGAGGAGAGTTATAAGATGGAGAGTTAGAGGCATCGGGAAGATAGAGGGATTATTTTGAGGATCTGTTAAATGTTGATGAAGAAAGGTAAACTGTGATTTCGTGCATTGGGCAAGGAGGTACATCATTTTGTAGGAGTGAGGAAGAGCCAGTTGTGAGTGTGTGGGAGATTTGTGAGGCAGTGGGCATAATCAAAGCAGGGTAAAGCAGCTAGAAATGAAGGGATAAAAATAGAAATGTTAAAAACAGGTGGGGATATAATTTTGGAGTGGTTAGTGTTTTTATTTAATAAATGTATGGAAGAGGGCAAGGTACCTAGGGATTGGCAGAGAGCATGCATATTTCCTTTGTATAAAGGAAAGGAGGACAAAAGAGTGTAAAAAATTATAGGGGAATAAGCCTGTTGAGTATACCACGGTGGCCCATGGCCTGGTGGCAAAAGCTCTCTCTTCACACGTTGAGGGGTCCAAATTCGATTCCCAAAAAGGGTGTAAACATTGGGTGTGTTTCCTTACACCGGTTGTCCATGTTCTTGGTAGATGTTGCAAGTGTATACCCCTCATGGGAGGTTCCTTGACGCTGGTGAGGAGCTCATGATCTAGGGAATTGGATCTGTGCTCCGGTTCCCTGAATTGAGCCTGAATACCTTCCATCCCCCTCCCCACGTGCGCTGTATACTCCTACGGGTTTAGCACTCACCCTTGATATAATAATAATGCAAGTGTATAAAATAGGAGAGAGGTTACTGAAAGCAGTAAACAGTTTTCACGAGGATAGTGAGGCTCAGGTTAAAGTATGTAGGAGAGAGGGAGGTTATTTCCCAGTAAAAGTAGGCCTTAGACAGGGATGTGTAATGTCACCGTGGTTGTTCAATATTATAGATGGATTTGTAAGAGAAGCGATTCCTCGGGTGTTGGCAAGAGGTGTGGGGTTAAGAGATAAAGGATCTAAAACAAAGTGGGAGCTCTAACAGTTGCCTTTTGCTGATGACACTGTGCTTTTGTGAGAGTCCGAAGAGAAGTTGCAGAGGTTGGTGGACGAATTTGGGAGGGTATGTATAAGAAGGATATTTAAAGTGAACGCAGGAAAGAGCAAGGTGATGAGGATTAAAAAAATTTAGGTAATGAAAGATTGGATATCAGACTGGAGGGAGGGAGTATGGAGGAAGTGAATGTATTCAGATATAAAAAAAATCTGTGAGTTGACTTCTCTGAAGATGGGTCTATGAAAGACGAGGTGAAGCATAGAATTGATGAGGGGGGGGAAGGAAAGTGGAGCACTGAGGAGTCTGTGGAGACAAAGAACTTTTACATGAAAGCAAAGAGGCTAATGCATGAGAGTGTAGTAGTACCATTGCTCTTATAAGGGTATGAAGCATGGGTGGTGAGTGTTGTGCCAATGAGAAAGTTGGAAGCAGTGGAGATGTCGTGTCTGATGGCAGAGAATCCGTAGCTTGGAGATCTGAAGGAGGTGCAGACGTTTCTAAAAAATGCCTGTATTCTGAAGGAGGGGCGGAGATGTGTTTGATATGTCTTTCTTCGAACTTGACCCCATGATGATCGTTTACTTTATAAGACGTTATATTTATTTATGTATACCCCTCAAGGAAAGTTCCTTGATGCTGGTGAGGGGCTCTTGATCTAGGGAATTGGATATGTGCTCCAGTTACCCGAATTAAACATGAATACCTTCCACATCTCCCCCACAGGCGCTGTATAATTCTACGAGTTTAGCGCTTCCCCCCTTGATTATAATATTAATCATTCATGTGTATTTGATAAAACACAACTTTGTGTAAAACATATTACTTACCAAATGTGTGTGTGTGTGTGTGTGTGTGTGTGTGTAATTTCCGTTATAAGAGCAAGTCTCATAATATTATGTTATTCTGAACCAAGATCCTTCATCTCTACCGTCACACGAGGTTATTTAGACATTATTGCTTTAATTAACAGCTGCGTCAGGTTTCAACACATACAACAATTGTTGTGATAAGTGATGACCCAGCCTTCGTCTCCGCCTTCTTCAAGTGGTCTCTCAAGGGTCGTCTCCTGGTGTGGTCGACGAGGCTCCTGGTTGTCACCCGACTCTCCCTACCTCACCTACAGCTGCACTACATTGCATTCTCAAAGATGAATGCAATGTTGCTCATCATCAATGGCAAATCAACGAACATAAGGTTATAAATGTCTTTTGATGTTTTGTATGTCTATGTGATACGAATATCTGATGATATGCATTATTTACTAAGCTTCAAAAATATTACTATGTACATAAATAGTAGTAACCATGTTGACCATGGCAAAGACAACAATGGTGGTTATACACAGATAACCCTTATATAGTAGAAACTTGAGACGACGTTTCGTTCCGACCTGAACCATAAACGTCGTTATAAGTTTATTTCTCCTATGTCACTGTATTGTATTTTTTTATACTTTAACAATGGTGTTTGGAAAGCACTGTGGTGGATCAGCGCTGCTGATGCGTCATGGTATAGATTCTTTCTGTAAAAATGAAAGGAAGAGAAACTATAAGAAATATTTATAATGCAACTTTTTGTGTGTACCTGATATAATTAATATCATATTGTTGTGTACATTTTTTTGGGGGGGAAACACGGACTACATTTTTGATGTAGTGCTCTTCGGCTCGACTCCCTGTTTACCCAAGTTATTTGCCTTCTATATTTTGTCCATGCTCTAGCACACTTGGCTTTGGCCTCTCCACTTCTCCGGGTAAACCATGGCTCACTCCGGTCTTCCCATTGTTTCTTTTGCCCCTTGCCACGAAATTCTCTGCCTCCGTGCACTTTGCAGTCACGTGTTCCATAATTTCATTTTCTGTCTAACCCTCTAGTTCTCTTACCCACTGTACCTCTTGCAGAATTCACCTCATGCGAGAGTAGTCCTCTTTTTCGAAGGTTGGTTTATCCCGTCCTTTTCGTGCTGCTTATCTTGTTATTATTAACTCTTTAACATATTCGAAACTCAGGAACACGTAATTGCTAGCGGTGAGGGGCATTTCGTGTGATTTCTCTTATGTCTGAACAGTTCAAGGTGAATACGAGGTCCAGCCTAACTGGTTCATCGTTTCACTTCTCTCTCGTAGTGTCCCTATCTTGTTGGTACATAAAGCTTTCCAGCACCGCCTCAGACATCTTGGCTCTCCATGTCTCTGGTCCCTCATGTGGTTCCGGATTTTCTCAGTCTATTTCCTTGTGGTTAAAAACCCCTATGATAAGTAAATTTGCCCTTCTCATGTAGGCCCTTCTAGTCACTTCGATTAGTGTGGCTCTCATCATATTCTTGTCTTGGTCTCCTGCTGTTTGGTGGCAGGATGTACATCACTCTGGTCATCACTTCTGGACCCCTGTTTAGAAGTGTTCCACCCATGTAGTCATCCCCTTCACTATATTTCTACAAGTACATGTACAAGGTATACAGGCCTAGCTGACATCAATGACATACTACTATATAGAAAACCCCTTGTTATGCAGAGCATTTTGGGCAAATTAGGTAAATTTTGTCTCAGGATGCAACCCACACCAGTCGACTTAACACCCAGGTACCCATTTTACTGATGGGTCCACTGCTTTATGATGAGCAGTACAACTCCTCCTTCCCCTCCGTCCCCCCTGTCTTTCCTCAGGATCTAATATCCAGATAGGAATATCACATCTGTTATCATACCCCTAAGCTTTGTCTCTTTGAGTGCTATGATGTCTGGGGATGCCTCAGTGATTCTTTCCTGCCACTCATCACTCTTATTTATTACTCCATCTGTGTTGGTATATCATACCTTCAGCTTCCTTTCTGGAGCTGTATTCAGGGGGGTGGGTGAGGGGTGGTGTACGCTGATTCTGGGAGAGACAAGGCTGAATATTATGGTAGGCTGGTGTTGTCGTGATATTAGAGGGGGGGGCGGGGACTATGGGTGTGGATTGTGGTTTCTGGTTATTGTGTTTATTTGGTATGGTTTTTATAGGGGGTTGAGAGGATGCTGCAGATGGTTCTGTGGGCAGTTGTGTTTGCTTCCCCCCGAGGCTGTACTCCATTCTCTGTTGGTAACTGCTCTGTCTCCCCTTCCTGCCCCTTTCGCCTTAGTCTCTCTCTCTCAGTTGTTTCCATTCTTTTTGTGTTCTGTCACAGTTGAGGTACACTCTCTGGTATTTCTGTCTTGAATGTCAATTTGATTTGGCGCTTCTTTTCCCTTGAGTACCGCTTAAGTCTCTGACAATTTGTCAGTTACGTCATGTCTTCTCCAGTTACCGCAATGAAGCTCTTAATCTCTTTTACTTCCCTCTGTCTTCTTTCATCAAATGTCTTCCCTTCTGTCTCATGGAACCCATGAATGATAAGCTACCTCTCCCTCTCCTCTTCCCATTTCGTTTCGTTTTGGTGTGTACTCATCAATCGTGTATTCGCCAATTTATGGTTACAGGGATCGAGTCACAGTTCCTGGCCCTGTCTCTTCACTGGTCGCTACTAGGTCCGCTCTTTCCATGAGCTTTATCGTATCTTTTCTTAAATCTATGTATGGATACTGCCTCCACTGCATCACTCTCCAGTTTGTTCCACTTCTTGACAACTCTGTGACTGAACTGAAGAAATACTTCCTAACATCCCTGTGACTCATCTGAATCTTAAACTTCCAGTTGAGACCCTTTGTTGCTGTGTCCCATCTGTGAAACATTCTGTCCCCTATCCATCTTTTCAATTCTTCTCAGTATTTTATATGTCGTTATCATGTCTTCCCTCTTCTCCCGGTTCTCTTTTCTTAGGACATACCCCTTAGCTCCGGGACTAGCCGTGTTGCAAACCTTTGCATTTTCTATAAATTCTTGACGTGCTTGACTAGGTGTAGGTTCCGTACTGATGTTGCATACTCCAATATGGGTCTGACATGCACGGTGTACAGGCGCCCATGTGTAGCAGCAGTTATTGGGTTGATGTGTGCTTCAGGAGATGTGCTAGGTGTTATACTCACCCCAAGTTTCTTTTCCTTGGGTGAGGTTTACCGTATTTGGCCATTTAGCCTGTACTCTGTCTGCTGTCTTCTTTGACCTTCCCCAATCTTCATGACTCTGCACTTCGTCCAGTTGCTGGACCAGTCTTGCAGCCTGTCCATATCCCTTTGTAGTCCGTCCTGATCCGATTAAATTCTTCGCGTTAGTATCACCTTTCTTGTTATTCCTGTCTGGTCCTCTAGCTTTTGCACTAATCTCTTGTGCGGACTTCCTACAGTCCAAGAAAATGCAATCTACTCACCCACTCTCTCTCTCTCTCTCTTGTCCTATTTCTGTCACCGTGTAAAACTACTGCAGAAGTTATTTCGTTGTTGTACACCTCCAGCGATTAACTGAATTCAATGTTCACCCCAATGGTCCTCCGTGAGTGAGGTTTCTAGTTTCTCTCCCTTAGCCTGTACTCGGTCTGCGGTCTCCTTTGTCCTTCCCCATACTTCATAACTTTGCACTTGCTTAGGTTAAACTTCTGTAGGTTCTGTGAGACCAGATCCATTTGTTGCCTTACCTGGTCCAGGTCTACTTATTTTATCCTCATTAGTTTCACGTCATCTGCGAACAGGGACATCTCTGACTCTGTCTCTTTCGTCATGTCATTCACGTTTACAAGATGTGTCACCCGTCCTAGTCCTCATCCTGACTCACTAAATCGTAATGATACGATTGTAAACAAACCACGGTACGGGCGGGGATTGAACTCTTTGCTAGTGAGTCGTAAAACTCCAGACCGACGCGTTAGCCAGCTGGTCCAGTGGCTAACGCGTCGGTCTGCAGTTTTACGACTCACTCGGAGTAAGTTCAATCCCCACCAGTACCGTGGTTTTTTTTTTCTGGACCATCACTCGTTGTCTCCCTCCTGTCACGTATGTCTTGATGTATTGTTGCTATTGTCCAAGAAGTAATCTTCCCATCCCTCTCTCTCCTGGCTAACTTTTGTTATCTTGCCGTAGAACTCCAGTACGTTTGTGATACAAGATTTACCATCTCGAAAGCCGCGCTCATCGTCCTCCATGAAACCGAATATTTAAGTTGAATGTCATTCCACCTTAAATCTTTACTATTTTTAATGTAATATCCTTTAGCTCTTAAGGTGATTTTTATTTTCATCTCGCACCACTACCAAATATTCAGATTTTTTTTTTCATAAATCTACCATTTAATTACAAATGTTACAAAAGTTTAATTCTGAATAAGTCGGTCACACTGGATGGTGTAATGTGTGTTGATGGCTGCACCTTGAAACAGGAGGTGCATTAACACAGTAGCATGCACTACAAACTAATTAGTAACATTAATAAGTATTACCCACCTAAACTGAAAGGTCGAATCAAAATAAGAGTTTCCCTGAACAAGTCTTAATTAAATTGGGGGTTAACAGAGTTCTCAAATACCAGTGAGTATTATATTCCATTAATTTTTAATATCATTGAATAATCACTAAAAATAAAGATGGTCATTGTAATAGCATTTTTTCAGCAAAATAAGCAGCAACTTACCCACTGTATCTAAAACTTTAAGACTTCATCACTGTGTGATCTTAAATTTCCATTTGTTATTATATATCACAGTCTATTTACATTAAGATTATAGAGTGATACAGTATACGGATACATACTTTTACATATTTAATTATAAACGAGAGAGTATACTCCTTGCAGATGCAGAATGTATGTACACCTACCATACAGTCCCCGAGGAACTCAGCCACTGTGGGTGGCTTCCTGGGCACCTCGTCGAGGGCTCCTTCACACCTCAAACATCCCTCTCTTCCCTGACAAGTTCTCAAAGTGAGTTACATAGTATATTTTCGTATTTTTTCTTCTTAAAGTACAATTGACGATATACGTGAGGAATTAAAGAACACAGTCTTGTCCATATTAATTCTTAAATTAATACTATAAAACGAATTTACATGTACATCAAATATTCGGTCAAAAGTCATATATAATAAAATCACAAATGTGAATGCAAAATAATCACAGATGTGAATAAGATCAAAAGCAAACTGAAAATTATCGAGGAGATAGAAAACGTTTATATATGGCCCATAAATTGAATGAGTTCCATTCACTCTTTGAAATCCCTGAGTGAAATATTTTGTGCAGGTTTAATATTTATTTTCTTGGTTCCTTGTCCTTCATAGAAAATTATTTGAAGCCTATGAAGGATCGTTAACCTGTTCCTCATTCACTGAATGGTCACTGTATATTACCATGAAAATAATATATATAGATGAGTATTGGTGGTTGTGAGATCCCAGAGAGATATTTCCATCTTACATAAGTACAGTCTCCTGTACATCAGTGCAGGCGACAGGAATGGTTCAGAGTGTGGTATGGATTTCTAACGCAGCTAAATATTACCGTAGTAGTCCTAGAGAGAAGCAAGTTATCACATGGTCACTAATACCCAATTTAAAACAAAAATGCAAATTTCGAATTACTAAGAAAGACCAGCTTTGAAATCAGGCTTAAAAGACATTTTCTTGTTAACTCACAGAGACCAATATCCTAAAGTTCACCGTTCGTAGAGTTTGAAAGTGTTCACAATTTACATTATTAAGTGATCAGAGTTGAAATCAGTTTATCACAGAAAAACTGGTGCTTCATATTTGTATTTTTTCCTTGAAAAAAAAAAGAAAAATTGGGACCCACACAAGTCGAAAACATTCCATTTTTTTTTCTACGTAAGAGTGGACAGTGTTAAGGCAGAAATTAGTAAGTACTTATGCATGTAATTAAATATGTATGATTTAAACTTTGGGTATATAACATAAATTATTTTGTAATGGTCTTAAGGGTACACTGATGTTATGTGCACATAGAAGTACATTTTTCATTAGGTTAACAATACCCCTTTGATTTATAAAACATTCTCAACATAAAGCGGACCTACCTTCGAGTAAACCACGTCACACTATAAGTTTAAAACATATTAAGATTCATTCTCCAGTTATTATACGGAATCCAACAAAATTTGCTCCATCACAGAAATGTTTGATCAAGATCACTAGAAGCATCAGTTAAGACTAATAAAGTTCAGTATCGTATTATTTTAATCAGGGGAGAACGCTAAACCAGGAGAGCTTATATAACGCCTTTGGATTTTGAAGCATTTATACTCGATCCAAGGAAGAGGAGGATAGGTCCTGTTCCTTGGATCAAGAGCCATTCACTGGCGTCAAGACAAAATATTGCAATTACGTATTATTCTACGCCATTTCGAAAATAAAAGCGTCAAATTGCATTACCACACTCCATTAACAACATCAACCACCTTCTAAGTATGATACATGAGTGGTCAAATCTTGAAGACTATCAAAAGAAGCCAAGAGAAACCAATTTGAAGCCTTGTATCAGACCCTGGTCCACCACGAGGCCTGGTCACAGCCCGGGCCTCGGGGGCGTTGACCCCCAAAACCCTCTCCAGGTAAGCTCCAGGTATATAAACTTCAGCAGAGAGCACCAATGTCAACTGCACCATGAACCTTTAGCTAGTAATAGTTAACTAGTGTTAAAAATTTGAAGCTGATCAGATGAATCTTAATCAACCTTATAAACGATATCTTTGAAGGAAGTTAAAACAGTGTAAAATTAGAACACTGCTTCTGAAAATATACCTCCTCAAGCACAGTATTTAAGGGCTCACTAAACTCTCGAAAAATAATAAAAATAAAAATACGAGTCTTCAATTTTCTCAGTTTTCACATTTCTGTTGTTTAAAAAAATTGTTGTCCACTAGGTAAAAAAAACATTTGATTTCGTGTAATCTAAGAATGTCCAATTTGATAAATCCATAAAACTTAAAAATTGGCAGGTACATAGCCCAAATTAAAAAAAAAAAAAAATTGATATTAAAATGCAACAACGTGTCTGAAGCCGACCAGGAAAGTCATTCTATAGTTATTATGAGGAAACCAATTTATTAATAAAATGGCATTTTAAAACTTACATAGATCAAAGAGAAACCAAACTCTTAATGAAGTGCGTCAACACTGAAGGTTTGAAGCTTATCAGAAAAGTCATTCTCCAGTATTTTCTCAGACTCCTACAACTCCAAGATTATTTTTAACTTCATTAAAATTTTAAATCTGCACATAAAGAGTTGATAATTCTGGAGTATTATTTTTCTAGTTAAAAATATCAGCGTTTAATTTTGAAGCCAATAAGAAGCAGCATTATTTACTTAAAGGAAATTAGTATCGCTATTTATTTAATAATATTGGTAAACTAGAACTTACGAATCCCAATAACAAGACGAACCTTGTTTTCTGGTAAAAACACCTGGGGGTGAAAATTGTAAGCTCATAAGAAGAGACATTCTCCGGTTACTGAATATTCCAAGTTTGCTGAAAAAAATGCATTGAGAAATGTGCCCTCACTCAAAATGAAATTCAATGGGTACTATCCTTTTAAGATTAATCATCCATTAAATATTGATGTCATTCTGAAGAGGAAGACTCAAATATATTTAACGTGACTAAATGAAGAACAAAATTCTACACTATATTACACCAAGATTGACAAATGTGTTCCTACACACATAAATTTAACTCAATGCCGTAGTGGAATTAGAAGGCAACATTCCTGAACGTCTGAAGTTACGCCATAGAGGACTTTAGTAATCAGATTCGTGCCATGACTCGGGAACAGATTGGATAACTTTCATCACAGGTTAATTGCTATTAGAATCTTATTCTAGTTGTCTCACTCCAGCGTTGGTAATTTGAAGCTGACTGGATGAGACTTTTTCCTATAATGATCGAAATATAACGAAAAGCTAAAGAAAAAAAAATTAAGTCATTCACTTAAAGACCCATTTCGACGATTCTTAATAATAAGTACATATAAGTGGACCCCCGGATTACGTCATTTTTTCGTTCAAGAATGCTGTTCAAGTGCCATTACTGAACGAATTTATTCCCATAAGGAATAATGTAAATTAGATTAGTCCTTTTAGACCCCCAAAATTACACTTACAAAAGCACTTACAAAAGCACTGCGCGACCCGAGAAAAGTATCCCCGTATTGCATAACTCGCGCCTCCTTGTACGTTAATACACCAGGGAATTAAAGCAGAGGAGTTTGGCATAAGTATTAGTGCTAAAGAATCGAAATGAATAAGATTTTGTATTCACAAGTCAAGACACGGACACTAATATCCCAATTTTTCGATGAAATTAGAACTTTAGGATATATGCAGCCCTAAAGTAATTCACATCTTTATTAAGATAATGGCACAAAATGAAAACTGATGTAATGACTTTGTTTTGATGTTTATGATTAATGATTAACTCCTATTACATCTTACTGAAAAACATCATGAATGAAATAATAAATATTTTTTGAAATATTTTCTTTTCTTTATTAAAAATATTAAAATAGAGGTCACGATAAATATCATCTCAACATTATTGCCTAAGATGTGAGGATATCATCATTATTGCCTAAGATGTGAGGATATCATCATTATTGTCTAAGATGTGAGGATATCTTTATTGCCTAAGATGTGAGGATATCATCATTATTGCCTAAGATGTGAGGATATCATCTTTATCGCCTAAGATGTGAGGATATCATCATTATTGTCTAAGATGTGAGGATATCATCCTTATTGCCTAAGATGTGAGGATATCATCATTATTGTCTAAGATGTGAGGATATCATCATTATTACCTAAGATGTGAGGATATCATCATTATTACCTAAGATTTGAGGATATCATCATTATTACCTAAGATGTGAGGATATCATCATTATTGCCTAAGATGTGAGGATATCATCATTATTACCTAAGATGTGAGGATATCATCATTATTACCTATGATGTGAGGATATCATCATTATTGCCTAAGATGTAAGGATATCATCATTATTACCTAAGATGTGAGGATATCATCATTATTACCTAAGATGTGAGGATATCATCATTATTGCCTAAGATGTGAGGATATCATTATTACCTAAGATGTGAGGATATCATCATTATTACCTAAGATGTGAGGATATCATCATTATTACCTAAGATGTGAGGATATCATCATTATTGCCTAAGATGTGAGGATATCATTATTACCTAAGATGTGAGGATATCTTTATTGCCTAAGATATGAGGATATCATCATTATTACCTAAGATGTGAGGATATCATCATTATTACCTAAGATTTGAGGATATCATCATTATTACCTAAGATGTGAGGATATCATCATTATTGCCTAAGATGTGAGGATATCATTATTACCTAAGATGTGAGGATATCTTTATTGCCTAAGATGTGAGGATATCATCATTATTGCCTAAGATGTGAGGATATCATCATTATTGCCTAAGATGTGAGGATATCATCCTTATTGCCTAAGATATGAGGATATCATCATTATTGCCTAAGATGTGAGGATATCTTTATTACCTAAGATGTGAGGATATCTTTATTGCATAAGATGTGAGGATATCATCTTTATCGCCTAAGATGTGAGGATATCTTTATTACCTAAGATGTGAGGATATCATCATTATTACCTAAGATGTGAGGATATCATCTTTATTGCCTAAGATATGAGGATATCATCATTATTGCCTAAGATGTGAGGATATCTTTATTACCTAAGATGTGAGGATATCTTTATTGCCTAAGATGTGAGGATATCATCTTTATCGCCTAAGATGTGAGGATATCTTTATCGCCTAAGATGTGAGGATATGAATGTTCTCATCGTCTCTACTTTAAAATGGCAGCATCAGCGACCACGGGAGAATCTGATTGGTTACTAAATTTTCAATTCACTGTTATGAGTCATAGTAACTATGTGCTCAGAGTCATTCCTAATCACAAAGGTCATGATTCATTTATTAATGGGACTTAAGACTCCAGATTAATATGGCTAATACAGTGTCTGGGAAATGGACGGGGATAGGGGGGTAGGGAGAGGTAATCAAATTTCATAAAACATGAAAGTTAACTCCAATTACCTAGTTTAGGAGCTATGATTTTCTGGTATGATGGCATCATCTTGAGTTGTATTCATCATTCATGGAATTTGTTTTTTTGGATCATTGAGTGTATTTCTGGTCTTCTTAAAAAAGTGAGAGTAAACAAACACATACGATGTTGCTCTCAACTGTTCAAATGAAGTTAAAGAAATTTTTTTGTTTATTAAGAAAATGATTTTTTTTCGCTTCGGAAAAACAATCGCAGCTTGAGGTGAATATTTTAAAATATTTTAAATGAATTAAAAAAAAATGGAAATATTCGGATGAAGAAAACTGTATTTAATTCTATAACATTTTCTGTAGAAATTTAAAGCAAGGGAATTGTGGAGAAAATTCTCTAGTAAAGGGGATATCTCACAGCCCCTTTCAGCCCTTTGAGGGACTTAGCCCTCCTAGAAAGGGGTAATGGACTCTTACTTCCTCACAAACATAGTAATCAAACCCACATGTTCGTACCAGCGTCACGAGTCATGCTAACCTGTCCTTGCTAGAGTTCATTGCAACTACACAGTGAGAGTTAAGCGAGAGTAATTACTCTCTCCCCTTAGCAGGAAAATTAAAGAAAAACTTTTGCCCACTTTACAATTAGGGACTATTATGAATTGTAGTCTGTAGCTAGATAACAAGAAATCTACTATCAAACTAATCACGCAGTGTTATTGCCTATCCATGTTCTTCCTGTTGTGGATAATACCACGAAACTATAAACAAATGAAGGAACTGAATAGTGAAGTGTAACCGGTAATGAGTGATTCCAACGAACATTCCCAACGTAGAGGTGAACATCAGTGCAACATTCCCCGAGACACTCAAGCCTTCAGTCCATTCATGTCAACGATATCGGTCTTAATTGTGCTGTCAATGCTATAACTCACGCTACACGAGCAAGATATGTCTTAATCTCTTGTAATGCCAATTAAAACCTGCAGTTTTGGGCAGACACAAGGTGATTAGGACTGTCTTATTGCAGGCCGTTATCAGCGGGCTTTTAAGCCCAAACCAAGTGAGTTCCACTAAGCATTTCAGATGTGAAATGCTGAAATATATGCTCCTTTGGGGCAAATTATGTAGTTAACCATTTTAATCTACAGCCCTGGTGGTAACTGAATGGCACCCCGAAGGGATGGCCAGGGGGCGGCTGCTGGACATCGTGCTGTTACAGATAAGTAACGATCGATATACGTTGTTTCATGCAGGAAGTGTACTTATCTAACCAGTTCTCCACAAAAGGAATAAAGAGTTGGATAGAGGAAGAAAATACACCATAAATCACTGTGTGTGAGTAAAATCGAATATGGCGTTCACCTAGTATGTTACATAGTATTCAACGTTCGTCACACAGCCATACACTATGCTCTTTTGACCACTGAACAGATAATTAAAAGAGTAGCAGTTCTGGGGCCCCACTGTTGTGCTTGTTGGTCAGTTCAGTCCGCCAGTCACGTGGAAGCCGGCTACTTCAGCCAAGGTGCCCCGTAGCCTGGTGGCAAAAGCTCTCGCTTCACACGGTGAGGGTACGGGTTCGATTCCTGGTGAAGGGGTGGAAACATCGGACGTGTTTCCTTACACCGGTTGTCTATGTTCTCCCATCAGTAAAATAGGTACCTGGGAGTTAGTCGACTGGTGTGGGTCGCATCCTGGGACAAAACTGACCTAATTTGCCCGATATGCTCAGCATAACAGGGGGCTTTCTATATAGTAGTATGTAAACCATACCACGGGTGGGGTTAGAACCCGCGATCAGAGAGTCCTAAAACTCCAGACCGAAGCGTTAGCCACTGGGCCAGCTAGCTGATCGCAGGTTCTAACCCCATCCGTGGTATGGTTTGTTTGCAATCGTGTAATTACGATTTCGGGAGTCATAGTAGTATGTCATTCATGTTAGCTAGGCCTATATACCTTGTACTTGTAGTAAATAAAGATATTATTAAGGTGACGTTACTTCAGCCTACCTGGCTGAGTGGCAGACATCCACTGACACTCGTAGTGAGTACTACTGTTTGAGTGGCTCTGGTTTGTACGATTTCAGTTTGATATTTTCACTCGTCCTTAATATTGTACATGGAGTATATATTGGTGAAGGAACACATGGTTAGAGAAATCTACCTTTGCCTGTTTACATTGCCCTTTCTCTGTCATGCTTAGTGCCTTCTTTGCCGAATTAATTACGACCTGTGTTCGTCATATCGATTAAAATTATCTGCAAAAGAAAATTAATGAAGATGAGCCAACTTAGACAATTCATTAACATAAAGCAAAAGAAAATTAATAATAAAATTGCTGAAAATTAATCTTATGTTAGTTTTGAGCAAAAACTAGAGAATCCATTTAATAGACAAAACTCTATCATAGATAAACTCTGCCTTTCATCAGTTATAATTAGCCATGAAGGAAATTTTTGGCTATTATTATTATATAAGTGTTTAGTTGGGGCGACTAGGATATAAGTTATTTAACTGTTTCTTCATTCGAATCAAAAATTTTTGATTTTATGATCCTTTTTAAGGGTACTAGAGTAAATTACTTTAGGGATAACAGCGTAATTTTTTTTGAGAGTTCTTATCGATAAAAGAGTTTGCGACCTCGATGTTGAATTAAAATTTCTTTGTAATGCAGCAGTTACAAGAGAGGGTCTGTTCGACCTTTAAATTTTTACATGATTTGAGTTCAGACCGGCGTGAGCCAGGTTGGTTTCTATCTCCTAGAAAAACAAGAATTGTTTTAGTACGAAAGGATTAAATAATTGAAATAGTTTTAAAGATACAATAGAAATAGATGTAATGATTTTATTATTACGGTCAGAAAAAAAGTCAAAAGACTTTGTCTTTAATTTCCAAAATTAATATTTTTTAAACTATCTTCTGTCTTGGGACCCAGAGAGTTTCTGTTGGTTTAGTGAGGCCCGGAAGACCGTAACGGTCTTGAGGATACTCTGATGATTTTAACTACAACAATTAAGGTCAGGAGGAGAAATGAAATTATAAAAATAGTAAGGGGCCCTGAGGGCCTTGAGTAGATAGGGGAGATTGACAGGTGGGTAGGATTAATTCTACTATTACTTAGGAGTAGGAACACAGAGGAGTTGTAAAATTTAGATGTAAGTAGCATTGGATCTACTAGTACTAAGGGGGCAGTCGTGAGTAAGGAGACCAACACTATTAAAGTGGACCACGGGTGTATTTTGAAGGGCTCGTTCGACGCGAGGGAGGATACATAGATGAAGAGGATTAATATCCCCCCTAAGAAAATTAAGAATAGAATGTATGAAAACCAAAATGAGGGGTTGAATAACCCGGAGATAAGACAAATTAGTACCGTTTGGGCTAATAGTGTTAAACCTATGGAGAGTGGGTGCCCGAGGGTTGTAAATAGTACGGCCAATCTAATGATGGAGGGGATTAAAAAATACAAGATATTATTTTATACGCGCAGGTATTTATAAAGTTTTAAGATGGGTGATCATTTTTGGTTTACAAGACCAAGATTTTTAATTAAACTATTAAAACTTATTTGGATTTAAATAGTTTTAATTAAAATTTTGGTTTGTGGTACCAAAGATATAAAAAAGTTTTATTTTAAATCATGTTATGGGGTATATATTTTCATACGGTGAGTTTAGTATTTTTATTGCTCTCGTCATTAGTTTCCATTGGGGCGAGTTTAGCGAGGTTAAATTTTGGTCTCAGGTATGTAATTGAATGGGAAATTTTTTCTCTGAGCTCATCTTCTGTTGTTGTTACTTTAGTTTGTGATTGAGTTAGTACTTTGTTCTTAGGGGTAGTTTTATTTATTTCCTCTATAGTTATATATTATAGGGGGGATTATATGGATGGTGATAAAGGGTACAACCGTTTTATATATATAGTTTTTGCTTTTGTTTTTTCTATAGGAGCTCTCATTATTAGGCCTAATTTAATTAGGATTCTTTTAGGTTGAGACGGATTGGGTTTGATTTCCTATGTTTTAGTAATTTATTATCAAAATGAAAAATCCGCTAATGCGGGCATACTAACTATTTTGTCCAATCGTATTGGAGATGTAGGGATTTTATTGAGGATTTCTTTGTTATTTATACTAGGGGGGTGGAATTTTATTTTTTATGGGGAGACCTTGGGGGAAGATTTCTTTTTGTTAAAGATTTTTGTATGTTTAGCTGCTATAACTAAGAGGGCCCAGATCCCATTCTCGGCATGGTTACCAGCAGCCATGGCTGCTCCTACCCCTGTCTCAGCCCTGGTTCACTCTTCGACTTTGGTTACGGCCGGAGTTTATATTTTGATTCGGTTCAGGGGAGCCCTAGAGGGCTCGTCTGTTCAAACTTTTTTGTTAATTATTTCTTGTTTAACAATATTTATGGCGGGGCTAGGGGCTAATTTCGAATTTGACCTTAAGAAAATTATTGCCCTGTCAACTTTGAGGCAGTTGGGAGTTATGATGGGGATTTTAGCTTTAGGGTTTCCGGATTTAGCCTTTTTTCATTTATTAACTCATGCTTTGTTTAAGGCATTGTTATTTATATGCGCGGGGTCTGTAATCCATAGTGTTAAGGAATATCAGGACATTCGAAATATGGGGAGGCTGGTACTATGTATACCCCTGACCAGGGTTTGTATGAATTTAGCTAATTTGGCTCTATGTGGGATACCCTTTTTAGCGGGATTTTATTCTAAGGATTTGATTTTAGAGGTAGTATTTATAAGGAGGGTGAACTTTTTAGGGGTTTTTCTATATATCTTATCTACGGGCTTAACAGTGTGTTATACATTTCGGCTGGTTTTCTATAGTTTAAGTTGCCCACCTAATATAAGTTCTATAATAATAATTAGGGAGGGCCATAGTAAAATGATGGGGGGGATTACAGTATTGAGAGTGGGGGCAGTCTCGGGGGGCTCTATTTTAGCTTGGGTGGTTTTCCCTGAGAGCTATATGATTTGCTTGAGATTTTTTTTAAAAGTTTTAGCATTACTAGTTAGGGTAGCGGGTGGTCTGCTGGGTTATATTATTAATATAGTGGGGATGAGATCCAGTCTAAAGTCGATGGGGCTGTACTGATATATTGCATTTATAGGTTCAATATGGTTTATACCTATTTTATCTACGTTAAGGCTATCCAACTGGGGGTTACGAACAGGAGATAGGTTTTTAAAAGTGGGGGATAAGGGGTGGTCGGAATATTTTGGGGGTGAGGGCAGATTTAGTGAATTTATAACATGTTCTAAGTATCTCCAACTTAGACAAGAGAATATAGTTATAGTCTATATAAAAGGAGTCTTTTTATGGGTTGTGGTTGTCTTTTTGATTTTCGCATAAAACTTATATATTTTAAATTAGAATATTGCATTGAAGCTGCGATGGCGGTAGTTTACCTGTAAGTGGGTTTTTTAGAAGGTTTCCTTCAGCTTTACAATGAAAATGTAATGTGTTGATACACCATAAAAAAGAGAAGAGAACGGGACTCGTCTTGTTGCAAACCTTTGCACTTTCTCTAGTTTCCTTACGCGCTTGGCTAGGTCTGGGTTCCAAACTGGTTCTGCATACTTCAATATAGGCCTAACGTACACAGTGTACAGGGTCCTGAACGATTCCTTATTAAGATGTCGGAATGCTGTTCTTAGGTTTGCAAGGTGCCCATATGCTGCAGCAGTTATTTGGTTGATGTGCCCCACAGGAGATGTGCCCCACAGGAGATGTGCCTGATGTTATACTCATCCCAAGATCCTTCTCCTTGAGTGAGGTTTGTAGTCGCTGGCCCCTTAGACTGTACTCCGTCTGTGGTCTTCTTTGCCCTTCCCCAATCTTCATGACTTTGCACTTGGTAGGGTTGAAATCCAGGAGCCAGTTGCTGGACCAGGTCTGCAGCCTGTCCAGATCCCTTTGTAGTTCTGCCAGGTCGTCGTCCGATTGAATTCTTCTCATCAACTTCACATCTTCTGCAAACAGGAACACTTTTGAGTCTATTCCTTCCGTCATGTCGTTCACAAATACCAGAAACAGCACCGATCCTAGGACTGACCCCTGTGGAACTCCTCTCGTCACAGGCGCCCACTCTGACACCTCGCCACGTACCATGACTCGCTGTTGTCTTCCTGACAGGTATTCCCTAATCCATTGCAGTGCCTTCCCTGTTATCCTTGCCTAGTCCTCCAAGAAAATGCAGTCTATCGACCCCTTTCTCTCTTGTTTTACTGCTGTTACCCTGTCATAGAACTCCCTTAGGTTAGTGACACAGGATTTCCTGTCCCTGAAACCGTGCTGATATTAGTTGACAAGCTCGTTCCTTTCCAGGTGCTCCACCATTCTTATCCTGATAACCTTCTCCATGACTTTGCATACTGTATATGTCAGTGACACTGGTTTGTAGTTTAATGCTACGTGTATGTCTCCTTTTTAAAATTGGGACTATATTTGCTCTCTTCCATATCTCAGGTAGTCGCCCTGTTTCGATAGATGTGTTGAAGATTGTTGTTAATGGTACACATAGCTCCTCAGTTTCCTCTCTCAGGACCCATGGAGAGATGTTATCCGGCCCCAACGCCTTTGAGGTATCTAGCTCGCTTAGCAGCTTCTTCACTTCTTCCTCGGTTGTATGTATTGTGTCCAACACTTGATGGTGTACCCCACCTCTCCGTCTTTCTGGAGTCCCTTCTGTCTCATCTGTGAACACTTCTTTGAATCTCATGATGAGCTCCTCACATACTTCGCTGTCGTTTAATGTGATCTCCCCTCCTTCCTTCTTTAGCCTGATTAACTGGTCCTTGACTGTTGTTTTCCTTCTATTGTGGCTGTACAACAGCTTCAGGTCAGATTTGACTTTAGTTGCTATATCATTTTCGTATTGTCGTTTGGCCCCCCTTCTTGCCTGTGCATATTCATTTATGGCTCTACGACTGTTCTCCTTATTCTCCTAGGTCCTTTTGGCTTCTATACATGGTTTTGGCCTTTCTACACCTTTGGGTGAACTAAGGGCTCATCCTGGCTTTTTCATTATTCCTGTTACCCTTGGGTACCTCTCCTCAGCTTCCTTGCATATTGTTGTTACATATTTCATCATCTCGTTTACTGACTTCCCTGCCAGTTCTCTGTCCCACTGAACCTCGTGCAGGAAATTCTTCATGCCTGTGTAGACCCCTCTCTTGTAGTTTGGCTTCATTCATCCTGCCCTTCCTAGTTCCCTCTCCACTTGTAACTCTATGTATTCGAAGCTCAGAACCACGTTATAACTGGCCTCGAGGGGTCTTTCATATGTGTCCCTTACGTGTTAGTACATGAGGTTTTCCAGTATCACCTCCATCATCTGTTAGTCTGCCTAATACTGGTGTTGAAGCTGGGACCTTGGGTGGTTTCCGGTTTGGGTTGGATAAATTCATGAGTGAGAGGGGTTGGATTTGAGTGTGATTATCAAAGGCATTGGAAATTATGTTGGGCAAATATTCTGTTGGGCAAATATTTTGTTTACACAACTTATTTACAGATATTTACAATAACAAATATTGTTTATTTCTATTGTTCAATCATATAATGGGACGGATTGTGAAGGACTTTCCTAGTATGGTCCAACAGGCCTGCTGCAGTGTTCCTCCTTTCTTATGTTTCTGGGCCCCTATGTGACTCCAGGTTCTCCCAGTGGATTTCCTTGTGGTTGAAGTCACCCATAATCACCAGGTTTGCCCTGCTCGCATGAACCCTTCCGGCCACTTCAGCCAGTGTGTCAACCAACGCTCTACTACTCTCATCATGCTCTTGCCTTGGCCTACTGCTGTTCTGTGGTGGGTTATACATCACTGCAATGACCACCTTGGGACCTCCAGACTGAAGTGTTCCTATTATATAGTATCTTGCTTCTCTGTCTCCTCTCTCCAGCTAATCAAAATCCCATCCGTTTTTGATGAGAAGTGCCTCTCCTCCACCCCCTCTGTTCCCTCTGTCTTTCCTCAGGATCTGATATCCCGTTGGAAAGATGACATCTGTTATCATTCCTGTGAGCTTGGTTTATGTAAGAGATATTATATCCAGTGATGACTCTGACTGTTTCGTGACACTCCTTCCACTTCCTTCAGTTTCTTCTCTAATACTGTGTTCTGGGGGTTCTGTGAGGGTGGGGGACCTGGCAGTGTGCTGTGGGATTCTACAGCATAGTGTGGGGTGGGGCTGTAAGTGTAGATTGTGGTTTGTGTTGGGATACCGTGTTTGGTTATAGGGTTCTGGGGTGGTTCTGTGTGTGGTTGCGCTTGTTGCTCTGCCCTGCTCTGGTTGTCCTCTGCTGATTCTGTCCTTGTCTCTCTTCCTAGCCCTTTTTGCTTCTGTGTCCTCTCCCTCAGCTGCTGTCATTCTATTCTTGTTCTGTCTTGGTCTAGGAACATCCTCTTGTATGTTACTATGGTTTCTCTTGCAGGATCCTGTTTCGCACCTTTTCTGTCTTGAAAATCAGCTTGACCCACTGATTTCTTCCCTTCAAGTACATCCCCTATTCTCTGAAAATATACTATCTCAGTCATGTCCTCCTCACCTATTTCTTTGATGTTCTCAATCTCCTGTTTTTCTTCCTGCCATCTTTCATTGTGTGTCCTCCCTCGTTCTCCTGAAACCCATGAATAAACACTGACTTCCACCTCTCCTCCTCCCATTGCTTTTCCTTCTTTGTCTTTGGGTCCCATTTGTATGTGGCCATTTTCTCCTTTATTTTTTCTTGTAACTCTTGGTGGCATTGTCTTGCCTCAACATGGAACCTATCCCCCTCTCCACCTTCTTGCCCCTCCCTTACTACTATTCCTGCTCCAAACTGCTCTTCCCCATTCATTCCTCAGCCCTGTTTGGTGGACTGATAGGGCTCCTTACTTTCCGTTGGGCTCCTCGTTCACTAGAGGTGTACCTGCTTCAAATGTTATGTCTCTTCTAGGCAATAGCCCTGTAACTTGCTTCAGCCTATTTACGTCATATTCTAGGGCGCGTATCCTGGATTCTGCAGCATCGGCTTGTGACTCTCATTTCTTCTTCTCTGGCTTCATCCTCTTCTCCATTTTTGCAGCAAACTCACCTGGTTTGCTCTCCCACTCTTGTTAAATTGTTTTCCATTGCTCTTCCATCCATTCTTCCTTACCAGAACCCTTTTCCTCTGATTCCCTGAGCCTTCGACTTCCCTTCTGAGCCACCATTTTTTTTTATAGGTTAGGTGTTGTAATGTGTGCGTGTGTGTGTACTCACCTAATTGTACTCACCTAATTGTGGTTGCAGGGGTCGAGACTCAACTCCTGGCCCTGCCTCTTCACTGATCGCTACTGGGTCCCCTCTCTCCCTGCTCTATGAGCTTTATCATACCTCGTCTTAAAGCTATGTATGGTTCCTGCCTCCACTACATCACTTGCTAGACCATTCCACTTCCTGACTACTCTATGGCTGAAGAAATACTTTCTAACATCCCTTTGACTCATCTGAGTCTTCAACTTCCAATTGTGACCCCTTGTTTCTGTGTTCCCTCTCTGGAACATGTGTGTGTGTGTGTGTGTGTGTGTGCATGTTTGTGGGGGTGGAGGAGTTGTAAAGGGGAGAGAGATGGGGAGAGGGAGTGAGGGGGACAGGGAGAGTGATGGGGGTGGAGAAAGAGTGGGAAGGGGGCTAGAGGGAGAGAAAGAGTTGAAGGAAGGAGAGAAAAGAGAGGGGAATGGGGGGAGGGAGGGAGAGGAAGAGAAAAGGGAGAGGGGGAGAGAGAGAGAGAGTCTAGGGAAGTGTAGGGAGTGTAGAGAAACGAGTGGGTAAGTGCTATGGAGTCATAGTGAGGTGTCAGTTGGCCAGTGTGCATAAATATGTGTGTGTGTACTCACCTATTTGTAGTTACCTATTTGCAGGGTTCGATCCATAGCTCCTGGCCCCTTGTGTGTACGTGTGTGCTTGTGTGACCATTATTTTTGAGTTTGAGTCGTGCGTGGACATGTGTGCACATTATGCGTGTGTGTGAACACTCAGAATGTTTGCACAAACCGCGTGCACATGATGCTGACCCAGCCGCCTACACGCTAGTTCCTTCTATGTTTATCCTTCTTTCTAGAATTCCTACTTCCTAGATTACTAGCTACCTAGTGTGTGTGTGTGTGTGAGAGTGAGTGCCTGGAAAAAACCCGCTTCGTCTACTCCTCGTTGGCCAATCTACATGTCAATGATACTAAGTCTAGTCTCTCTTCTACAAGTGCCTGAAGAAACACACACGTGTGTGTGTTTTTGTGTGTACGTGGGTACTTGCTAATGCATGTTAATTTGTGTGTGTACTGGTGGTCCCCACACCAGCTAACAGTCATCTCTGCCTTAACTCACCTACACCTACTAAATGCTGTTTACTCTAACTCTGATAGCTCCAGTAGTGAGTGACCCTTAGTTTCCAGCATGCAGAAACTGGTGCTATTGCAATCCCATGCAACCCCAACTAGATGAATATTACGTGCGTCTGGCAGAGAAGTGGTGGTTTTGTGGTTGCTCGCTGCTGCTTCCTGCTGAGAGAGTGTCTTACTTCCGTCTTCTGGATCCTTTGCAAACACTTTACTCCTGTTAACTTCACTTCTTTCCTTATTTGTGACACAGCCTATGGCAGTACCACTTCCTGGTGGCCTACTGTCAACCTTCACTGATACTTCTGTTT